>CM062819.1:2012358579-2012698579 GCA_031772625.1 Pinus tabuliformis | reverse complement strand
CTGCTTCCTTCACAGTTCTAGGATCATCATTAGTAATAGATAAAGTGAAATTTGAACAGAAAGTAGACGAACTATACCTTTATGCCTGCCTTCTTTCTTGAACTGATCTTCTCACACTTGGAATTTGTGGCTCTTCATCTTCTGATTCCTCCTCTACTGTAGAGTTTGATTCTTCCTCCTTTAACTCAAACTCTATCTTCTCAGGTTCCTTTGGTTGGACTTCATGTTTAATAACATCTTTCACCTCTCTGAACACCACATCTCAGTTGTACACAACCTTCCTTGTTTCCGGGTTCCAAAGCTTATAACCCTTTAAACCACCCTTATACCCAATAAAGATGTACTTTTCAGATTCACTATCCAGCTTGGTTCGTTTCTCCTTTGGAACATGTACATATGCATCACATTCAAATACCCTTAGATGTGAAAGAGAGGGTTTCTTACCAGTCCATACCTCTTGTGGAGTCTTGTCCTCCAACATTGATGAAGGTGATCTGTTGACTAGGTAACATGTTGTCTCCACTGCCTCTGCCCAGACTTCTTGTCCTAACCCGGCACCACTGATCATGCTTCTTACCCTTTCCATCAACGTCTTGTTCATTCTTTCTGCAACTCCATTTTGCTGAGGTGTATATGGAGTAGTCTTCTATCATGCTATACCACACTTCTTACAGAATTCTTCAAATTCCTTACTGCTAAACTCTCCACCGTTATCTGTCCTTAGCACCTTTATCTTCTTCTCTATCTAGTTTTCCACCAGAGCCTAAATTCTTTAAACCTGTCAAAGACTTCAGATTTTTTCTTAAGGAAATATATCCATGTATTCCTTGAGAAGTCATTTATAAATGATGCATAGTACATAGACTTACCCAGTGATGGAACCTTCACAGGTCCAAACAAATCACAGTGCACAAGCTCTAATATATGTTTCGCCCTCTTACTACTAGAGGGAAAACTCACCCGATTCTGCTTCCCATATACACAATTTTCACAGAAATCAAAATTTGGAGAGCAATTACTCATACCTTCTGCCATACCTCTACCATGAAGTATTCAAGGGCCCTTCTCTCCAATATGTCCAAGCCTTTGATGCCACATCATGGTCTTCTCTTCAGAGACCACTAGATTTTTTGCTCCACTTTCAGGAACCACGGAACTATTGCAACCATCAACAACAGTGCTACCTTGTAGCTTGTACAGAGTTCCAATTTGAACTCCCCGCATCAATACCAATGCCCCCCAAACCATCTTGCAGCTATCCTTCTCAAACACTATTTTTACACTTGCATCATCCAACTTGCTTACAGAAACCAAATTTCTAGCAAATGTAGGAATATACATAACACCCATAAGTGTTCTAACCCTTGCACCTTGCAACTTCAACTTTACTTTTCCGTGACCAACGATTCTAGCCTTCCTGTCATCCCCTAAGAAGACATCACCACCATCACATTTGTCATACTCGAAGAACCACTCTCTATGGGGAGTGAAGTGAAAGGATGCACTTGATTCAATCAGTCATGCCTCATGATCTACATGTGTACTTGAAGAAGCCAATTACACATCCCCACCTTCATCTGAGGTGGTTTTCGCCTTTGCAGAAGGAGCATCATCAAATCCCTTTCCTTTATCAGGAGCTTTAGATTTACAGTCCCTTTTGTAGTGCCCTTTCTTTCCGCATTTCCAGCACACCACCTTTACAAGTTTTCCTGGAGATTTAGATCTCCCTCTAGATTTAGATCTCCCACTCGATGACTTATTTCTGTTTCTGTTTTGGGACCGTCCTTGTATAGACAAGGCATCAACATTCTGGCTCTCCATATTTTTCCATCTCATCTCCTCTTTCATCAAGGATGAGACTATTTCATCAAACTGCAAGGCAGTTGCATTGCTACCTATTGCAATAACCAGACTATCCCACAAATCTGGTAGAGAACACAACAAATTTATGCACTTATCTTCATCTGAAATTTTAATATCAACAGATGCTAACTGACTTACCACAATATTAAATGCATTTAGATGTTTCGTCACCGAGTCTCCATCTTTCATCCTCAGGTTATACAGCTTTTTCCACAGGAACAGTTTATTTACCAGAGACTTAGATTGGTATAAAGTCCCTAACTTGTCCCACAAAGCCTTCATTGTAGCTTCCCCTGATACATTCAGCAATACTGAATCTGAGACACACAATTGTATTGTGCTCTTTTCCTTCTAATCCAAATTCTTCCATTCTTCATCGGACACTCCTGTTGATTTAGTACCCCGATCTACCGCGATCCATTGATCTTTATCTACCAATAGATCCTCCATCTTGTGTTTCCGCAACTCAAAACTCTGACCATTAAATTTCTCGATCTCTATCTTTCCACTGCTTGCCATCTTCTTTCACCACCAGAATTGATCTCAGAGATCTCCCATTGAACAAGGTCTACAACAGACCCAAGTGAAACCCCTCAGAAACAAAGGTGTCCCCTTGAAGCCAAAACAACTCCAATACCAAATGTAGGTTTTAACCCCGTACAAAAATTACCTGCATACAAATTCTAAAACACATAAAATAAACAATGCGAGAGCATAACACATAAATCACATATACACAGCGATTTCCCCTTGGATCCCAAAACCAGGACTACCAGCTTGATTTTTCATTATGTTCCTTTCAATGTTATAATACATATTTATACATGCCGAAGCATCCAATACCATGGACCGAAAACCATCGCATCCAAAAACATGTGAGAAAATCATGCACAAAACCATAGGTGGGTCCACCCAACCTAACATAGGGTCCAAAATCAAAATTTTCTGGGGCACTGCGCCGAACCCCATAAAGTGGGGTTACAGATACGCCACAAAGCCCCTGTGACCCCCCCCCCCGCTACATAATCAGCACAAGGAGGGGGGCTCCACCCCCCCCCCTCTAACCCCCCAATTAACTACATGGGCTAGTCGTGGAAAGAATATAACACAACCCAACAACTTTTTCTAGCGGATGGAATCCGGCCAACTCCAACCAGATTTCTTGGCAAAATTGTTGCCTAGTTAAAATGACTCCTTCGGTAAAAAAACCGAATTTCCAAAAATAAACACTTTGTTTTAAGCAACAAAATACATACATACATACATACATATTTATATACATATATATATCTATCTATCTATATATATATCTATATATATATATATATATATATATATATATATATATATATATATATATATATATATATATAAGGGTGGCAGGCCACCAACCCCACCACCCCAACTCTTACCCATACCATAAGATAAAATTTATATTAATGGAGGGGCAGACCCTAGACAGCCTTGGATTTCTTACAAGACCAGTGCCTGGGCACATCTAGATTTCTTACAAGGCCAAGGCATCGTAAACCCCATCAAAGTCGAGGAATTGCCATGTCGTGTAGGACTCGGATATGCCAGAAAAGGAATGGGAGAAAGCTCCAATACAACTATTAGCCAACCAACGACAGACGATGAAATTCCCTCCTCACAGTCCAGCGATAGTGGGGGGCCCATAAACACTTATTGGAGGAACACTAGGGGAAAGCACCCAAGTCAACCCGAAAAGTTTGGAGGGAAAAGAATCGTTGTAGCCATTGCAATAAAGAGGGACACCAATCAAGGTTGTAACAAGGTTTAGGTGAATCAAGTGCAATGCCCAAATTAAGTGCTTGTTTTCTAAACTCCTCGGTAAAGCTTTGAACATCCTGACCTCTGCCTTGCCTTAAGTATTTCCAATCCATTAAGGATTTTTTCTTATAACCCAAGGGATAAAATTGTTCCTTTAATGTAGAAATGAAACTAGGCCATGAGGAAAGAAGATTACCCACACTTTTACTGCTTCACAATTTTCTCTCCCACCAGACGAGCGTGGTGCCACTCAGTCGAAGAGAGGCCAACTGAATCTTTGCTTCATCCTCTTCGATCTGCTGAATCCTGCAGTAGATCTCAATCTGCCTAATCCATTTATTAAGCTTTTCTGCATTACTTTCACCGTTATACATGGGAAGATCAAATTTGACATCTAATTTAAAGAAAGGTTTCATAGATGCACCCCTTGAATTTCTATGATGATGATGATGAGAGGAAAAAGAGATTTCACTCATGGAAGGAGAATAAGGTGGTTCTTCTTCACCATTTCCATGCACTGAACCTTGTTCTTTTGCCTTTTTCCCTTCTGCTTTCTCCAGTCTTGAAAGCAACTAACCTACATTTTCTGCCATTGCATAGAAGGTTTTGCGGAAATTGAGCTCCTCTTCATCTGCTATGTTTCTCCTTCGATGTGCACGCCCCACTTCGAGATCGAAAGACTTTAGTTTCCCTTCGCCTCTTCAGAGCCTGTTTCTTGTTAGCATAAAAACATGCAATTCACATCTAAAAAGACCTCCTTTGATACCACTTGATCCAATATGTTTTTCTTATAGATTTGTTAAATAATTACATGCATAAATTGTAGCTTAACACAGAAACTTAATGTGCACATGAGAGAAGAGAAGAAACACATAAAGCATGAAAGAAGACAACAAGAATTGATAACGAAGTTCATCCGACTTGGACTACGTCTTTGGGCCCTGCTCGATCAATGGGGAGGCCTTCATTCATTAACTAGCATGAGAAAGAAGAGTACAAGCATCAGTTACAAAAAAGGAGTTTTATACCTCCATACTGAAAAATGGCCAAAAAATGCAGAACTCTGATGGAGAAACGGACAACGCCATTGTGTTCGTGGCATCAAGAAATGTTGAAACCATATAAAATTTGTCTAAATCTAACAAAGTGAAATTTCGTCCTGCCTGCAAAATTTGGCCTCGAACTGCATGCACTGCCTCCTCTCCCTAAGCGCACTGATAAACTTCATTTAAATATAAATTCATCGGTGGATCTTCCAAAGTTGATGGTTGGTTGAGTTGGTTAAGGATCCGGTTATGAGGGAGGAGGTCGGGAGGTCAAACCTCGCCTCCTCCTTTTTTATACATCTCAAACGAATCCTTTTTTAAATTAAATTATTGGTTGGGTCGGGCCCGCCTTGGGCGGCCCACCCACCATACTCACCTCCTCCCTGACTGGTTCTGTGCATGGTGGTGGTTGGTTGTTTGCTAACGTGGGTTGGGTCCGTGCCCCAAGGGCCGGCCCACCCAACTCCCGTGCCTTTTACTTTATGGTGGTTTCGTTTGTTATGAGGGTTGTGGGGTGGCGGGGTCATGGCCGCCCACCCCGTTACATTGGTTGTTGTAACTGTTCCATGGGAGGGGCCAGGGGTCATGGCCCGCCCCTCCATTAATATAAATATTATGTTATGGTACGGGTAAGAGTTGGGGTGGCAGGGTTGGTGGCTCGCCACCCTTTTTTTATATATATTTTTTGTTATTTAAAACAAAGTGTTTATTTTTGGAAATTTAGTTTTTTGACCGAAGGAGTCATTTTAATGAGGCAACAATTTTGCAAGGAATTTGGCCATAGTTGGCTAGATTCCGTCCACCAGAAAAATTCCAAATTGTGCCTTCATTAATCTTGCCCAGTCATCAAAGAGTCAACCCAAATTTGACTGCCTCTATCTCCTTCATCCGGACTCAGATTGGGGTGTCGTTCACACAGTTGGAATCAAGGCGACGAGAACTTCGATCTGATGTCAAGTTCATCGTCTTTCCACCACTTTGAATTTTGAGCCTTTTCCATGCCACTGGTGTCTAGAGATCCACCTGGATCAACTTCTCCTCTCCTTTCAACTATAAAAGGAATGATACACCTCCACTTCCATAGTGGCTCTCCCTCTTGATCTTTTGTAACAATTCTTTGCTATCTTTCCTGAGCTTCTTGTAGTAGGCCTATACACAACAATATTATTACAAACACACACACACACACACACACACACACAAGGCTTTCAAATAATAAACAACGGCTCAAAATTTGGTTTCCATACACTCAAAATAATGTGTCCTCCTACAGTATATAAATAATTACAAAAGGCCTTGGTATGAATACAACAATTGGCCTCTCAGCCTTATGGCCACTCTTGGCCTTTATACCCCTCTACTTCTCTCAAATCTCTCCCTTTTCTCTATATGATTCCTCTATGACTTTTGGTTTACAAAATATATAGAAAAAGTGATTCTAAAAATGAATTAGTTCAAATCCATAATTTCTTCAACAAATCCTATCTATAGATCCTTAGATCCTATTGACGGTGCTCGACCCACCAACATGTCAAGGGGATATCCCCGGTAAGAAGTCCCAACTAGACCTCAGAACATTTGCAATAGGAGTCCCAATAGTGGGTAGTAAATTTATGCCTTGACTATGACAGCGTGTTGAGGTAAGTGTGATATCATTGTTAGAAGCAAGTGTGTGACCTTGCAGTGAGTCAAGTGAGATGCATGGGGTTCTAACACACAGAGGGGGAAAAGGAAGTGTATCCATTAGAATCCTATAATAGTACACAACCTGAAAGGAATACATGAATTGAATGAAATCACAAGCTCGAAAGCAGAATAGTTGACAATCCAAAGTGTTGGGTGCAGGAATTGCACTTAAGCAAGCTCCTTGAGACTTAATTGTCAACCTGGGGGTTTTGTAAACTTAGAGACGAAGCACAGGCAATTCCATAAGTGGTATGAAATTTTCTTTTTCCTAATCCTACTTCTTAAAGGAAATGCTTGTAGAATCAGACAGAAAATAATTGTAAAGGAAATTGACACCAAAGAAACTCTAGTGTTGGAATGTAAAAGAATAATTTGCAAGTAAATCAAGTAAAGGAGTTTTCGCACAATTGAAACAATCTTAAATGCTGGAATGAAATACTATGTTCATCTTCAGATGGATGGCTAACAGTCTAACAAATGGGCCCTTGCAGATATCTTTTTTCCTCTTGATCTTCCTTCTACACAAACAACCTGTTCTTGCACTGTTGCAATCTACTTGCACTAGTGCAGGTATAGTGTCTTTGTGTAAAAGTATATTTGACCTCCCTTACTAAAGATTTATGTCTTAGTGAAGGTGCTCTAAGCTTCAAGGCTTAGAGCACTCTGTTTCTGTGACAAGAGACCAGCTCTTGCACCGAGGCAGAGTTTCCTTCACCCAGTTTCCAACTTACTTTCGAAAGGACTGAAAGATGTGCTGAAAAAGAATTGCAACTGCAAATGAAATCCTGAAGTAAATTATCTGTGGAAAATAAATGCTTTAATTAATTAAATCCTGCAAAGGAAGTAAACTTCATGAAATGAAAGAAACTCAAAGGAATCAAGATAGTAGTCTAAGTGATCTGCATGTGTCAACTAACTTTGGTAATCCACTCAAAGTGTTTCTGTTCTTTGTTCATAAGACATAAAATTCAAGTATAACATGTTTATGATAAATTCATGCAACTGTTCTCAGATCTTCTGGAGATATACTTTTAATGTTGAAGACAATTACTGAAGTTAACAGTTCATTCGCTTGCAAAATAACTGGAAATAATATGCAGGAAAGTAATTCAATGTTTGCTGCAAAATTAAGAATTGAACCAAAGTGCAGGCAACCGCATGCGCTAGTACAGGAAAGAGCTTTTTGCACGTTCCGAGTGAAAGTGAATTGAGACAAGGATTGAGAGTAAATAAAATGCAAGAAATGAATTTCGTAAATGAAATAAAATCAGCTAACTCCTAAAGCCACGAATCTATTTCACACTTTAACTAGAAACGCAATTTAAATCAAAATTTCAGAAATAAATATCAGAACTGTCACACCACGCATTTACAAAATGAAATATTCACACTATATTTTTGAATAACGAAAGTACAAGGGGTAAATGAGCTAGGTTGGTTGGGCCCTAGCCAACCAACTCATTTCCCGTCTAAGAAATGAAAAGGCTCAGCACTCAAATATGCATCAAAGATAAATTAAACACTATGTATGAAAATCATGGCAGATTTCTTGTATTACTTGATTCAGCAAATGTACATAACAATGCAAGTCCAGCCCCAGAGCTGAGGCGATACCCAGATTACATGAAAATGAAATTACAATGGATGGTTCACTAGCTAGTCCTACCTATGATCTATATCTTATACATCCTTTCGGCCTTAGCCATTTCCCACTAATTATAGACATTTTCTTATTTAGGGCTTTCGGTTGAACAGGCTAACAACTGAAATTACAAAATCAGCCAGCAGTTATAATGGAACATGTATCTTGCTTGGCCGTAGACTAACTTTGGAAAACATTCCTTGATTGCACACCACCGATGTCCTTCTTCAGTTCATCAACAACTAAACTCAGAGTCAAGGATCAAACCCATCCTCATGGAAATATTTGGCTCACGGAAATCTCGGACAGTCCTCAAGGCGGTGCAGGAATCTACCTACACTTGTCATAATTACTCATCATTAATACTAAGTTTATCAATTACTTCTAAGAAATTAACATAAGTTACAAGAGGTACGTAATAGGCATGAAATCCATATAAAAATTATTAATAAAGCACTTTAATAAATCTTAATGTAAAATATGAAGCATGTGCAGGAATAGGTAGTTATCTTGGACTAGTGCAGGAAAGAGAGGTTTATGTTGAGATAAAACAAAGGTTAAAATGGGGTAGAAAATAGGGAAATTTGGGACACCAACATCCTCCCATCCCTAAGCTGTTGTGTGTCCTCACACAATGTTTTACCTTCTGCAAAAAATCCTCAAAAATGAATGGCTAGCTCCTCAATCCTGAACTTCAATGTTTATTCCTGCTTTCACTATCTTTGGATTTTTGTCTCGGGCTCTTGCAGCTTCTTAGTCACCTTCTTGAGGCGTTTGTAGCATTTGGAGGCCTGATACTTCCATACCTTTACTTTCCGATTTTGCCTTTTTACCTTTACAAGTAACTCCACCTCGCTTTGCTTCTGCCAACTCTGCTCCTTCATGACCTGGTTCAAAGCCTCCAGGTCATGAACTTGCTACTCCAAATCTACTATTCGGTTGTTGAGGTAGAGAGTGGAGGGTGTCATGCTAAGATCTTCAGGTGTGAATGTCTTCTCTGCAATGGAGTCGAAATAGGTCCCATCATTGTCAACGTCAAGGCCATCAAATATCTGCATTATGATGTCACTAATGGTTTCTACTCTCGGGATTTTCTTGTCACCAAGGGTTTTGATGCCCTCCACAATCTTTGTACGAAGGGTTTCAGTACCTTGTGCACTCTGTTAGTGTCAGCCTTTGTAGCCTTCCTCCAGTGATCAAATATGCTCTTACAAAGTGATTTTAAGGTGTCAAGGTCAATTTTGTCATTTCAAAGAGTCTTCAAGCAAAATTTGGTCACTAGGCATTAGGTCTAGGGTTTGCTTTCACTCTTTTCAAAGTTGCCCAAATGTCAGTCTATGTCACTATTCAGCTGAGTCTATCATCATTCATATGGTTGTTATCATCATGTCAAGTTCCATTGGGTCATTTTACAGCTTATTCATGCTTCAGTTGTGCCTTGGTAAGGTCCATTTCCCTCTCCTAGGGTTTTGGAGGTAATTTCTCTTGGATGGTCAAATCATTAGCAAAACTTGTATCCAGATGTTCATACACCTTCCCCTATCCTTCATGTACCTTATTAAACACTTCCCATCACTGAGATTCCCCAAATTCCTCATTTTTCCACAAACCCTAGTTTCTTGCTACAACTTGGCAATTTTCTAGGTTGGGCCTGTGTTTTTCCCTTTTGGACCCCTTCCCCTCACTCGATCTCCAAGATTCCACTTTCCCCTACTTCCTAACATCCCTCCCTACTTCCAAAAATTTCCCCAAGAATTTATAAGCCCCTTATCCCCTTCATTTCGCTTCATTTCGACAAAATCCCTTGTTTCACACATCGGGATAGGTTTTACTCAAATGATGTTTCTGAGCAATAACAGATGAATTTGGGAAAACTGAGAGACATTTTTTCCACATCAGGCCAAGGAATAAAAACCTCCTTCACTTTTTACACAGGTATAATGGTTTTGGATAAATGTCAAAAATACAATCGCCTCGGGAGAATTGATGCACCTCTGAAGTGACCTTGGGAAAATCAATTTTTCTCCTAGCTTGGTTGGCCAAATAACTTTCTTGATAAGTCAAAGGATAACTAGACAAAAGGATATTTCCAATGATCTATCATGAGCTCAATTTGGAATTGAGGAAGGCATTCAAAAGTTGACTGCAACAGCACTCTGCCTTGAGGCAGCCTCATTTGGCACATTTTGACCAGTCTTGGGAGATTTGATTTTTGACAAGGAAAATAAACTCCAAATTGAAAAATTCTAGTTGTAGTGGAAAGTAGACTCAGAGACCTTTCCAACGAGCTATCCTGCACCCGATTTTGACACCGGGAAGGCCTCCAAACGCCTCCTGCAAAATGCGCTACGCATTGGAGGTGTGCGCTATGCACTGAGGTGGGCGCTACGCATTGGGCCTCACTGGCCAGTGTAAAAATACACAGGCGCTACGCACTGAGGTGTGCGCTACGCGTTGGGTTCGGGTGCTACGCACTCAGTCACAGCACCAAAATTTTTTGTTCATGCGGCCAGATCTTATCAAATCGCCTCCAAATCTTGCAAGTAGGTGTTTCATGGTTGCTCAGTCAATTTGAAATTGCTTGTAGTGTGTTTGAGGGGAAAATGTGATGTATTGGGTGTAAAAAAAATGAAACCCTAGGCTCATGCCAAAGTCATTCTTTAGGGTTTTAAAGGACATGTGGGTGGCCGGTGAAGATTTTTCCACTCTCCCTTGATGAAACACAGCTCCATACTCATTTGTAAGATTTTTGCCAACATCACAAAGGGTACACTTCATACTTTTGTTCGTTTGCCAAAACTGTCCTTGTGATCAAAACAGTGACTGTTTCATGTCCAATACACTGAAACAGAGTATTATCATTATGGCATAATTCTTATGTGTTTCGGTTAGCTTTTGAGTATGCATTGAAATTGTAATTTCACCACACCTACAACCTACATATTGCAGACAACATACATATTGCAGACATTGTGTTTTTAAAGCCATGTCAGACACAGATTCAGTTTATGAGCAGGAGAATGACAGTGATTCCACAACAGAGGGTAATGTGCCACGGAGGCCTCGCAGAGGTGGCAAAGGTGGAAAGCATCTCAGAGAAGAGCCCACTTCTTTGGTTCAATTGCAGGCTTGCCCGCTTGCAATGGATTGTTTTCGCCATCAGTCATGCTATCACTATTGTGAGCTAATTTCACAAATTCAGCATCATCGTGAATTAGCTCGCTTGTTTGTTCTACATTTACATGATGGTCATGTAAACCTCGCCGGAGTTAATTTCATTTTGTCACCAGAGACTATTCCAGGGGCCACTGGGATACCAAATATTGGAGAGCAATGGAATAAGCGTCAGCAGCTACAGAAATCCTATTATGAGCCATACATCAAACCTGGGTATATGAGGCACTTGAGCAGGGTTTTTCCTTTCCAGTACCTGAATGATCAGTTTACACCTTTGATGAAACTCATCATTCGGTATTTTAGTTGTGAGGGCAGATTCTCCCGTCTTTATGTGTACCATGTCCGTTTGTTGATGCATTTTACAAGGGTACGTCTGATGAACATTCCATACTTCATGTTTCGCAACATAGAGAGGATGGTTGTTTTAGTACAAAGGAAGACCCCAGCACAGCAGCATATGAGTATTTATCATTATGCGCTGATCAAGATTGTAGTGGTTCATCAGTTGGCACAGCAGGGCATTACTTGGGAGGATTTCATTTCTCGTGACTTTTTCACAGTGCCACAGCCACCTCTTGAGATAGTTCATGATGAGGGAGGGCCTTCACATCAGTTTGACATTCGTGAGACCGAGCATGTCAATGCTCCAGCATATGTGACATATCAGCGAGGCCACAGGGCCTTATTTGCAGCTACACGACGAGTACTATCTCCACATGGTGTGGAAGGGGTCTCGCCTTCTTCTTCAGTACAGGTACAGGTTCAGGACAGAGGCAAGAGGCCAATTTATGAGGAGGGCCATTCAGGTGGTCATGATGTTGATGTTGCATTGGGTGATGTGGATAGGAGATCTCCTAGCTTGAAGCTGAAAGAGATCATCCAAGAGCAAAAGACCGAGATTGGTAGCTTGAATGAGAAGTTGCTGAAGTCAGAATGTCTAATCAAATACTTGGAGTAGCGCAATAAATAGTTAGAGGATGAGCACACACTTATAGAGCTGCGACAAATCCGTGAGGACCGAAGGCTAGCCCGCAAAAGACCTGGTGATTTGACACCTGTTGAGTGGTAATTTTGGCTTGAGAAAATCAATCGACATCTGGAGGAGTTGTTGGCGATAGCTAATAGAGACAAAGACATGCTTCGTCACATGAAAAATCATTATTGGGCTCGCATGCATGTTGGAAAAACAAAAATGAAGATTTTGCAGAGGAGGTTGAGCAAAGCACTAAAACGGCGAAAGAGGCTAGATCCACTTCGAGTTTTGGCCAAGGCTTCGTTGGCTGAGCATGACACATGATGGAGGGTCTTCGCTCCGAATTTGAGCAAATTCGGAGAAAATTTTGTCATTTTGAAATTTTTGGTCTCAAAAAATAGTTTTTTCCGCTCTATGGGTAGCACGTCAGCGCGCTCGCTTTTGATTGGGACACTTGCTGGAGAGAAACCTTATATTTTTGGGTTTGTCATGGTGAATTATACATGCTCAGTTATTTCCAGGTCATTTTATCAAGTTCTGGACGATCAAAAGGCCTAAAAACACCATGAAAACCACCTTGCTGCCACCTTTTGCAACAACAGGAAGTACTTCTGGGAGAATGTAATTTTGAGGGGGAAAATGAGCTCCAAATTGGGAAATCCACTTGGGTTTGAAAGTCGACATCCAGGGCTTTCCAACGAGCTATCATGAGCTCAATTTGGATGTCGGGAAGTGGCCCAAAAACAGGCTGAAAGGTGCACTATGCATAGGGATCAGGGCACTACGCATTGAGGTTTTTGGTCCAGTTTTCATCCTCCAGCTCAGGAATTCAGCCAGTTTTCACTAGTTTCACTCCTTGATGTGATTTTTGACCCAACATGATGTAATTTGATGTATGTAAGGTAACATGGCACCTATCTACCTTCTTCTAGATGATTCATTCACAAATTAGCAAGCAATTAATGTAATGAATCAGTTTCCTTCTTTTTAGAGGCAGGTTGTTTTGGTCACCTAGATTCTTGCTCCATGTTTAGAATTTGTTGAAACTGCTCCTAGAAGGAGGAGCTCGACCCCTAGAGGTTAGGGAATGAGGTTATATTGATCTATATATGTAAATTTTCAATCAGTAGCACAGGTTGGACTCTTGGGAAGATTTTGGCACACTATTGTACATATTTTTCATATTTTGGCTAAGGAAAGATCAGAGATTTTGCAGCACCTGTTGGGATTCTTGTGGCTTTCAGCTCTTGATGGTGTTTTTTCTTAGTTATTGTAAGCTTATTCATGTTTACATGTATGCCATTCCTTCTTATTCTTCTGAAACTAAATGAATGAGTAAATCAAACTTTCCTATCTCTTTACTAGCCTAAAATCAGTATTAATTTTGAGTCATCTCAGCCCCTTTGAAGACCTTTTGCCGAGATAGACCCGGAGAGAGCCCTCTCCTGTCCCCGTAGGGCTAGCTACGAGGCTGAGCTTGGTTTGATGTGGCCTTGAGTTTTGACTTCCTTAGCCTGAGGTAGATTCGAGTGCTAACATAGTGGCGACCATACTGGGGAAGAAAATGGTTTGCTTGTTGATGTCATTTGTTTTATAGCTACAGACGGAGCCTAAAGTTATGCCAAGGAGCCTTCGAAACGCTTTTGCTTTGCATTAGCGGAAGTAGATAAACACTGCTTCAGTCAATCTCCGGTCTAGCTTGTAAACGTGACATCTAACTTGTTAATTACCCCAGTACATGTATCAAGTTCAGATCTGATTGTTGATGGTGGACAATGATCAGACACTGGCAAGGCTGAAATCATTCACCTGGCAACTCTAAATCATTTTCGAGATCAGATCCAAAGACTCCACTAGAGGATGATCCCAACCAGCAAAAACATGAAAGGACAACACGGACAGATCATGTATTCAAGTTGGAATTTCATCCAAGACATTTTTTTCTTTGTCATAAATTATTTCTTCTCTTTTCCCAAGAATGTCAAGAAGGCTTTGCAAAGTATATTGTATTTGAGAAAAGATCCCAGACCTGCATTTGATTCTTTCCCTTTGAAGATTGTGAATACCAAAGATTTGCATGCCTTTGAGCTTGATCAGGATCCTTTTTCCAAATTTTGTGATGACCATTTTCAAATTGATGAGCCCCAAGAGACCAAGACTGATTCTATACCTACTGTACATACCCCTACACCTTGTAAAATTCCAGATCGATATAAATCTCTTGTTTTACCTTCTGTTCTGCATGCTTTCCCCAAAAACTATGATCTATACTTGCCGAGGTTCGATGGTGAAAGTAAGAATGTCAACGCTGAGCAACATGTGCAGAATTTTGAGTCTTTTCTAGATCTTTTTGAAGTTGATGCAGAAGATGTCAGTATAAGGTTTTTTGCTCTTTCTTTGCAAGCTAAAGTGAAGAGTTGGTTCAAAACCCTGCTTGATACGAGCATCTCAGATTTCCGGCAGTTCATCAAAGTTTTTCTTGACAGGTGGATGATTGGGCAGAACCTTTTCTTGATTGTAGAAGAGTATAACCAGCTGAAAAGACTACCAGGGGAGACAGTACAACAGTTTTCAGCCAGATTTAACCAAGTTTATTATTCAATGCCAGTTGAGATAAGTCCTACTCCTAGATCTGCTCTCTTGCACTATCCGGGTGCCTTTGATCCGAAGATGGAGTTTCAGCTGAGAGAAAGGGACATTGCAACACTTCACGAGATGCAAAACAGTGTAGTAAATGTAGAGGCTCATATGCTGATTCGAAGGGCAAGGTTGAAGGAAGAATAAATGAAAAACATAGATCTGGTCGAATCAACATCTCTAGAGGTGAAGCTTGACATTTTGGTAAGTGCAATGGAAAAGATGATGGACAAGATCAATGCAAGGAATGATTATGATGTTCAAGCCCATGGCTTGTTGATTGAAGAAGAACAAATGGACGCTCCAAAACATTTTGTTTCTTATCCTAGTTGTCATAGATATGATAATGATTGTTTTGTAGATCACCTTGGCGAAGAGAGATCTGTTGATATGACCAGCATGCTTGATGATATGTTTTATACTGATGATTTGCCTCAGTTTGATCAGTATGATGATGTTTATGTTCTCCAAACAGAAGCTAATCTTGCAATCAAACAAGCAGCTAGTTTGTGGGAGGAAGAAATTCATTTTCAGCAGCTTGAATACAATGTTCAGCCATCACATATCAGCTATGACAGTGACGAGGAAAGTGCAACAAATTTTGAAATAAGTGAAGGATCTTTGCCTTTTTGTTTTGATTCATGTCAGTTCATCAGAGACAACTTCCATGCAATCAGAAATCAGCTGTCAACAAGTTTTGATTTGGACCATCTTGAGAGCAATAAAAACCTTGTTCAAGACTTCTCATATTCAGCTTTGCAGCCCCCAAATGCCTTTGATTGTCAAGTTGCAGATGAAGGCATGGAAGCTGACACATATGATCAAATGATACAAGAAGGTTCCCTACCTTTTTGTTTTGAATCATTTCAGCTTTTGAAGGGAAATTTGCAAAGTAAATCTTCAGTAAAGAATGAGTAGCATGTAGGCAATCATGTAATCACATTGGAACCAATAGAAAATGGGTTGCAGTAGTCTTTTCAAGTTTTTCATGATCCAATAGCTGATGTTTTGGATGAGGTTTGCAGTCAAAGTCTCTCTCCATTGACTATATGTGAGCTTGAAACGTGTATTGATACAAACTTGATCCGGCAGCTGGTTTCTTTGTCATTTTCAGCAGAGGTCTCGTCACAAGGCTCAGATCAAAGTTTGCATTCATGGTATGAGGAAAAGAGAAGTAATCCATTGGATGAGATAAGTTCCAGTGTGCTTGAATTTCAAGATCCTTATGCAGTGTTTTTGGAGGCGGATAGAGAATTCATATCATTCAATGGATCTGTTTCTAAGTTATCATGGGAGTTGCCTTTCAGTAGTTCTCTCTTGTTGTTCATAAGTGAGCACTTGCGGAAAATTCGAACAGCAGATGGAATACTTACTTGGTTGCACTGGTTGTTTCATTTCACTTGATCAGGTGATGAATGAAACTGTTAGAGTAGGTTGTGATGAATAAGCTCCCCTTTGAGCATCATTTTCAGTTTGTCAGTTGTGTTTAAGTATCGCGTCAGTTTTTAGTTGAGTCATGAGTCATTTGTGAATCAATTTTTAGTCTTGTTGTTAGGTTAGTTTGTCTCGATTTTCAGTCATGCATTTCAGCTTGAGGTTTTGACTCCATTGCCCAATGGATGAAGGCGCTGTCTAGCTCTTCCAGAGATCTGTCGTTCTTGGCACCTCCACGAAGCTACCATCCCCATTGGAGCCAATGTTAGTGTCAGCCTTTGTAGCCTTCCTCCAGTGATCAAATATGCTCTTACAAAGTGATTTTAAGGTGTCAAGGTCAATTTTGTCATTTCAAAGAGTCTTCAAGCAAAATTTGGTCACTAGGCATTAGGTCTAGGGTTTGCTTTCACTCTTTTCAAAGTTGCCCAAATTTCAGTCTATGTCACTATTCAGCTGATTCTATCATCATTCATATGGTTTTTATCATCATGTCAAGTTCCATTGGGCGATTTTACAGCTTATTCATGCTTCAGTTGTGCCTTGGTAAGGTCCATTTTCCTCTCCTAGGGTTTTGGAGGTAATTTCTCTTAGATGGTCAAATCATTAGCAAAACTTGTATCCATATGTTCATACAGCTTCCCCTATCCTTCATGTACCTTATTAAACACTTCCCATCACTAAGATTCCCCAAATTCCTCATTTTTCCACAAACCCTAGTTTCTTGCTACAACCTGGCAATTTTCTAGGTTGGGCCTGTGTTTTTCCCTTTTGGACCCCTTCCCCTCACTCAATCTCTGAGATTCCACTTTCCCCTAATTCCTAAAATCCCTCGCTACTTCCCAAAATTTTCCCAAGAATTTAGAAGCCCCTTATCCCCTTCATTTCGCTTCATTTCGACAAAATCCCTTGTTTCACACATCGGGATAGGTTTTACTCAAATGATGTTTCTGAGCAATAAAAGATGAATTTTGGAAAACGGAGAGAGGTTTTTGTCCACAACAGGCCAAGGAAGAAAAACATCCTTCACTTTTTACACAGGTATAATGGTTTTGGATAAATGTCAAAAATACAATCGCCTCGGGAGAATTGATGCACCTCTGAAGTGACCTTGGGAAAATCAATTTTTCTCCTAGCTTGGTTGGCCAAATAAATTTCTTGATACGTCAAAGGATAACTAGACAAAAAGATCTTTCCAATGAGCTATCATGAGCTCAATTTGGAATTGAGGAAGGCATTCAAAAGTTGACTGCAACAGCACTCTGCCTTGAGGCAGCCTCATTTGGCACATTTTGACCAGTCTTGGGAGATTTGATTTTTGACAAGGAAAATGAACTCCAAATTAAAAAATTCTAGTTGTAGTGGAAAGTAGACTCAGATAACTTTCCAACGAGCTATCCTGCACCTGATTTTGACATCGGGAAGGCCTCCAAACGCCTCCTACAAAGTGCGCTACGCATTTGAGGTGTGCGCTATGCACTGAGGTGGGCGCTACGCATTGGGCCTCACTGGCCAGTGTAAAAATACACAGGCGCTACGCACTGAGGTGTGCGCTACACGTTGGGTTTGGGTGCTACGCACTCAGTCACAACACCAAAATTTTTTTTTCATGCGGCCAGATCTTATCAAATCGCCTCCAAATCTTGCAAGTAGGTGTTTCATGGCTGCTCAGTCAATTTGAAATTGCTTGTAGTGTGTTTGAGGGGAAAATGTGATGTATTGGGTGTAAAAAAAAAATGAAACCCTAGGCTCATGCCAAAGTCATTCTTTAGGGTTTTAAAGGAAATGTGGGTGGCCGGTGAAGATTTTTACACTCTCTGTTGATGAAACACAACTCCATACTCATTTGTAAGATTTTTGCCAACATCACAAAGGGTACACTTCATACTTTTGTTCGTTTGCCAAAACTGTCCTTGTGATCAAAACAATGACTGTTTCATGTCCAATACACTAAAATAGAGTATTATCATTATGGCATAATTCTTATGTGTTTCGGTTAGCTTTTGAGTATGCATTGAAATTGTAATTTCACCACACCTACAACCTACATATTGCAGACATTGTGTTTTTAAAGCCATGTCAGACACAGATTCAGTTTATGAGCAGGAGAATGACAGTGATTCCACAACATAGGGTAATGTGCCACGGAGGCCTCCCAGAGGTGGCAAAGGTGGAAAGCATCTCAGAGAAGAGCCCACCTCTCTGGTTCAATTGCAGGCTTGCCCGCTTGCAATGGATTGTTTTCGCCATCAGTCATGCTATCACTATTGTGAGCTAATTTGACAAATTCAGCATCATCATGAATTAGCTCGCTTGTTTGTTCTACATTTACATGATGGTCATGTAAACCTCGCCGGATTTAATTTCATTTTGTCACCAGAGACTATTGCAGGGGCCACTAGGATACCAAATATTGGAGAGCAATGGAATAAGCGTCACCAGCTAGAGAAATCCTATTATGAGCCATACATCAAACCTGGGTATATGAGGCACTTGAGCATGGTTTTTCCTTTCCAGTACCTGAATGATCAGTTTGCACCTTTGATGAAACTCATCATTCGGTATTTCAATTGTGAGGGCAGATTCTCCTGTCTTTATGCGTACCATGTCCATTTGTTGATGCATTTTACAAGGGTACGTCTGATGAACGTTCCATACTTCATGTTTCGCAACATAGAGAGGATGGTTGTTTTAGTACAAAGGAAGACCCCAGCACAGCAGCATAGGAGTATTTATCATTATGCGCTAATCAAGATCGTAGTGGTTCATCAGTTGGCACAGTAGGGCATTACTTGGGACGATTTCATTTCTCGTGACTTTTTCACAGTGCCACAGCCACCTCCCGAGATAGTTCATGATGAGGGAGGGCCTTCACATCAGTTTGACATTCCTAAGACCGAGCATGTCAATGCTCCAGCATATGTGACATATCAGCGAGGGCACAGGGCCTTATTTGCAGCTACACGACGAGTACTATCTCCACATGGTATGGAAGGGGTCTCGCTTTCTTCTTTAGTACAGGTACAGGTTCAGGACAGAGGCAAGAGGCCAATTTATGAGGAGGGCCATTCAGGTGGTCATGATGTTGATGTTGCATTGGGTGATGTGGATAGGAGCTCTCCTAGCTCAAAGCTGAAAGAGATCATCCAAGAGAAAAAGACCGAGATTGATAGCTTGAATGAGAAGTTGCTAAAGGCAAAATGTCTAATCAAATACTTGGAGTAGTGCAATAAATAGTTAGAGGATGAGCACACACTTATAGAGCTGCGACAAATCCGTGAGGACCGAAGGCTAGCCCGAAAAAGACCTGGTGATTTGACACCTGTTGAGCGGCAATTTTGGCTTGAGAAAGTCAATCAACATCTGGAGGAGTTGTTGGCGAAGGCTAATAGAGACAAAGACATGCTTCATCATATGAAAAATCATTATTGGGCTCGCATGCATGTTGGCAAAGCAAAAATGAAGATTTTGCAAAGGAGGTTGAGCAAAGCACTAAAACAGTGAAAGAGGCTAGATCCACTTCAAGTTTTGGTTGAGGCTTCGCTGGCTGAGCATGACACATGATGGAGGGTCTTCGCTCCGAATTTGAGCAAATTCGGAGAAAATTTTGTCATTTTGAAATTTTTGGTCTCAAAAAACAGTTTTTTCCGCTCTATGGGTAGCGCGTCAGCGCGCTCGCTTTTGATTGGGACACTTGCTGGAGAAAAACCTTATATTTTTGGGTTTGTCATGGTGAATTATACATGCTCAGTTATTTCCAAGGCATTTCATCAAGTTCTGGATGATCAAAAGGCCTAAAAACACCATGAAAACCACCTTGCTGCCACCTTTTGCAACAGCAGGAAGTACTTCTGGGAGAATGCAATTTTGAGGGGGAAAATGAGCTCCAAATTGGGAAATTCCACTTGGGTTGGAAAGTAGACATCCAGGGCTTTCCAACGAGCTATCATGAGCTCAATTTGGATGTCAGGAAGTGCCCCAAAAACAGGCTGAAAGGTGCGCTACGCATAGGGATCAGGGCACTACGCATTGAGGTTTTTGGTCCAGTTTTCATCCTCCAGCTCAGGAATTCGGCCAGTTTTCACTAGTTTCACTCCTTGAAGTGATTTTTGACCCAAAATGATGTAATTTGATGTATTTAAGGTAACATGGCACCTATCTACCTTCTTCTAGATGATTCATTCACAAATTAGCAAGCAATTAATGTAATGAATCAGTTTCCTTCTTTTTAGAGGCAGGTTGTTTTGGTCACCTAGATTCTTGCTCCATGTTTAGAATTTGTTGAAATTGCTCCTAAAAGGAGGAGCTCGACCCCTAGAGGTTAGGGAATGAGGTTAGCTTGATCTATATATGTAAATTTTCAGTCAGTAGCATAGGTTGGACTCATGGGAAGATTTTGGCACACTATTGTACATATTTTTCATATTTTGGCTAAGGAAAGATCAGAGATTTTGCAGCACCTGTTGGGATTCTTGTGGCTTTCAGCTCTTGATAGTGTTTTTTCTCAGTTATTGTAAGTTTATTCATGTTTACATGTATGCCATTCCTTCTTATTCTTCTGAAACTAAATGAATGAGTAAATGAGGTTGAATTCATTGTTCACAGTGCTCTTCCTTTAAAATTTGTTTAGTTTTACATGTTTTCATCAGTTTGGAGAGGATCCATGTTCTCCCTTGCCCTCTTCAGCTCCTTGTCATTCTGATCCATCCATACACCTGATCAAAGACATCAAGACTATTGCCTACCTCGCCCCAACTCGATTTCTGCAAAGATCTGACCTCAATCCCCGGACCCAAAATTGGTTTTCCCGTTTCTCCAACAAAAAACCCAAAAATCTAAATCAAAATTTCCTGTCTCTTTACTAGCCTAAAATCAGCATTAATTTTGAGTCATCTCAGCCCCTTTGAGGACCTTTTGCTGAGATAGAGCCAGAGAGAGCCCTCTCCTGTCCCCGTAGGGCTAGCTACGAGGCTGAGCTTGGTTTGATGTGGCCTTGAGTTTTGCCTTCCTCAGCCTAAGGTAGATTCGAGCACTAACACACTCAATTCCTCAGGGATTTTAACACCCTGTTCTTCTAGTTTCTCAGGGGATTCAACACCCTGTCTTTCCAAATCAGTAGGGGTTTCAGTTCCCCATTCTTCTACAATAGCAGGGGCTTCAGTACCCTGTCCTTCTAAAACCACAGGGGCTTCAGTACCCTATCCTTCTAAAATATTAGGGGCTTTAATACCCCATTCCTCGAAATCATTGAGGGTTTCCATGTCTGGTTCACTGAAATTATCAAGGGTCTCTACGTGCTATTCCTCTTCATCCTCTTGAGCCTTTACATGGACTTCACCAGTACTCAGTGTCATCTTCCATTTCCTTAATCTGCTGACAAAAGTTGACAACAATACGTCATCCTACATGTTCTCTTCATCTTCCACAGTGTGTTCTACTGCATCTGCAAGCACCAAGAGATTATGAACTATAGGGGAAACTTGGGGTGATTCATCGATTATGATCGGAGAGCTTGACTGGGTCATCCCTTGGGAGGTGGTCTTCCTCCTCACCAAGGTTTTGGTCTTTCTCTTCTTAGCTGCGGGTGGAGTATTTTCAAAAGTCTTCTTCTCTACTTTCACTGGTGGACTTTCATCTCGTTGCTTGGCAGGAGACGATGTCTCTACTTTCCTCTTCTTACTTGTACTCACGCTAGCAGGCTTCTCTGCACCCCTCGCTCGAAATTATTTCAGAAATTCTCCCCAAGTTACTCCCTTTTCTTCTAGCTTCTTCGTGACCAGAATTGTGATAAGCCCATGATGGTAGTGCTTGGTTGTAACTTGGATTGCATTTCCACTCTACATGCCTTTCACCATGTTCTCAACACTCCTGAGCAAGTAGTAAGGGAAATTAATCAATTTTCTCGACACGAAGTGGAGAAACAACCGAAGGTGATATACAAATGCTAATGTATAGCGTCCCTCCCCAGTTATGAATTTCTGCAGTAAAAACAATAGGTCTCACCACTTCCCTACCATGGCACTCTGTGGAATTCCTTTCCTCCAGTCGACCTTAATCTTCTTGTCAACCAAAAACTGCTGCCATCATTTCTTCGTGAGCCGCTTCTTTTTAAACCAGTGCTCTCCTGAGTGGAAAGCCTGTGGATTGCATAATAGAATCCTTTGTAACTTTGAACTTCAACGATCTGATCCCGACTTGGCCTCCTTTGAATTTCCTTGCAAACTCCAGTACCACAGCCATGTCGAACCCATCAAAATTCTGTAGGAATGGAAGGAACCCAGATTATTGCAATAGTTCAAGATTGTTCCTGTACTCTGCGGTTTGCTCAATCTCCTGCAAATACAACGGCTCACTCCTTACGGTTGCCATTTCGAACTGCACTTCACCCTTTCTGATCACACCCTCGAAAGAATTTCTATGAGTGACTCCAACATTTGCTGAGAGCTTTATGCCGAAGGTTCATCCCACTCTGCCTTTTTAGACCCACTCACTTGGTTATGATGGAAAAACCCTTCATATCAGGTGCAGATTCATGTCATCCCACTATGGGTGAATCATAATGATTGGGTGCAATGGAGGTGTAGGCAGCGATAGTGCAATAGTTACAATGATCGGATTATGGGTAAGGTAATAATGGACAAGCAATGCAGAATTATTTCAAGGAGGGTGAATACAGGATAATAGACAATAGTACTATCCCACAGTTAGCATCATAATTGAATCAAGACATACTTCAGCACTTATTAAAAATATTATATTTCAAAGCCCTATACATCTTGCACTTTAAAGATTTTTCCTAGGTTAGTAAATAATGAAACAAAGTATCAATTAAAACGTGCAATGCTATGATATATCAATACACATGTATAGGAAAGTGCAGATCCATAAATATCCTTGATAAAGCACTCCAGGACTATGTGAATTTTACTTTCTTTCATAGTCAGCTGTGTTCCTGCACTAAACCAACTTGCATTGTGCTATGCTTGCACTGCACATATTGCACCAAAGACTTTTACCAAGACAAAGAATCTGATAGCACATACTTTTGTAGCTAGACTTAAAATAATTTTCCTCAATATACAAGAAAAATTTATTCACCATCCTTTGGTGTTTCACGAGCATGCCTTCTGGATTGACTGCATCAAATTCTACAATCAATTTATGAGGGAATAAAGAAGTGGGAAGGGGGTAAAAAATTTTAGAATGGGAAGGAATATTACAGCAGGGATTCCAGAAACAATATCACCAAGAGGGATAAACGAAACAGGATGTGGAAAAAAATTCAAGGGAAAAGAGGGATTTTACGAAATCAAGCAAGGGTAGTTTCTTAGAAGAAAGAGGAAGGTAATTCATTGGAAATTTTAGAAAAGAAACTAGTGGGAATTTTCAAAATGGGTGATGGAAGAAAGACAATGTTTTTACTTTGAAATCTGCCTACATTGGTGTAGGAAAAAAATAACTGCAGCAGGAAGTAAGCGTTTACTTGAAATAAAAATGTCCATGCTAGTTACCCAAAACTTGGGTAAGTGCTCGGTTTCATGAACCTACTTCTTCTTGGTGGCAGCCAGCATATCTAAAAATCAAGTAACATTCCCTTTTTATTAAAATTTCAATCTTCCTGCCAGCATGCTAGTTTTCAGGTTGATCCTTCTGCAATCATGTCAGTCAACTGATTTTCATAATTACAAGAATTTTTTTTATTTTTATACTTTTTATTTTTGTCATTTTTTTCTTTTTATTTTTTATTGTCATTTTTTTCTTTTTATTTTTCTTTTATTATTTTTTCAATAAGGATAAGAAGGAATCAAATCTTCAACAGGTTGGTGTTACCACCTACCAACTCCTTTTCAAATGGTTGTTGGACTTGCTGCATGAAATCTCCTTTAGTAAGGGGCTGAAAATATACCTTCAATCTATACCCATTTACCCAGAACACAAAATTCTGTCCATCAATAGTTTTGATTTCTACCGTTCCATTTTCGAACACTTTGACCACCGCATAGGGACCCATCTAGCATGTATGGAATTTTCCTTTAAAATATTTGAATCTCGAATCGTAAAGGAGTACCCAATCACCTAGTTGGAACTGCTTCTTATGAATGGACTTTTCATGCCACTTCTTGCGTTGTTGTTGAACCAAGATGTTTTGCTAAATAACATCCCTTCGGAATTCATCTAACTCATTTAATTGTAGAAGACGCTGTTGTTGTGCTTCAGAGAGATCTAGTCCCAATTGGACTATAGTCCTGAAAGTCTTGATCTGGAATTCTATCGGCAAGAGGACTTGTTTTCTGTACACCAGCTCATATGGTGTGTGTCCTGTGTTGTTTCTCCAAGTGGTTCGATAGGCCCATAATGCTTCTGGTAATTTGTCAGCCCAATCCTTTCTGTGCATGTTTACCATCTTTGTGAGGATGGACTCAATCACCTTATTCGTGGACTCCACCTAACCATTTTCTTGCAGGTGATATGGTGTAGATTTCCTATGTCGTATTTTGTACTACTCCATCACACCCTGTACCAAATTAGAAATAAACTATGGTCCATTGTCAGAAACAATTTCTCTAGGCACACCAAATCTAGTAAAGATTTCAGTAAAAGGAAAATCAACAACAACTCTTTCAGTAGCAAAAGAAATAGCTTTAGCTTCTACCCATTTTGTAACAAAATTTGTACAAACCAAAATATGCTTTTTATTTGATGATGCTAGATTTATTCTTCCTACGAAATCAATGGCCTATTTTCCAAAAGGCTCAATCATAACATGAGGACATAAAGGCATTTCATTTTTTTGATTAGGCTGGCCAACTCGCTGATAGTTGTCATGCCGCTTGACATATTGTTTGGCATCTTTGAACAAATAAGGCCAAAAATAGCCAGCTCGTAACACTTTGTATGCAGTCTGCTTATCAGCGAAGTGATCCCCACAAGGTTCATCATGGGTAGATTTTAAAATATCAAACACTTCTTCCTCTCTTACACATTTATGGATAATGAGATCTACTTCGATGTAAAAGAGGTCTCCTTGGATCCAGGAATATGCAGCACTTTTTTGAATTATATTCCGCTTTTCCCGAGCGGATAAGTGAGGTGGAAATTTTCTGGTGACTAAATAGTTAGCTATGTCAGCAAACCATGGAGATTTTGTTGACACAACAAAATGATGTTCGTCAGGAAAATCATCATCAACATGAATTGCTTCACCAGGATTATTTAATCTTGAAATATAATCTGCTACTACATTTGATTTTCCAAGTCTATCAACAATAGTAATATTAAATTCCTGTAACAATAGCTACCACCTAGTCACTCTACCGCTAGTTAATGGTTTATTCATCAAATATCTTATTGCGGAATGGTCAGTATGTACAAATACTTCATATCCTATAATATAATGTGTGAACTTATGAATAGAAAAAATTACAACTAAAAACTCTTTCTCAGTAATTGTATAATTGAGTTCAGCGGGTGACAAGGTTTTACTAATGAAATAAATAACATAAAATTGTTTATCTTATTCTTGTCATAAAGCTGCACCAATAGCAGTATCTGAGGCATCAGAGGAAATATGGAATGGCAAGGACTAGTTTGGTCCTCTCAAAACTCGTGCCTAGACTAATTTTTCCTTCAATGTCTCAAAGGACTGTTGGCAAGTCGTGGACCAAGAAAACTCACTATCTTTAACCAAAAGTCAGAAAAGGGGGGTAGCTATCCTTGAGAAATTCTCAATGAATCTCCTATAGTAGCCTACATGTCCTAGAAAACCTCTCACTTCCCTTTGAGTTTTGGGTATAGGAAGACTCAAAATGACTTCTAATTTTGTAGGGTCAACGTTGATACCTTTGTCGGAAATAAAATGGCCAAGAACCACTCCCGCCTTGCACATTAATCTACATTTATTATCACTCAAGGTGAGATGAGCTTCTTGGTAGTGAAGAAGCACCTTTTCTAGATTCTTAAGGGCTTCCTGAAATGAATCACGGAACACAGAGAAATTGTCCATATAGATTTCTGTGCACTCAAGGTTAGTGAAAATATCCAAAACTACCCTTTGAAGGGTAGCCGAGGCATTACATAGCCCAAAGGGAAGTACTGGGTAAGAAAATGTACCCCATGGAGATGTAAAAGTGGTTTAGTCATGACCCTTGGGTGCTATCTGTATCTGGTTATATCCGCTAAAGCCATCTAGAAAAGAAAAGCACTTATTACCAGCAAGGGTATCGAGTACCTAATCGATGAAAGGAAGGGGGAAGTAATATTTGAGAGTGGATTTATTCAATTCTTTGCATTCAATACAAATTCATCATCTCCCATCTTTATTTAGGACTAATATTAATGGAGAGACCCACTGGCTGTCAGAAATGGGATAGATAAAATCAACATCTAAGAATTTTTGCAATTCTTCCTTTACAACATCTCTTAAAGCTGGGTTCATTCGCCTTTAGGGTTTTCAGACAGGTCGGGCTCCATCCTGAATATAGATATGGTGTGTACAAGTTTCAGGAGGGATGCCTTTCATATCTTCATAACCCCATTCAAAGGCATCGAGATGGTTTCGCAACAAATTCACAAGCTACTCTTACTGAGAAGGATCCAAGTCTGAACTGATATACAAGGATTTACCTAGGCTAATCTCAACAAGACTAGTATCAGGCTCAAGAGTACACAAAGGTGTTGCTAGAGATGGTGGTGATGGAGGCAGAGAGTCATATCTTTCCTAAAAATCTGACTCAATGACTCGAAATTAGGCATGGTGTCTAGATTTTTGAGGAAGTCTTGAATATCACCCTCCTGTGAGGGCTCAACATTCTGGTGTATAAAGGAAATAGGTTGAGTCTCCTCATCACTATTGTAGTCTAACCATAAAGTGTCTTAGAGCTCCTGAATGGATCTAGCGGGTGGATATAAGGTGACCTTCTTTCTGGAACCTCCATGGGAAATATACATATCGCGAGAATGACATTCAATATAAGCATCGACCGTAGCAAGCCATGGTCGTCCCAAGATCAAGGGATGCCCTCCCATAGGGTTCTTTGGTTGAAGCCAAATGAAATCCACAAGATATTCCCAAGAATCTAGGGCAATGACCAGATCATCCAACACCCCTTTCGGCTTGATTTTAGACCTATCCGCTAGTTCAAGCATAGTGGGAGTAGGACGAATATGGACCAATCCAAGTTGATCCATGGTTTGCCTGGTCATAACATTAATGGATGCCCCTAGGTCTATAAGTACATTGGAGACAAGGACATCACACATCTGAATAGAGACAATAGGGTTTCTGAGGTCGGTATAATTTTCCATGTGCATACACCCCGTCATCAACTATGTTGCTCTAACAACAAATTGAATAGTTTGAGGTTCCAATATTCTCCTTCCTGGCTTCTTGAGATAGATTTCCCTCATGGTTTTTGTATAGATGGGTATGTCTTTGATATCTTGGAGCAAAGGTACCCTTATGAAAAGGTTCCTAAGCTCAGAAGCCAGACTAGACTCAGGAATGGGGTCTTTCTTCTCCACAACTAACCTCTCTGGATATGGAGGCGATTGGAAGAAGATGACAAGGGCTCAGATTGTACAGGGATAGGCTGAATGGTGTCATCTTTTTCAGAACGGTCATGAGTTTCATCCTCTCCTTTCTCATTGATAATAACCATAGACTGCTTTTGATTTTCTGAGGTTACTACCTTCCCTAATATCAATTGGAGATCATTGACTCCAATTGGCATAGTCTGGTATCTGGATGAAGAAAGAAGGTTTATATAATGGATCATTTGTACCACTTTATTATTGGGATTGGGTAAAGGTTGAGTAGGCAACTAAGAAGGTCGAAACGGTGGAGGTAAAGGTAATGGTTGCATACATTGACTTAGCTGAGGTAATGATGGTTGAGGCATTGGGTAAGGTGCATATGTAGGAGGGTATGATTGCATAGGTGCAGGATAAGAATGATGTGAATGATGTGAATGGTTTTTCCCTCTCCATCCTTGTTGCCAAGATTGGGAGGGTTTTCCATACTGATATTGATTCCCATGTTACTAATGTTGAGAGTGACCAGTGTTAGGATAGGAATATGAGTGTGCATTATAACCAAAAAAATGTGGCGGAGGTTTAGGAACCATACTTGCACTTACCTGAGGCCAATTTCTTCATGCTCCATAGCATGGAGTGATTCAGCTTCAGGTTGTCCCCCTTCAAGTACAGATTTCAGCCCAGGTATGGAGGGTGATCCAGGTCCGGGTGTGACAAAGGACCCTTCCAAGACCTTTTACTTTTGTGATGTGTTAAATTGCATTTTTAAAAGAACATAAGTGAATACATCTGCATTCTATAAAGAAGAGGAACATGTCAATCATCAACACATGAAAACATAAGTCGTTGATAACGGAGTTCGTCCAGGAGGGACTACGTCTCTGGGCCCCGGTGTCAAGATGGTGTAGGTTGTTGCATTAAGTGTTGTCAATAGTTATGATGTACATAAGAAGTGGTATCGCTATCATAAAAGGAAATGCCCTCACACAGGAGTGGCTCCAAGAGATGTTCTGCTACAGGAACTCTCAGTCAAAAGGACTCCTATCAGTATGACATAAACTCATGCATGATGATAAGGAACATCCCACCAACATGGCATAAAAGGGATCTCAATGCAAACATACATGGCGACAACATCAATATCCCATCAACATAATGACAAAGGGATCTCAAACAAAACATGACGAATCATGACAACAAGTACATCCCACAAATAACTCTGTGTCACATCAAGCAGGAATCATGAAACAAGTAAGAAACAAGATCCTACATCAAACATCAAACAAGGATTTGTGTAGCACAATGCACAGCAAAAGAAGTACATGAACACACTGCATATACCTCACATCCTGGAGCTATCTGAAGAAAAGGATGGCAAACTGCTGAAGCTAGCCATACCATTAATCTCGCGGTGTCGAATCTCATGGAAATGGCTGCTCGCACATGAACGCTGACACCTGCAATCCACTTTGAAAAGTGGCCGAAAATGAAATGAGAAAATGGAAAATCTGAGTACACCATCATATTTATGGTGTCGAATAGTGCAAAATCAACTATCAAATTTCTGAATTATTAGAAAGTGCAAATCTGGGGCTTAAGGAATCTTTTAGATTCCCCCTAGATTCCTTAAAGATTCCCTCCTTTGAGTCCTCTGCAAATTTATTGCTCTGATCAAAATTCTAACTATGCCGTCAGGTTTGTGTCACTGAGAGGTGTAAGATTGACATAAAGTTTGTCCAATTTGGACACTGCAAAAATTTCACCCTCCTCAGAATCATGGTTCCACCTGCAATAAATTAATTAAAAAATTCCGCCTCAGTTTCCGTGATCATTCTCTTATGCTCCTCCATGCTTGGGTGCATTAAGCAAAACTGCGTTTATATAAAATTTCGATGGGCAAACTTAACAAGGAAGTGGTTTGGCATGATGGTAATAAAGGCAATTTGTTGAGGAGGGGTCAAGTGGTCGAATCCCGCCCCTCCCTTTTTTAATACATTATGGTTTTAATGTTTAAACCGAAATAATTTTTAGGGTTGGGCCCACATTGGGCAGTCCACCCCTTAACCCTTCGTACTCCTTGAAAGACGTTATTGGTTTTGGTTGCATAAAAGTTTGGTTTAAGAATTAAATGGGCGGTTTGATGGTTGTACCGTGGAATATGGAGGAGGTGACATGGGGCCGCCACACAGTGGTGGGCCAGCCCACGTGGCTGGCGTGGGCTCAATACCCGCTGGCCTCCCATTAATACGGCATATGATTAAGGTTGGGGTGTTATGGAGAGGCGTGGAGTGGTGGCCCACCACCCTCATATATATATATATATATATATATATATATATATATACATATCTATATATATATATATATATATATCTATATATATATCTATATATATATATATATATATATATATATATAGATATATATACATATCTATATATATATATATATATCTATATATATATCTATATATATATATATATATATATATATATATATATATATATATATATATATATATATATATATATGTTTTTAATTTTTAATACTAATAAGGCAATTTTGAAAATCCAGATTTTTGACCAAAGGAGTCATTTTAACGAGGAAAAAATTTCTCTCAGAATCTGGCTGGAGTTGGCCGGATTCGGTCCACTGGAAAAAGTACAAATTGTGTCTCCATTAACCTGCCCAGTCAACAAAAGTCACCAAAACTTTGACTGCCTCTATCTTCCTCATCCAGACTCGGATTGATGAATCATTCACATCCTCGTGATCATGATGATGAGATATTTAACATGAACCTAGTTCGATCATAATCCAAACACTTTGATTTTTGAGCTTTCATAAGCCCTCTTTGTCCTGTGTGTGTCTTTGGAGCCACCTGGATCAGAGGGACATTTTTCTATAGCATGGTTATCTTCACAAATTGCACATTTATTAGTTTCTTTAATATCGAGAGGACATTCTCTTAAAGGATGCTTTCTTCTACATTTAGGACAGAAAATAGACAATATCTCTTACTCTTCTACAAGTTTTTGCTAAAACTTCAAAGATTTTATTTGTTTACTAACAGTATTCATTATTTCAATTTTCATATTTTCCATTTTGTTTTCTAATCCAATAATCATAGCATTAGTAGATTTGGTTTTCCTGTTTCTATTCCGAATTCCTTTACCAGATCTATATTGGTTCCTTGAGAATTTCCTACACAAGTCATAGATCTGATCAAAAGGTTTTTGAGCAATATCCCCTTGTCCTAACAGATTTAAATTATTTCTAGCATCATCAATAAGCCCACATAGGAACAAGGTTCTAATGGTACTTATATCAAATTTGTGCTTTGACCTTTGGAGGATGTACATGAATCTCTCCAAGTAGTCCTCTAGCATTTCATCATCATTTTGCACAATAGTAAAGATTTCATCTTGAATATATCTAGTTTTACAATATTCCTGATATTTCGATAAGAACACTCTCTTCATTTGCTCCCAAGAATTTATAGTGTTTCCTCCTAGTCCCATGAACCAGCGGAGTGCTGCATCCTTGAGAGTTGCAGGAAACAACTTTAACTTCTGGGCATCAGATGAGTAATCATAACTTCTACACAAAATATCAAACTCAAATAAGAAAGAGTTTGGATCTTCATGTACCTTACCATAGAAATGAGGAAGACCTAATTGTGAAATATTTTTCATTTTTACTTGTATATTAGGATTCATAATCGGGAATCTGAAAGTGGGATGTTCCTCATTTACCTGACTTTCACCACTTCCTTTTGCATGGTCTTCCATGTCTACCATTGTTGTTCTTCCATACGAACCACTCTCAACAGGCTCAGAAGGCTGACTATGGATTCCAACAATCCCCTTCTTCCCCTTTATGGGTTGTGTCACACCTAAACCACTGCTACCAGAGCCTAGGTGGACTGTTACTGTGTGATGAGTCTGAATTTGTTTGGAATTTCTGCCTGCAAAAGAAGGCCCAATATGATTTTTTTTTTTCATATTTTTCAGTATTTATTTGGCCCCTAGTGGGCTTTGGACCCCTACCTCTTTTAGGAATTCATTTCGAAAAATGACAAAATGAAATTCAAATAAAAATTGCAATTTTAAAAAAAAATAAAAATCAGAACCTATAAATTCCTTCAAACAATAGAAGCACATTGCTAGAAAATAATAACAGACTTACCCCTATTGAAAAAAATGGAAAATTCTTACCAATTAAAATCGCCTCCCCGACAACAGTACCAAAATGTTGGGTGTAGGAATTGCACTTAAGCAAACTCCTTAACACATAATTGTCAACCCGGGGGTTTCGTAAACTTAGAGACGAAGCACAGGCAATGCCAGAAGTGGTATGAAATTTTCTTGTTCCTAATCCTACTTCTTAAAGGAAGTGCTTGCAAAATCAGACAGAAAAAAATCGTAAAGTAAATTTACACCAAAGCAACTCTGGTGCTAGAATGTAAAAGAACAATTTGCAAGTAAAGGAGTTTTCGCACAACTAAAACAATATTAAATGCTGGAATGAAATGCTATGTTCATCTTCCGATGGATGGCTAATAGTCTGACAAGTGGGACCTTGCATATATCTATTTTCCTCTTGATCTTCCTTCTACACAAACAACCTAGTCTTGCACTGTTGCAATCTTCTTGCACTAGTGCAAGTACAGTGTCTCTGTGTAAAAGTATATTTGACCTCCCTTACTAAATATTTAAGTCTTAGTGAAGGTTCTCTAAGCTTCAGGGCTTAGAGCACTCTCTTTATGTGAAAAGAGACCAACTCTTGCACTAAGGCAGAGTTTCCTTCACCCAGTTTCCAACTTACTTTCGAGAAGACTGAAAGATGTGATGAAAAATAATTGAAACTGCAGATGAAATCATGAAGTAGATTATCTGTGGAAAAGAAAAGCTTTAATGAATTAAATCCTGCAAAGGAAGTAAACTTCATGAAATGAAAGCAACTCAAAGGAATCAAGACAGTAGTCTAAGTGATCTGCATGTGTCAACTAACTTTGGTAATCCACTCGAAGTGTTTATGTTCTTTGTTCATAAGACATAAAATGAAAGTATAACATGTTTATGATAAATTCATGCAACTGTTCTCAGATCTTCTGGAGATATACTTTTAATGCTGAAGACAATTACTGAAGTTAACAGTTCATTCGCTTGCAAAATAACTAGAAATAATATGCAGGAAAGTAATTCAATGTTTTTTGCAAAATGAAGAACTGAACCAAAGTGCAGGCAACCACATGTGCTGGTGCAGGAAAGAGCTTCCTACACGTTTCGAGTGAAAGCTAATTGAGACAAGGATTGAGAGAAGAAAATGCAAGAAAGGAATTTCATAAATGAAATAAACTCAGCGAACTCCCAAAGCCACGAATCTGTTTCACACTTTAACTACAAAAGAGATTTAAATCAGAATTTTAGAAATAAATATCAGAACTGTCACGCCATGCAACTGAAAAAGGAAATATTCACATTGTGTTTCTAAATAACGAAAGTATAAGGGGTAAATGAGCTGGGTTGGCTGGGCCCTAGCAAACCAACTCGTTTCCCGTCTAAGAAACGAAAAGGCTCAACACTCAAATATGCATCAAAGATAGATTAAGCACTGTGTATGAAAATCATGGCAAATTTCTTGTATTACTCGATTCAAAAAATGTACATAACAGTGCAAGTCTAGCCCTAGAGCTGAGGCGATACCCAAATTACATGAAAATGAAATTACAGTCGATGGTTCGCTAGTTAGTCCTACCTATGATCTATATCTTATACATCTTTTCGTCCTTAGCCATTTTCCACTAATTACATACATTTTCTTATTCAGGCATTTTGTTCGAACATACTAACAACCGAAATTACAAAATCGACCAGAAGTTATAATGGAACATATATCTCACTTGGCCATAGACTAACTTTGGAAAACACTCCCTGATTGTGCACCACCAATATCCTTCTTCAGTTCATCAGCAACTAAAATAAGAGTCAAGGATCAAACCCATCCTCGTGGAAAGCTTTGGCTCACGGAAATCTCAAATAGTCCTCGTGGCAGTGCAGGAGTCTACCCATCTACACTAGGAATTTACTTCTAGAAAATTAACATAAGTTACAAGAGGTACGTAATAGGCATGAAATCCATATAAAAATGATTAATAAAGCACTTTAATAAATATTAATGTAAAATACGAAGCATGTGCAGGAATAGGTAGTTATCTTGGACTAGTGCAGGAAAGAGAGATTTATGTTGAGATAAAACAGAGGTTAAAATGGGGTAGAAAATAGGGCAATTTGGGACACCAACACAAAGTGATGGGTTAAACCAACAACACGAATTCAACAAGATTCATACAATCGTATACAAAATATTTCATACACAAACACGTAATTTAAGCAAAATATGTTGCTAAAGTAACCAGAATAGTCGAACTACAATAACAACATATGCATGAAGACGTGTTGGATCTGTTATATTATATAAAGTGAAAGTTCCATCCATACATACACCATTGGAAACCACTAGCCCCAATAGTGGAGCATTACAGTCAACACCATGTGCTCCTCCAAAGAAATGTAGTCGCTCTACGTTGTGGAGAAGCCAAGGCTCATAACAATACTCTCCAAGAGTTCTCTAAGCAATGCCTAGCCAAAATATCGGCTCCCAAAACCTTGTTATATGCGTTATGATGTTCTATTTATAACAAAGGGTGGGGTGACCCTTGACATTCCCCTTTGTGATTCTTGGACTATCCTCATGACTCTTCAACTTCATTACATATAACTCTTTACATTACATATCACTGTTTCATTCCACTAATGGCACTTGGAATTTCACTTTACATCATGTTTACAATACTATTACATTTTCCACATATACCCATGTGGGAAAAAATAGGCTTGAGTCAGCCAGATAAGACAACACTAAGGCTCGGACAGTCATGGAAAGACCAACTCATCAACATCCTCTCCATGATATTCGGTGACGAACTGATGCCAAGCTTGGTAGTGCACAATGGTGTCTGCGTAGTATTTGATGATGTATTTTCGGAAACGAACTCTTGCCTCCATTGTTTTCGAGCATACTGATTTGGAACCTCTGTCTAACTCATCATGTAAGATGTGCAACTTAGTCTTGGGCACGACTGGACCGATGACATATCTCTGCATGTTCTCTGTGCTGATTTTCAAATCTACGCTAGTGTCCATGTGCATCAACTGATCAAAGTATGTGTTGAGCTCTACTCAAACTTGGTTCTTCTCTTTGGCTTTGGTGAGTGTTCCAATTGACTGGGTGCCATACTTTCTCACCATGACATCCAAACTCCTAAACAACCATGCGTACGAAGCGTCAACATTGGTGATGAGTGGCGAGAGTTCCTAATAGTTTCAGAGCAAACTCTGGATGCGTGCTTTGTCCAACACTACATGTGGCTTCACATTAGGGGAATTTTGAGGTCTAAAATTTGCCTCCTAAGGAAATTATAAAATAATAGTGGAAATAATAAAATAATATTAGATTACATCATCAAATTTTAGAGGGAAAAAGAAAAACTATTTTTTTCAACTTGTATTTTCAACTTATCTCGTTATGGGTTTACTCAAATTTTGAGTGACAACACTCTTTGGATGAAAAATTTCGTTCTTCATCCAAGGAGTACCCATGTTACATACTTTCGATGGACTTTTCTACACGAAAGATGAGAAATACATGAAAAATGTGATTGTGATCATGTTTTTTCATGTATTTCTCATTTTTCATGTAGCAGGGTCCATAAAAAGTATGCAATATGGGTACTCCTTGGATGAGGAATTAAATTTTGAATCCAACGAGTACTCCCACTCGAAACTTGAGTAAAATCTTAGGGAGTTAAGTTTAAAATACAAGTTGAAAAAGTAGTTTTATTATTTTATTATTTTTTAATATTTTTACCTTCTTACTCCAAAAATTGTGAATTATCCCCCATGGTTGACATCATGATCTTGAATCCTATTGGTTCTTATAAATTTTATTCTGGTTGTATATTTTTCTTAGGAGGCCCATTTTAGACCTCAAAATTCCCCTAAAGTCATCTTGTGCAAGTGAAGCGGGGCTCCCTTGTACCTCATTTCCATGTCATTACATGATAAAAAACAACATGTATGTTTGTGAGTGTGTGTGCTCTCTTGATGTAGCACTGTTGATGAACATGTAGATGGAAAATTTCCTTGTGCATAGTGATGAACCTATCATACAGTCTTTGCATGACTGTCTCAAGATCCGATACTTCAGAAAGTATCGCTTTCTTCATCTCTGCTCTGGCGAATCCTATTGATTGTTCCTCTCTTTGCGTGGATGCTTGCGATTCCTTAGCCATTCAATCCTTTTATGCTATCAATAAATTCACACTTGAGCTCGTGGCCTCGACATAAGCCTTCATAGAATCAACCAAGGCATCTAGATGTCTTTGCACATCTAAGATAATCACCTGTTCTTCAAAGTGCACAGGTGAAGCATGCTCATCCGGGATGTGCACTATACGTGCCTGTAGAACTCTGTGATGTGACTCATCAAAGGTTATGTTGTACACATCTGTTCTCAGATCATCCTTGAGGATAATAGTCTCTCCTTGTTCACTTGGGACTTGCTCTACTGCTAGAGCTGGTGAAGCCTGTGGGGTGACCTCAGTTGCTTTCAACATGAGATCAATGTCCTGATCTTGTTTCAGCTGTACCATCTCCATGTCCATCGATTCTACTATCGATTTATCCTATTGAGTAAGTTCCTATTCCTACAACTACTCACCCTTTTCATCATCTACTGCTGGTGGATCTGAATCTTCAACCTGTATTGGTGCAGTTTGTGTTGTCTAAGTGCCTCGCACTTCCTCCTGTTCCTGTTCTTCTTCCTGTCCCTTCTGCACTTCCTTCTCTCTTCTATGCAACTCTTGTTCTTCTTTGAGCTTCTTCTCTACTTCCTGCAACTTCCTCTTTGTCTCTTCCAGTCTTTGCTTATCTCTTCTTTTTTGCGCTCCTTTCATATCACATTGTCACCTCTTTGCTTCTATCTCCAAAGCTAATCTCTCAACAAGTGGATCCTCCTTAAACTTGTAGCTTTGCTCTGACTCTGCACTTTTAGCAATCTTCCTCTTGCCTTTGTCTTGCGCAAGTTTGTTGCTTGTTGTTGTTGTTGTTGTTGTTGCTCCTTGTGGTGCTACTGCCTTGAGTGTTGCTAGCCACTCTACTGCCATGATGATTGGTTCATTGAGCCTAGAGGAGTTATATAAATATATCTAAGGGTCTTCCTCTGGCCAATGACACACCTGATGGATCCAAGGACAGTACACTCTCATACATTGGTCCCTACATCAGCTATCAAGAACTTCACACATGAGCTTGTGGCTTCGGCATAAGCCTTCGTAGCATTGGCCAAGGTAGCTAGATATCTTCGCACATATGATACAATCACCCATTCTTCAAAGTGTGCATGTGATGCATGCTCATCCGGGATGTTCACTCTACATGCCTATACAATCCTGTGTTGTGACTCATGAAAGGCTATGTTGTACACATTTGTTGTTGGATCATCCTCAAGGAGAATGGTCTCTCCTTAGTCACTTGGGACTTGCTCTATTGCTGGAGCTGGTGAAGCCTGTGGGGTGACCCCAGTTGCTTTTGGCATGAGGTCAGTGTCCTGATCCTGTTCCGGCTGTACCATCTCTATGTCGATCGCTTCTACTATCAGTTCATCCTATTGAGCAAGTTCCAGTTCCTGCGACTGCTCACCTTGTTCATCATCTACTGTTGGTGGATCTGAGTCTTCCACATGTATCAATGCAGTTTGCGCTATCTGATTGCCTCACTCTTCATGTTGTTCCTGTTCTTCTTCTTGTCCCTATTGCACTTCCTTATTTATTATGTGCAATTCTTGTTCTTCTTATAGTTTTTTCTCTACTTCCTGCAACTTCCTCTTTGTCTCTTCTAGTATTTTCTTATATCTTCTTTTCTGTGCTCCTCTCTTATCGTGTTGTCACCTCTATGCTTATATCTCTAAATATATTCTCTCAACAAGTGTATCTTCCTTAAAATTGTAGCTTTTATCCACTTCTGCTCTTTCTGTAATCTTCCTCTTGCCTTTGCCTTGCACAAGTTTATTGCTTGTTGCTGTTGTTGTTGTTGTTCCCTGTGGTGTTTCTTCCTTCAGTGCTACTAGCCACTCCATTGCCATGATGACCGGTTCATTGAGCCTATAAGATTTATAGCAATATCTCCAAGGGTCTTCCTCTAGCTAATGACATGACTCATGGATCCAAGGATAATATACTCTCATACAATGGTCCCTACATAATCCATACAGATCGTACAGATTGAAACTCTTGGGGCCAAACTTAAACTTCTTGAAGTCCTCGACCTCGGCATCCACTTCTTCCAAACTCCAGATATTGTACAACCCAATTCGCATAGGATGCATAAGCCATGGTTCCTTCTTCTTCCTATGCAATCCAGATGATAACCATATCAAGATGTGGTATGCCACCTCCTGCATGATCAACTTATCTATGGCAAAATTTAACAACAAATGCGGAGCCTTCTCCATAGTGTACATCCTGATGAAGGTGCCATTAGGTGAGGAGTACCAATCTGCAATGTTCAATAACGCCTCCATTGTTGCCTGGGACATGCAAGGTGGATCTTGTTCAAAGATCATCATGTACAGAGGGGCAATGAAGTGGTCAAATAGTATAGCCATGAATCCTCGGTAGCTGCACTCTGAGAGCAAGTTGCAATATATGTTCACAATAGTATTTGAAGGTGTCCATGCCCAACCCATGGCAGGAAACTGTTGACAGTCACAGATTGCATCAAGAAGGCAGGTAGACATGAAGAATCTTGCTTATTGATCCTTGGGCAAACTCTGGGCATTCGATACATGCACTTTCAGTTAAAGAGCTGACATGTCAGACCAGTTGAAGGGGTTTCATTCACTTGCCAACTGATCTAATAGAACCACCTATTGGGCTATTAATTTGTCATTATTATTATCACTTCTTAACATCCATTTCATCTATTTATACTATTCTTTTATCACATTATTGATCATAATTTATTATATAATCCCATTTCATAATTATTTATGCTCTTATGGATAAGTAATATTTGTTCTCCTTTATTTTTAATAAATTTATTATGTATGATTTTTCCAATGATTCTTTATTGATGAATTTGTTATAACATCACACATGATTTTAGCCTCCGAGATCTCTTTCAGATTGCAAATTTTATCTTTAGATCATAATCAAATATTTCAACTCAGAAATTCACTGGGATAAAAAGTGACAGTTTTGCGTTGGACGTTTCAGGCAAACGAAGAAGAATATTGAAAATCCGAGACACGGATTTTGTGTAGAACAAACCAAATTATTTTCCCAATGAGCATCTTTCCACAATTCGGTCTGGATTGGAAGAAAAGCAAGGTTCTTCAAAGGACATATTCACATATTTTCTATTGTGGCCATTTTCCAAATTGCCCAATTGCAATAACCAAATTCGACTTGTTCCAGTTGAATCATGATGGAAAGATCTCTCAGATCTCATATTGCTTATTGAGATTTTGTAATCAATCTAAATTGTATGGGAAATCATTTTGTAATCAGTTTGTTGTAAATTTCCCTTTGTTGTTTGTATATTTAAAAGACACAAATCAGAGAGAAAAGGGAGATAACACATATAGGGAGCATATCATATATTGAAGGTTTTCCTTTGAGAATGTAACAATAGACTTCTGTATTTTCCTTTTGATTAATGAAATCTTGATCTTCTGAGTATTATCTAGCCTTCAATCTTTTTGCCACAACCCTAATTAGAGAGTTGGGCCCACTCTCCTGATCAGGTGTTGTTGGATTAGTGGTCTGTATAGATTTATTTCTGTTGTGATTATTTCTTTATCATTGTAATGGTTCATTAATTCTGTGTTGTTGTGAATCCTAATTTTTTTGTTACTCTGATTGTTGTTATTGTTATTGCTTGTTGTTACACTTTGTTATATTGTTGATTCAATGATCAATGTTGGGAAGGGAAATTGTGGCCTGCATAGACTTCGCACGGTGTTAGTGTTCCATAATTTTGAAAGCTGAAGAAAAGACCACGAAGGAAACATCAAAACCGATTTCGAGTTTAGGATCTAGCCCTCCTAAACTCAGAGAGGGATCTTTCTGTGAGATTTAGCTTTTTTTACTGGGAATTTCAGGCTAGTTATTGGGCTCAGAGTTTTGTTTTTGAATTGGTTTGGTTGGAACAAAAAGGGAAGGCCATTGGGAAATGGAGTCAGAAGAGCTTGGGGTGATCAATTTGCAGAAGTATCAAGCTTAAGTGAAACAAGGCAAGCTAGGCATACTATTGGATCTTTTAGATTTAAATGAAATGAAGTAGAAGAAGGGAAATAGATTCAATTGAAGCTAAAGAGCAATTAAGAATTCTTTAACTTGATATCAGAGGAAAACATGTAGAATTAACAACAGCCAAAATAGGGCGCTCTAGGTAACGAATCATATTTATCACAACTTCTGTTGATTAATTCAGAATAGAGAATACATAAGCATGATAGACAAAGAAAATAAACAAAGAACAGTAGATGCACTTCACCAATAGATATGAAACATGAATCCTAAAACAACTTGTCTTGTATCACTACAAAAGGTCACTTGAACTCAGTGAACGACTTTACAATGAATGGTAGTCTTTATCATTACAAATCCCAACATTTATTACTTCAAATGATGAAGTATTTATACAAATTCTAAACTAAAATATCTTGATAAAAATATCAAGGTCTATTTACAAATTTTCTAAAATGTTTTACACAAATAAAAATGAAATGTAGGACATTCAAAACCAATGAATCTACTTGGAAATATCATTATGGATTTCTATTTACAAAGAAGAGAAATTCAAATTTGATTGCAACTCTTAGTTGGTGAGGTTGCTAATTGTATTTGAACATTTTCCTCTTGAAATCCTGCAAAATAGGGTCCAGTTATCCCTTTGTATATCTCAATCCGAGATATCTCTATAAAAAGTGAGAAAGGTTATTGTAAATAAATATGTTCTTGAGATAAAACTCTCTTTGTTTCCCATAATTCATCTCCAGTTGTTCCCAATATTCTCTGCAAAAAGGTGACTGAAAGAGGACTTTTCACAGTGTGAAAAATAGGCTATAAAGATGTAAATGCATCTCTTATTCTGTAACAGTTGTGTAAAATATGAAGTATGTTATTGTTATTTGGCATCTTACGAACACAATCCTCCACCATTTTCTCAAGAGTAATCTCTTATTGGCCACAATATGTTCTATAAAAGTATGACTAAACAGGAAAATTTGGGAAAATATGTCTGCAAAGTTTCATCTGTATATCCCAAACCAGAATAGATGTTAGAAAACTGAGAGAGGTTTTTCTACATGAGGATGCGGTAGAAAAAACCACTTTCATTTTATGAAAATTCATCCTCATTGGTTTGGAAACAATGTTTCAAGTCAATGTGGCATATAGGAAAAAGCATAGTTTCAACTGATCATGAGACAGATGAATGACGTGGATGCGGGAAAGCTACAACTATTTAACCCCATGTGACAAAATCCCCTTTTGTCATTTTCAACCTTATAATAAAATCAAACTATAGTTCCAAGGCCTTTATTACAGTTTTATTTGATCACATTTAAATGATGTGATTAATTTAATCTAAACATACTTAATTATCCTCTAATGCTGCATTTCGTCTTGCAATCGTATTTTTTTATTTTTCTTAAGGTTTTGACCTTTTTTGAAAATAATTTACAATATGGAATATTATGTACAATATCCAAAATATAATAATCATCAGCTATATTCAAGCAATCCTATAAAAATTATAGGACCCTAACACACAATAGCATTGAAATAACAAGACGAGCCCCAGATTGACAATTAATGTGGGGAAGGGTGAATTCTATAATTCATATTTGAACACCAACATTTTGGCGCCATTTTCAGGGAGGCTATCAAAGGTGCAAAATTACGACCAGTATTGACTATAGAACCATTACCTCATCTTGGGTAGGGAAGTTTTCATGCTGTTCCAGGTCTTGAGCATTGAATTTACTTTGATTGTGTTTTTTTGTTTTCAATTTCCTATCTTTTCTTTGTTCGTAGGAACCACTCTCTCATCTTGGGAAGGGGATTTTTCACCCCATTCCAAGTCTTAAACATTAGATTGCTTTGGTTGTTTCAATTTCTTGCCTTTTGATTGACTATAGGAACCGCTCTCTCGTCTTGGGAAGAGAAGTTTCCACCCTATTTCATGTCTTCAAGTTAGATTTTATGGTTGGTTTGTTTCTCTTTCTTTTGTCTTCTTGATTTTAGGGGCCACTCTTTCGTCCTAGGAAGGGAATTTTTCACCCAATTGCAGGTCCTGAGCTTTAGATTCATTTGAATGATTCTCTGCTTTATATTGTATTAACATAAAAAAAAACAAAAGTGGCAGAGGAAGAACCACAAAACTCACGGGTTGAGGTCAAGGAAGAAAGCATCAACATAATCTGGAACCCAGTTGAATAACTTTACATTATGACAACTATGGGAAATCAAGGCTATTCTTGGGAGAGGAAAAAGGTATGATTTCTCTTCATAAAATTCTTCATTTATCATTCATCCTTATACGATTATCTCCGTTTATAGATTAAAATGAGGAAAATATCAACTAAAGTTGGATGAAACTATTTGGTGATAGAATAGGCAAATCTAGTATGAAAAACTGATTCTTTGCTATCTTTGTATGCAGAAATGTGGATTGGGCAAAAGCTGTTCAGTTGGCAAAATCTCACGAGGCCATAAAAGGGAAATCCATGGTGACTTGGGCAGAAAAGGAAGTGGAAGATCAGTTCGAACATTCCTATTTTATTGCATGATCAGATTTTATATTGCGAAATCCTCAGGATCAGGGGATCCCGAGGATTTGCTTTTATCTAGTTTCTCTTTTATGTTATATATAGAGCCAAAAGGCAATTATATATAGTTCATACTTTTGATAATTTGTAATTATTCTTTTTAAAACATATACGTTGTTATATCAGTGACTCTGTCAGTTGTTACTTGAAATTAATGAAAGAAGGTTGCATTTGATACATCTTCGTATTCTGAGTTTTTATTAAGGAGAGGCTTCTGGCGACTCTAGGCCCAGTCATAAGAAGTTCCACTGCTCCTTTGTGTTATAGTTTTATACTTAGTCTTTGAAATTGATTTAATGTTCAATTATTTCATTTATCGTGAAGATTTGTGATATTGATTTATACTGTTGTTCAATTAGATTCAGAGTGAAGTCGTGAGATATACTTAAGTAGCGCTTTGATTAGAATGAGTGAATTCGTGTTGATAGCAGATTGTTGTTCATTTGAATAGATGTTATCATAGCTTTTGAAAGACAAGATTGATTAACTTCTACAGATTACAATATAGAACGTTTGCCATCTAGAAATCCTTTATCGCTATTTTATGTTCAATTACCGATTGTTGTTCAATTGAGTAATGCAGATTGTTATAGAATTGATTTAGGTTGTTATAGAATTGCAGAGTGTGTTGAGAGTATTTCTTCCATAGATATTTCTTTTCATAATTGTGTGAATTGAATCGAAGAATTAGCCTTTAGTGATTGCAACGATTCATCATTAGATAACCTCTAGATCCACTCCACATATTGTGTTGGCACACTTGAAATAAAAAGGCTTCCCTCGGGTTGAAAACTAATGTAGGGATTAAGATTGCCTATAAAAAGACATCTTAGTGAACCAACATCTATATTGAAGGTTGGTTTCACTCTATCATTCGCTTGCAACATCACTCCCTAATTCAACAATTCTTGGCACAATCCTTAACGGGGAAGTTGGTCTCTCATACCCTAGTATTTATTGACATGCATTTCTCAAGTTTGAGTATATACACACTTGAGGCCTTATTTCGAAAATGGTTCCATTGGAAGTACTCTTATACATAAGTATATTTTATTTTTCAAGGTAGAGTATGTTAGTGTAGAAAATAGAATAAATAAGTACATAAATAAATAAATTTCTTTATATGTAAAAAGAGTTGTGTTTGCTGCAATATGCTGAGTAAATCAATATCGGTGGTAGATATTTGAATTTATTTATGTATGTAGACATATTATATTGAAAATCATATTTCTACAAACCCTCATCGTTGTTTCAATTTTTTTTTTTGCTTGTATATCATATCTTATGGCTTGTGGGCTTGATAAAATCATTAAAAACACAGTCGGGACAGTCATGTTTTGAGGGACTAAATGGGCATATTTTCAAAACCTGTTTCTATCACAAATACCTCTTTATTTATAATTTCTAATCCAATTTGAATCACTCAAATTGGATTTGAAATGAAAAAGTTATGACCAAAACATTGACAGAATGTTTAGTAGGCAACTCAGGAACAGAGTTGGGACAGTCGGGTTTTGGAGGCCTGAATGACTAGATTTTTGAAAACTATTTCTATGGTATACTACCCTATTAATATATTTTACAACACAATTTGAATCACTCGATTTTTATATCATATGAGAAAGTTATGACCAAAATATTGACTGTCTATTGTAAATCAACACCCTTAAAACTCTATTTGTTTTGTCGTACCTTAACACATTTGACCCATCAATTCTTCATGTATTCAAAACCTGTTTATATTGGATATATTTACATGAATCTAATTTAATATCCAATTTTAATAAGTTCAATCCGACATCAAACGAAAAAATTATGCTTAAAATATCAATTGTTGGTCTAAGTTGGGAAATCGAAAATGGCTTTGTTATGCAGGTTATTCTAAGTAAATTTGACATATCATATCATGAAATTTTTAAAACCTGTTTATATTGGTGATATCTCTTTGAATTAGATTTCATTTTTCTTTGGAATCATTCAAATCAGATGAAAAACAAAGGATTTATGATTAAAACACTACTGGTTAGTATGTTGACCACTGCTCTCCCGCAGGTAACAAATAAATTTTTCTTTGTTCATCTTTCCTTGGATTTGTTTTACCAAGTAATTATTTGTTTTTTTTTGCATATTTATTGGATTAAGAGAGTCTGTGCACCTCTCTTCTTCCATGATTTTATGTTTTATTGTAGGTAGATGCTTGTTTATTTTGTAGGTTCAAGGAAAATAAAGAAGATGAATTTATGAAAAAGTGGATCTTGAAGAAAATGTTAATGAAATAAGGGCATTTCATCCAAGCATCTATTAAGAAATCTGATATCATATGATTTTGAGTATTTCTAGGTGTCATGATCTAAAAAATTAGATCATAAGAGCTTGTTGCAAAATTGTTCCCGCTATTGTTCACAAAAACAGAGAAAACAACATGAAGACTTTTCATTGCTTAATGGATTTATAATAGGAGAAATGGGGAATTGATTTCCATTTGAAGATCAAAGTCGTTTCCGCCAAAGCATGTTTTTCCAAAATATCATTTTTCATTCACCATTGAAACAGATTGATGATTCCCTTGGGAAAAAAAACATTGTTGTAACCAAAATCAAAACTATTGTAGCTTAAGTATTTCTCTTATTTTTTATGTTTCGGGTATTGTTTATTTCAAATTCACATTTTTTGTTCTCAAAATAAAAGAAGGAAGTTCTTAAGTTTCATGATGCTGCTTCACATTTTTCCATTTGTTCCACAATCTTATTAGTATATGGTTTCCTCATATCTAATATCGAAAACTATTATAGTGTTATTACTTCATTGGTGCTGATACCTCGTCAATGTTGATACTTCACTGATGTTGTTACTTCACCAATGTTGTTACTTCACTTGTGTTGTTACTCCGTCGGTGTTGTTACTCTGTTGGTGTTGTTACTCCACCAATGTTGTTACTTCATTGGTGTTGATACTTCGTTGATGTTGATACTTCACAGGTGCTATTACTTCACCAATGTTGTTACTTCACTGGTGTTGTTACTCTGTCGGTGTTGTTACTCCGCTGGTGTTGTTACTCCGTTGATGTTGTTACTCTGCCAATGCCAGTGTTGTTACTCTGTCGATGCTATTACTCTACCGATGTTGTTACTTCACCAATGGTGTTACTCCATCGGTGTTGTTACTCTATCGGTGTTGTTACTCCATCAATGTTGTTACTTCATCGATGTTGTTACTCCACTGATGTTACTCCACTGGTGCTATTACTCCACTGATGTTACTCTACCAGTGTTGTTACTCGTCGATGTTGTTACTCCGTTGGTGCTGTTACTCTGCCCGTGCTATTACACTGCCGATGTTGTTACTCCGTCGGTGTTGTTACTCTGCCAATGTTATTACTCCACTAGTGCTATTACTCCACCGATGTTGTTACTCCACCCGTGCTAATACTCCGCAAGGTAAGTCATCAGGTACGTCCCCAACCGACTCTGTGGGTTTGATTAGTATTTCACTTATGACATGACCAACCATGATCAAGGACGGTCATACCTTAGTTGGGGGGAGGTATCACATTTAATAGAAAAGGTATCATATTTAATAGCAATGATGTCATGTCATCATTGTTATTAAACCTCACGTCAACTCGTACATCTCACGATTATTACCACCATAATCTGTAACAATATGTAACCCCCACCATACCTTGCACACTTATCCACGCACATTGGAACTTGAATCATGTACGACAACATTAACTTGGTGAATGGGAAATACTTTTAATGGTCTAGGTCCTCTTTGACATAATGCTTTCATCGTGCCAACTTTCAACTTTCCTAATTAGTCAATTCCCTGATCTTGTAAAATTTATGATTATGACCACAAAATTGTATTTAAATCTTTTCGTCACTATCTAATGAAATTTTCCTCAACCCCAATATTAGCAAAGAAAAATATATTTATTTACAGTCATTTGAAGGTTATCAGTTTTTGAGAAGCAAAACTACCCAAGTTGAAAATAGTTACTACAAAACTTTTTATGCCATCCCTAGCTCTTAAGGAGTTGGCCTGTCACCCCATCTGTTCAGTAATATTTTTTTTATAACAATAACCATAGTTTAATTTTAAACATAAATAGTCAAATGGAGGATAGGAGGTCTCATCACGAGCCAACCTACCATGATCATAGGTCATAATAGAGTGACATTACCACTACGAGTCACCAAGCTAGGGTAATGGTCTTCGGTCATAAAATAGAAGGACAAGAGGTCTCATCACGATTGGACCTACCATGATCATAGGTCCTAATAGAGTGACATTACCACTATGGGTCACCAAGCCAGGGTAATGATCTTCAGTCATAAAACTGAAGGACAAGAGGTCTCATCACGTGTCGACTTATTCACTTTTGTTAGCTCCCATGAATGGAATTGTTATTAATTGGTTACCAAGCTAGACCAATGATCTTCAATGGACATCTAAGTAAATTGAAATTCTTTTGTAACTATGTACTTATTTCTAATAGATGGGACATTGTCATCACAATGGGTTAAAAAGGCATCCCTGTCGAGGCTATGGATGCCTGTTAGCAACAGTGACCCTGCCTATGGTATAGAAGTTAATTTAATACCATGATCTACTTGGTTACCTTGGTTTCTAAAAACTAACTACTGATAAAGGCCACTGTTGCATATATAAGGTTTACTAGAACTCATGGTTCATGGGGTAATATTTAATCAGTTCTTAGATGATGGTGGTTATGGTTTATATCTGTTTACATGTCAGGGATGAACTTTTAGGATATTTGATATTTGACATTTTGTATCATCTAATCTATCATTCCTTTATTCTACAAGTATCATATCTTTAACCAAAGATAGTTGCTTTGCCCAATCAGTTACCATTTATTCATAGCTTAACAACACTACTATTTTGGGGTAGAATAAAGAGGCCTAATTCTGATTTTGAATCCCAGGTAATTGGTCAAACCTTGAGAAGCAAAGACTGAGATAACTAATTTTCATAATTTTTGTGCTCATAACAACCAAAGCTTATGGGTATAGGGAATGCATCCTTTCCCTTCTTATCCATTATTATCCCATGCCATTCACAACATGATTATGTCACTTTTATATATAATGAGGTAATTGAGGTGATGAATTACTGATTGAGGATACTCATGAGATGTGTTATAGAAATCTTGATGACATGGAAACTAATCAGTTTGGGGGAAGGAAATCCTGCTATACTTTTTGATTACTTTCTTTCAACTTGCATGGCTTCCACCTTCTGCATCACTTTCAACATCAACTCAACCTACATCAACTTCAACAAATGTCAATCCATACATGTCATTCCACATTTTTACGGAGGTAAAATAGCATAAGTTTTTGATTTATTAAAATTTTAGGAGAATGTCATGAAAAACCACTGAGCATTATTCACTCATATTTTTCAACCATTATTTCCCCTTCTTTACCACTTCCCATTTTTCAGAAATAGAAAAGCTTTTAGTTTGGGGGAGTGTTACTTTCATTAATTTATTCATCATGACCATGCCATTAATATTCTTTATCATCCATCAATCTCCTTATTCATTCTCAAAACCTCCCTTATTTCATGTTGTTATACACCAAGCAAAGATTTCAACAACGATTGTAGCAACTACCTCAATTTGTTTTCTAATGTAGCATGAGGGCATGTTATTTCTCTAATTTGGGGGAAGAGTTGCTATGCATGATGGATGTTTTCTCATTTCTTCCTCATTTAAGGTATACAATTTCAATTTTTTTACAGTGCATAAATTGATTTGTGTATATCTTTAAAACTATCAACTGGATTCTTGTGATTTTTGGACAACAAAGAGGTATCATTAACCCATAAAATTTTAAGCTAAACCAATTGGTAAATTCCAAAAATCATGCACTATTACCTACAACCATTTTGCTGATATATTGAAATCCATTCATTGGATTGCTTTGATTTTTGGTGTGGAGAAGTATTAAGGTAATAGGAACAAACCTGTGAAATTTCAAGCAAAACTGATTTACAATTTTTGAGAAATTAAACATCATTACCTACAACCATTTTGTTTATATCTCGAGATTTGTGCATCAGATAGATTTGATTTTCGGATTGGAGAAGCATTGATATAGTAGAAATTTGCTTGCAAAATTTCAACAAAATCTGGTTTGTAATTTTTGAGAAAATGGTTAATGAAGTTTGTTTTTACTTGTATCATACTTTGCTGCAACTTCATATGATTGAAAGTAAATATGAAAATTGTTACAGCTTCACCAACATTGCTAGAATTGAACAACTATTGTTTTAAAGAAGCATTTGGGGAAGAAGCCTTTTGTTCCATCAATATCATGAACTCGGGTGAGAATTTTGATTATTGTATTACAGCTTGGTTAATACAGAGGCATTGGGTTGCATGAGGACATGCAACATGTTTAGTTTGGGGGAGATGTTGGGCTACTAATTTTTCATTATTATTATCACTTCTTAACATCCATTTCATCTATTTCTACTATTATTTTATCACATTATTTATCATAATTTATTATATAATTTCATTTCATAATTATTTATGCTCTTGTGGATAAGTAATATTTGTTCTCCTTTATTTTTAATAAATTGATGATTATTATGCATGATTTTTCTAATGATGGTTTATTGATGAATTTTTTATAACATCACTCACAATTTTAGCCTCCAAGATCTCTTCCAGATTGCAAATTTGATCTTCAGCTCATAATCAAATATTCCAACTCAAAAATTCGCTGGAATAAAAAGTGACAGTTTTGCATTGGACGTTTCAAGAAAATGAAGAAGAATATTGAAAATCTGAGACACGGGTTTTGTGAAAAATAGACCAAATTAGTTTCCCAATTAGACGCCTTCCATAATTCGGTCTGGATTGGGAGAAAAGCAAGGTTCTTCGAAGGACATATTCACAGATTTTATGTTGTGGCCATTTTCCAAATTGCCCAATTGCAATAACCAGATTTGACTTGTTCCAGTTGAATCATGATGGAAATATCTCTTAGGTCTCATCCCGCTTATTGATGGGAAATAATTTTGTAATCATTTTGTTGTAAATTTCCCTTTATTGTTTATATATTTAAAAGCCACAAATCAGAGAGAAAAGGTAGATAACGCATATAGGGAGTAGATCATATATTGAAGGTTTTCCTTTGAGAATGTAACGACGGACTTCTGTATTTTCCTTTTGATTAATCCAATCTTGATATTTTGAGTATTATCTAGCCTTCGATATTTTTTCCACAGCCACAATCAGAGAATTAGGCCCACTCTCTTGATTAGGTGCTGTTGGATTAGTCGTGTGTATAGATTTATTTTTGTTGTGGTTATTTCTTTATTTTTGTAATGGTTCATTAAGTTTGTGTTGTTGTCAATCCTAATTTTCTGTTACTCTGATTGTTGTTACTGTTATTGCTTGATATTACACATTGTTATATTTTTGGTTGAATGCTCAATGCTGGGTAGGGAAACTATGGCCTACATAGAATTTGCATGGTAGCCTTGAAATAAAAAGACGAGCCTCGAATTGAAAATTAATGTGGGGAAGGGTGAATTCTATAATTCATATTTGAACACCAAAACCACCCAACTCTGTAGGAAGGTGCCCGTACTCTCTTAGCCATACATGCGACATGTGAAGATGAACATGAGTTGGTAAGCTTTCCTGAGTTTCTTTGTCTTGTATATCTAGTTGGGTGTCGTCCTGAACTTTAATGGCTCCCTTACCCAACGCTTCAAGATGTCTCTTGTGTCTGCATAAATGGGCAAGCTCATAGAAACCTGTTCAACCACATCTCTAGTACTGCTTTCAATTGTGTCCTTTGATCCAACTCTCTTGGAGGCCATGTTACCTATACTGCTGAGAAAATGCTCAACACCTGTTGTACCTGGAGACAGAGAAGACACTCACGTCAACCCAATGTTAGATGAAAAACATAAAGAAACTTAGGAATCAATTATGTAGAAAACTGGGTGACTATTGAGCAAGATTGCGCAACATTGACTCTTAAAGGCTAGGAGACTGTCAGTTGGAACAACGTATTGCGTAGTCCTAGCTACTAGTGAGGCCTACTACTGACTGGAACATCAGAGAGAACAGTACAGAGAAGCTGAATATGGATTGGAACTACGCAATGCGCAGTCTAGTCTAACTGGGTTGCTAGCTGGAACTACACATTGCACAGCCCTAGTGGGTAGGACTAGGCACTGTCTCCCAGAATTGCGTAGAGCATAGCTAGGAGCTAGTATCAGGCAGCCTCTGCGTAATTCCTGAAGGCAAGGAAGGGCCATGACTTCCGGGAATGTGAATTGCATGCTGGTAGAAGCAAGTTCAGGGCCAAGGTAGCCCAGATCTGCCCAAGGGAAACCTAAAAATGAGAAGGAGTGAATGGGTGTGCAAAGATGGTGAAAATATGAGTGGATAGACATGCATGCAATCCAAGCAAGTGCAGAATCAGTCAAATAGAAAAACAATGAATCTCATGAAGAGAGTCACCGCAACGGTGATTGTTAGTGCAAAAACAAGGTCATGCATGCGACTATTGCATGTGTGTTATATTCTTTCCAGACTACCCCATGCGCAGGGGGGTCACAGGGGGGGTGGTAGCCACCCCTATACATTGCATCAGACTCAACAGGGGGCTATAGATGGGGGTGGTAGCCCCCCTGCATGACATTCAGGGAAGCACACCAGGAAATTTTTTTAGATGCTATATTAGGTGAACAGACCTACTTATGGTTTTGTGCATGGGTTTCACAGATGGTTTTGGGCATGATGGTTTTCTGTCCATGGTATTTTGTAGATCTGGTCAAGTCTAATCTAGGTTTAATGGATTGGGGTTTATGGATGCTTTGGCATGTATATATATGTATTGTAACATTGAAAGGAATATAATGAAAAATAAATCTAGTAGTCGCGGTTTGGGATCTAGGGAAAATCTCTGTGTATATCTATTTTATGTTTTATGCTCTCTTCATTGTTTATTTTCTATTTTTAGAAATCATATGCAAGTAATTTATGTATGGGGTTGAAACCTACATTTGGTATCATAGGTGTTTTGGCTTCAAGGGAACGCCTTTGTTGCTAAGGAGTTTTTCTCAGGCTTGCGGTAGACCCTGTTCAGTGGGAGATCTGCGAGATCGATTATTGTGGTGAAAGAAGATGGTGAGCAGTGGAAGGATAGAGATCGAAAAATTTAATGGTTAGAGTTTTGAGTTGTAGAAAATCAAGATGGAGGATCTGTTGGTGGATAAATATTAGTGGATCACGTTAGATCCGAGTACTAAACCAATGACAATGTTAGCTAAAGACTGGGAAAATTTGGATCGGAAGGAAAAGAGCACAATAAGATTGTGTGCCTTTGATTCAGTATCGCTAAATGTATAAGGGGAAACTTCAGCGAAGGCTTTGTGGGACAAGTTAGGGACTTTGTACCAATCTAAGTTTCTGGTGAATAAACTATTCCTACTAAAAAAGTTTTATAACTTGAGGATGAAAGATGGAGAGCGGAAATAGAGCATTTGAACGTATTTAATACTGTCGTAAGCCAATTATTATATGTTGATATTAATATTTTAGATGAAGATAAGTGCATCAATTTGTTGTGTTCTCTACTAGATTCATGGGATAGTCTGGTTGTTGCAATAGGTAGCAATGCAATTACCTTGCATTTTCATGAAATAGTCTCATCCTTGTTGTCAGAGGAGATGAGACGGAAAAATATGGAGGGCCAGAATGTTGATGCATTTTCTATATGAGGACGGTCCCAAAACATAAAAAAAAATAAGTCCTCTGGTGGGAGACATAAATCTCCACAAAAACCTATAAAGGTGTTCTGGAAATGCGGAAAGGAAGGGCACTTCAAAAGGGACTATAAAACTAAAGCTCCTTAGAAAAGAAAGGGATCTGATGATGCTCCTTCTGCAGAGGTGAAAACCACCTCAGATGAAAGTGGGAATGTGTACTTGGATTCTTCTTCAAGTACACATGTAGATCATGCGGCATGGTTGATTGACTCAGGTGTATCCTTTCACTTCACTCCCCCTAGAGAGTGGTTTTGCAAGTATGAGAAATATGATCATGGTGATGTCTTCTTAAGGGATGACAGGAAGGCTAGAATTTTTGGTCACAGAAAATTCAAGTCGAAGTTGCAAGGTGGAAGGATTATAACACTTCCGGGTGTTCTGCATATTCCCGCATTAGCCATAAATCTGATTTCTATAAGAAAACTAGATGATGTAGGTATAAAAACAATGTTCGAGAAAGATACCTGCAAGATGGTTCGGGAAGCACTAGTATTGATGTAGGGAGTTCGGATTGGAACTATGTACAAGATTTAGGATAGCACTGTTATTGATGGGTGCAAAAGTTCTGTGGTTCGTGAAAGTGGAGCAGAAAATCTAGTGGTCTCTGGAGAAAAGACCATGCTATGGCATCAAAGGCTTGGACATATTGGAGAGAAGGGCCTTCGAATACTTCATGGTAATGGTATGGTAGAGTGTATGTCTAATTTCTCTCTGGATTTTTATTTTTGTGAAAATTGTGTATATGGGAAGCAGAATCAGGTGAGTTTCCCCTCTAGTGCTAAGAGGGCGAAACAAATATTAGAGCTTGTGCACAATGATGTGTTTGGACTTGTGTTGGTTCCATCACTGGGTAATTCTATGTACTATGTATAATTTATAGATGAATTCTCAAGGAATACATGGATATATTTCCTCTGGAATAAATCTGAAGTCTTTGATAGGTTTAAAAAATTTAAGGGTCTGGCGGAAAACCAGACAGAGAAGAAGATAAAGGTGTTGAGGACAGATAACGGTGGAGAGTTTTGCAAGAAGGAATTTGAAGGGTTTTGTAAGAATTGTGGTATAGCATGGTAGAAGACTACTCCATACATACCTCAGAAAAATGGAGTTGAAAAAAGAATGAAGATGACGTTGATGGAAAAGGAAAGAAGCATGCTTAGTGGTGTCAGGTTAGGACAGGAATTCTAGGTAGAGGCAGTGGATACTGCATGTTACTTGGTCAATAGATCACCTTCATCAACATTGGAGGATAAGACTCCACAAGAGGTATGGATTAATAAGAAACCTTCTCTTTCACATCTGAGGGTATTTAGATGTGATGCATATGTACATGTTCCAAAGGAGAATAACAAAGTTGAATAGTAAATCTCGAAGGTGCATCTTTATTGGGTATAAAGATGGTTTAAAAGGTTATAAGCTTTGGAACCCAGAAACAAGGAAGGTTGTGTACAACCCAGATATGGTGTGAAGAGAGGTGAAAGATGTTATTAAGCATGAAGTCCTACCAAAGGAACTTGAGAAGATAGAGTTTGAGATAAAGGAGGAAGAATCATACTCTACAGTAGAAGAGGAATCAAAATATGAAGACTAGAAACTCCAGCTATGAGAAGATCAGATCAAGAAATAAGGAAACCAAAAAGGTATAGCCCATCTGCTTTCTATTCAAATTTTTCTTTATCTATTACTGATGATGATCCTAGAACTGTGAGGGAAGAAATAGATTCAGAGGATGGAAAACTTCGGAAAGAGACCATGGTTGATGAAATGGAATCTTTGCACAAAAATGAGGTTTGAGATCTGGTGGAGTTGCCATCTAGAAGGAAACCTATTGGCAGCAAATGGGTGTTTAAGAAGAATATGAATGTAGAAGGCAAGTTGGAGAAATACAAAGCTCGGTTGGTAGCAAAAGGTTATTCCCAAGTGTTAGGAATTAATTTTTGTGATAGTTTTTCTCCTGTTGCCAAGGTAGATTCTATTATATTACTTTTATCTGTTGTTGTTGGTTTTGGTTTTGAGGTAGAACAGATGGATGTGAAGACAACATTTCTTCACGGGGATCTAGAAAGAGAGATCTACATGAAGCAACCTGAAGGATTTGCGGTGAATGGTAAGAAAGAACTGGTATGCAAGTTAAAAAAGTTTCGGTATGGGTTAAAACAGTTACCAAAGATGTGGTATCAGAAATTTGATACATTTATATGAGGACTTGACTTCACCAAAAGCAAAGTAGATCACTGTGTGTATTTTAAATTAATTGGTGACCATGTTATTTATCTGGTCTTGTATGTGGATCATATGTTGCTGGTTGGAACTGAAAAAGAAATTATCCAATATTTGAAGACCCAATTATCCTCCAAATTCGACATGAATGATCTTGGTGCTGCAAACTACATTTTGGGCATGGAAATTAAATGAGATCGGGCAAAGAGGAAGATCTGGTTAAAATAGAGGAAGTATGTCGAGACAATATTGCAGAAGTTTAATATGTAGGATAGTAAATCGGTGAAGGTTCCTATTCCTGTAGGTGTAAAGTTATCTATTGAACAATGTCCCAAGACATAAGAAGAGGAAGAGGACATGTCCTATGTTCCATATGCAAGTGCAGTCAGTAGCATGATGCATACAATGATATGTACTAAACCAAACATTGCACATGCAGTGGGAGTATTGAGCAGGTTTATGTCAAAACAAAGGAAGGAGCATTGGACAACAATAAAGCAGGTTTTTAGGTATTTACATGGCACTACTGATTATGGTTTGTGCTACCAAGGAAGACCAGGATTGGATAGAGATATTGACATCTGTGTCTTTTTTGATGCAGACTGGGCTAGAGATCTAGATCAGAGAAGATATACAAGTGGGTATTTGTTTAACCTATTTGGAGGTTCAGTTAGTTGGATGAGTATGAAACAATCTATAGTGGCCCTCTCAACTACAAAGGCATAATACATGGCAACCACTCATGCAAGCAAGGAAGCAGTTTGGTTGCAGAGATTGTGCTCAAGTATGGGGTTAGTACATCGAGCTATAAGGATAGATTGTGATAGCTGAAGTGCAATTTTCTTGGCAAAGAACCCTTCTTATCATTCAAAGACAAAGCACTTTGATGTTTAGTATCACTTTGTGAGGGATATGGTTGAGGAAAAAAAGGTGTTGCTCGTAAAGGTGGATACTTTGAAGAATACTGTAGATGCATTAAAAACGTTTGTGAGCACTGAGAAGTTCTCTTGGTGTAGAGAAAAATGGACGTTGCAGGGTTGAATCAATTACTAAGCTCTCATGTGGCCCCTTGTGGAAATAAAACAACATGTGGGAGAATATTGGGTGTGTGCTATATTCTTTCCACGACTACCCCATGCACGGGGGGATCACAGGAGGGGTAGTAGTGCCTTCTATTCGTTGTGTCAAGTGTAGCAGGGGGTCACAGGGGGATGTTTTTCCCCCTGTCGAGGGGTATTCAGGGGGTGGTAGGCCCTCTGCATGGGGTTCAGGGAAGTGCGTCGGGAAAAAAATTTAGAACCTATATTAGGTGGGCGGACCTGCCTATGTGCATGGATTTCACACATGGTTTTGGGCATGATGGTTTCTGTCCATGGTATTTTGTAGATCTGGTTAAGGGAACTATGGTTATGTTTTAATCTAGGGATAATGGATTGGGGTTTATGGATGCTTTGGTATGTATATATATGTATTGTAACATTGAAAGGAATATAATGATAAATAAAGTTGTTAGTCCCGGTTTTGGGATCCATGGGAAAATCTCTATGTATATCTATTTATGTTTTATGCTCTCGCCATTGTTTATTTTCTATTTTTAGAATTCATATGTAGGTAATTTCTGTATGGGGTTGAAATCTACAATGACAGTAAGGAAATGTAATGCAAAAATTGAAATGACATTTCTACAATTTAAGATACATTGAAACGCCAGCAGTCTTTCAATAAAACAAGGAAAACAACACTCACACCAACCAAGAAATCAAAAGCGACAGAAAAAGCGTCAAAAGACATGGAAAGAAAAACTTACTCGGAAATGTTGTGTCGAATGTGTGGAAGGTTCCTAGATGCCTCGGGAATTCCAGAGCTCCAAGATCGAATGTGAAGAATGAGCTCTGGGGCATCCATTAAATAGATTTGTTATATTTAGGGTTTATGACATGCATGCCATAAATCTAGGAAAAAGCAACACTTGGCGGGAAGTTTCTAAAATTGATTTTACATGTAACTCCCAGTGCTAAAAATAGATCCCTAAAATCTAGGGATGATTTTTTACTTTTTGATTTTATATTTTTTGGGAAAATTTTCCATGCATGCAAGGAAGAATTGCACTATTCTAGAGGGAACCAGGAAACCTAACGGCACATGCAATAGACAACCACTGAAGGGAAGCTTCTATGCTATTTTTGGGCTGAGTGGCTCTGACTGTCTCTCAAGTTCTGCGTAAATTCCCTTTGCAAGGCTGACTACCTACTGGGTCAGCGCAATTTTGAGCCTCAACTCACTGTCAAGATGGTCTACATAGTTTTCCAAAGCAAGGTTGGGCTACCTGATCTGCGCAATTTCTGGGAGCAAGGCTGCTGGCTTGCTCTACACAATTTTCTAGAGAAAGGCTAGTTGCCTACTTTGTGAAATTTCTGAGTGAAAGGTAGCTGCTAGGCTATTCTGTGCAATTCCTAAGGGTAAGACAGACTACCCGCTAGGATTGCATAGTTTCCTAGGCAACACAAAGACCAGATGTGAATCAAGTTGCTGGTCAGCTTTTGGTTTGTCGACAGAACAAGTAAGTGAACACAAGTTGTTAAGTGAAAGATATAATCAAATGAAACACAAGTACATGAGCAGTACAAGATGACTATTAATATTTCAAGGAGGGAGACTCCAAAATGAAGCAAAGGAAAATTTTTGGAGGGTGGTTGTAGCTGCTACAACATTGGTGACACACTGATAGAAATCCAGCTCTCTGTATCGACCTTGTTTCATGAAAAGTGATTCTAACTCCTCCAGAATTATTGTTTGATTCTTTGATTGTCATCATGACTTCCACACTAGCTTGGGTGAAATATATTGTCCCTACCATTCTCTTGATCTTAGAACGGTAGGGACTATATTGGTGCAGAAGTAATATAAATGTCAGAGTCTTAGTTTCATCTCTGGCATTGCTCCACTGCCAGCAGGCTTGGACAGTACCCTGACAGAGTCACACAGGGACACAATCATTGCACCACCTCCAGCAAGCCTGGTCAGTACCCCAGAAGAGTTAATTGCATCACCTCTCTGCGCAAGAAGCCTTTCTCTTATTTCGCCTTTTTTTTTCATTTTCAAAGAACTGTTTATAGGCACTTATTTATTTTTGAGGTGGAAGATGGATCCCAACTTATTGAGAGTAGAAGAGGTTGTCCCTTTAGAGAAGTATCTTATATATACCTCTGACTTAATTGTTAAGGTTTTCCCCCTCACCTTACTCTACTTGACTGAGCTGAAAAGGGTTAACTGAATATATAAAAACTGATTAGAGTAGGTGGTACTAATTAAAAGTGAAAGCATTGTGTTTTCACTAAGACTCACTCTGAACAAAACATGTTTTCCATCAAGGTATCATCGAATGAAGACAACAAGATCTTCCTAAAGAGAGAGGATAACATATAACCAAGTGTTGATAGATGTACAAGTCCTCCTGTCGTTCACCTTGCTTGTCTCAAGAGCCACACATGGTTTCATGTGAAACTAAACCTATGGGTACATAACAAGAAAATAAAAAAGCAAAGAGCAGAAGTAAAAGAAAGAAAAACAATAATCAAAGCAAACATGCAAGCAAAGAAAAACAAGTAAGCAAAAAAACATGCAAACAAGCAAACAAGAAAGTAAAGACAAACAAGAAGCAAACACTACTCCTACTCCTACGTTAAACAATGCATGGGCCTATTCATGTGAAGTGATATTTCCAATGTATCCACCGACACATTGGTTGACCCATGTTGGTGAAGGCCTGGATAACAAGAAAGATAAGCATGTAAGCCATCAAACAAGAAAGATAAAATAGTGAAGATGAACACACTCCAAGTTTAAAAGTGCGCATAAAAGAAAAAAAAAATGAGTAAAAGCTAAGGATAAGCATTATGTCGACATATAATTGTGATGCAACACACTGTGCATAGACAATAAGCACACACACTCTTTTTACCATGACAAACAAGAAAACATGAAAAAAGAAGATAACTTGTGTTTCAAAAAATTGCTCATTGTGTGTGATTCCTCCAATGCATGAGCAATGGTATCATGTGCTTCAGGTGGAGGATGTGAAATCTGTGAACTAGATTGATCTTGAATGTAAACCAGAGATTGATGCCTTGGTTGTTTCAACAAATTTCTGATCTGAAGTGGAATCAACCTCAAGACAACGAGGACCTGACATAACCATCAGGTTAGGCTGAAGTGCCTCGATAGCCTTGAGGGGTTTCCACTTCATCATCAGGTAGATAATAAAAAATTGGTGGCATAGAAAGATCAACATCGAATGAATCGACATCGTGATTGAATGAAGGAGTAAAGAGATCATGGAAGCCACGATAAAAAAATTTGATATGTTCATTGACATCCTCGTGATCTGATGAATCATACAAAGGGGTTGATGAGAAAGAAGAAAGTTCACCCTTTGAGTATCTAGAAAGAAAAGATGATAGATTGGGAGGATTTTGAGAGAAAGATGTGTCCTCTCCACAATCAAATGAAAAACTGAAATCCGATGTGTTTTTTGAATTATTGGAAGTAAAAACATTCGAGGAAATATTCTCACAAGACAAATTAGAAATAATAGAATCACAAAAGATGTCAGAAAATAGCGGATGAGGTGCAGACAGAAGGAGGTCATCCTTCATCGCATGTTCTTCTTTAGATTCCCACACATACTCATCATAAATGACAATGCATGTTGGGTGCTCAACGCCAACTCCGTTGACAACTTGATCCTCATGAACAACAAGTATGGAGTCCAGAATAAGAGAACACAACACAGTGCAATCTTGAGGATCAAAGGAACTAGAGGAAGGAGGTTGAAAAAACAAGACATCATGACAACTAAAAGGCTTGCAAGCCAAATCTGTGAAAATATCCAGTCAAGGTGGGGTGGGAGGATGTGATAGCTCAACAGATGTGCATGCACCTTCTCCCACCTCGGACTGTGGAGCTAGAGTTGTTTGATGAGAAGTAGACGGAGGGTCTCTTGTAACAACAACCTTTTCCATCTGATATTTAACAGCTCTAACACCAAGGTATGCTGGGAGGGGTTCAAATGATTCTAAGATATGCAAATTTTCAGATATGTGAAGAATATTCTGAAATATTTTATCAAGGAATTTCCAATCAATTTCATCTTCAGGAATTTGAAATGCAAGATTACGAAAGCATTTGTGAAATTGCTCAACAGATTCATTAGGTGCTCTCTGTAATTTCAAAAAAAATTATTGAGTGCTCTATGATTGTATCGATAAAAAGCACATGCCAACTCTTCGATCAATTGATCAAAAGAGTGAATAGATGTTATGGGAATGTGACACACCATTGTAGTGCATGCCCTCGAAACGTGATTGCGAACAACGAGTTGGAAATGTGATCCTCATGGACTTCATTTCTTTCACAGGAACCTATGAAGGAAACATCATGACTAAGAAAACTTGCTCCATCTTCACCATCATATGTGAAACATGACAAGTCATTCCAGAGATCCTTCGACACTTCAAAATCACGTTTGTGAGACAGGAATGTCGGAGGTTGAATTATAATGTTAGTCATGAAACATGTGCAGATATTCAAAACAAACTTTGAGGACTTAGCTTGTCATCTGGCCCTCCTTCTAGTGCCAGAAATGTTGATGGTGTTGGACCCATCAACATGTCAAGGGGATATCCCCTGTAAGAAGTACCAACTAGACCTTAGGTTGTTTGGAGTAGGATTCCCAGTAGTGGGTAGTAAAGTTATGCCTTGACTGCGATAATTCATAGAGGTAAGTGTGATATCTTTGTCAGAACAGAAATTCAAGTGAGATGCATGGCTTTCTAACACACGAAGCGGGAAATGAAGATTATCCCTTAAAAGTATGTAATAGTACGTAGCTTGAAAGGAACACACGAGCTGAAGGACATCACAAGATGGAAAGCAGAATAGTCGACAATCCAAACTGATGGGTAAAACCAACAACACAACTTCAACAAGATTCATACAATTGTATACAAAATAGTTCATACACAAACACGTGAGTTAAACAACATACATTGCTAAAGTAACCAGAATAGGCGAACTACAATAAAAACATATGCATGAAGATGTGATGGCTCTGTTATATTATATAAAATGAATGTTCCATCCATACACACACCATTCATAGCCATTAACCCTAATAGTGGAACATTACAGTCAACACTACCTACTCCTCCAAAGAGATGTACTCGCTCTACACTCTGGAGAAGAGAAGGTTCATCACAATACTCTCCAAGCCTTCTCTAAGCAATGCCTATCCAAAAGCTTGGCTCCCAAAATCCCGTTCAATGAGTTATGAGGTTCTATTTATAACAAAGGGTGGGGTGACCCTTGACATTCCCCTTTGTGACTCTTAGACTACCCTCATGACTCTTCAACTTCATTACATATAACTCTTTACATTACATATGATTTTTTTTTGACACTTGGAATGTCACTTTACATCATGTTTACAATAGTAATACATTTTCCACATATACCCATGTGGGACAAAAATAGGCTTGACTCAGCTAGATAAGACAACACTAACACTCGGACAGTTGTGGAAAGACCAACTCATCAACATCCTCTCCGTGATCTTCGATGACGAACTAATGTCAAGCTTGGTAGTGTACAATGGTGTATGTGTATTGTTTGATGATGTCTTTCTGGAAATGAACTCTTGCCTCCATTTCTTTCGGGTATACTTATCTAGAACCTCTGTCCAACTCATCCTGTAACATGCGCAAATTAGTCTTGAGCACTACTGGACCGACGACATACCTCTGAATGTTCTCTGCATTGATCTACAAATCTATGCTAGTGTCCATGTGCATCAATTGATCAAAGTACATGTCGAGCTCCAGTCAGACTTGGTTCTTCTCTTTGGCTTCAGTGAGTGTTCTAGTTGTTGGGGTGCCATACTTTCTCACTACGACATCCAAACTCCTGAAAAACCGTGCATACAAAGCCTCAATGTTGGCGATGAGCGACAATAGTTTCTCATAGTTCTGGATCAGACTCTAGATTCATTCTTTGTCCAACTCTACTTGGAGATTCATCATCTTGTGCAAGTGAAGTGGGCTCCCTTGTACCTCATTGTCCATGCATGTACATCATCAACATCGGCATGTATGTCTGTGAGTGTGCACACTATCTTGATGCAATGTTGTTGATGACCATGTAGATGGACAACTAAATTTTGCATGGTGATGAACCTATCATACAGTCTCTACATGACTGTCTCAAGATCTGATACTTCAGCAAGTATCACTTTCTTCATCTTTGCTGTGGTGGATCATGTTGATTTTTCCTCTCTCTGCCTGACTGCTTGAAATTCCTTAGCCATGTGATCATTTTTTGCTATCAAGAACTTCACACATGAGCTCATGGCTTTGGCATAAACCTTCGTAGCATCAGCCAAACATATAGATATCTTCGCACATATGATACAATCACCCATTCTTCAAAGTGAACATGTGATGCATTCTCATCCGGGATGTTCACTATACATGCTTGTACAACTCTATGTTGTGACTCATGAAAGGTTATGTTGTATAGATTTGTTGTTGGATCATCCTCAAGGAGAATGGTCTCTCCTTGGTCACTTCGGACTTGCTCTACTGCTAGAGCTGGTGAAGCCTATGGGGTGACCCCAGTTGCTTTTGGCATGAGGTTAGTGTCTTGATCCTATTCCGGTTGTACCATCTCTGTGCCGATTAGTTCTCCTATTAGTTCATCCTATTGAGAAAGTTCCTATTCCTACGGATTCTCACCCTATTCATCATCTACGATTGGTGGATCTGAGTCTTCAACCTGTATCAGCGTAGTTTGCACTATTTTATTTCCTCACACTTCCTATTTTTCTTATTCTTCTTCTTGTCCCTGCTACGCTTCCTTCTCTCTAATGTGCAACTCTTGTTCTTCTTATAGCTTCTACTCTAATTCCTGCAACCTTCTCTCCATCTCTTCTAGTCTTTTTTTATCTCTTATTTTCCATGCTCCTCTCCTGTCGCATTGTCACCTCTTTGCTTCTATCTCCAAAGCTACTCTCTCAACAAGTGTATCTTCCTTAAAATTGTATATTTTCTCCACCTTCCTCTTGTCTTTGTCTTGCACAGGTTTGCTGCTTGCTGTTGTTGTTGTTGTTTTTCCCTGTGGTGTTGTTGCCTTGAGTGCTGCTAGACACTCTACTTCCATGTTGACTAGTTGATTGATCCTAGAGGATTTATAGCAATATTTCCAAGGGTCTTCCTCTAGCTAATGAGACACCCCATGAATATAAGGATAGTACACTCTCGTTCAATGGTCCCTACGTAAGCCATGCAGATCGTATGGATTGAAACCATTCATGCCAAACTTAAACTTCTTGAAGTCCTCAACCTTAGCATCTGCTTCTTTAAAACTCTAGATTGCATACAGCCCAATTTGCGTAGGAAGCATAGGCCATCGTGCCTTCTTCTTCCTATGCAGTCCAAATAATAACACTATTGAGATGTGGTATGCCACCTTCGGCATGATCGGCTTGTACGTGGAAAACTGCAACAATAAATGTGAAGCCTTCTTCGTGCTATACATCCTGATGAAGGTGCGATCGGGTGAGGCATACCAATCTACAATCTTCAGAAACACCTCCATTGTTGCCTAGGACATGCAAGGCAGATCTTATTGAAATATCATCATGTACAGAAGGGCAATGAAGTGGTAAGATATTCTAGCCATGACTCCTCGATAGCCTCACTATGAGAGAAAGTTGTAATATATGTTCACAACATTCTATAATGGTATCCATGCCCAACCCATGCGAGGAAAATGTTGACGGGCATAGATTTAATAGAGCAGGTAGGTGGACATGAAGAATCTTTCTTGCTAATCATTGGGAGGACTCTGAGAATTCGATACATGCACTTTCAATTGAATAGCCAACATGTCAGACCATTTGAAATACTTTCCTTCACTTGCCAACTGATCCAATAGAACCACCCAAATCTATGGGAAGGTCCCTGTACTCTCTTGGCCATACAGGAGACATGCGAAGATGACCAAGAGTTAGTAAGCCTTCTTGAGTGTCTTTGTCTTGTATATCTGGTTGGGTGTCATCCTGAACTTTGATGGCTCCCTTACCCAATGCTTCAAGATGTCTCTTGTGTTCGCGCTATTGTTGGGAGTGTAGAATGGTGCATCCATCCTGTTCATTGGCTACGAAAAATCATACATCTACTGATAATCCTCTGCCTAGGAGGAAACAAGCTCTACTCCACCAAAACTGCACAGTATCATCATCTCAAGATCAATGTGTGAGACAATCTAGTGGATCATTTCTGTGCATGGGAAGGTGGGATACCTGCATACAACCTTGTACTATCTTGACTTATGATTTTTCACATATACATGAAGGTCCTTGAGATTCTCCTCAAAATTTCCTATGAATATAGCATTAATGTCTTTCCATGTGGTCTTGATGTCTTTCTCCATCAACATATGTGTGTCTTCATAAACAGGCAAGCTCATAGACACATGCTCAACCACATCTCCAGTACTGCTTTTAATTGTGTCCTTTGATCCAGCTCTCTTGGAGGCCATGTTACATGTACTGCTAGGAAGCTTCTCAACACTTGTTGTACCTGGAGACATAGAAGACACTCACAGCAAGCCAATGTCAGCTGAAAAACATAAAGCAACTCAAGAATCAATCATGCAGCAAACTGGGTGAGTGCTGGGCAAGATTGCACAACATTAACTATGAGAGCCTTGGAGACTGACATATGGAAATGTACATCACGCAGTCCTAGTTGCCAGTGAGGTCTACTACTAACTGGAACTGTGCAAAGTGAAGTCCAGAGAGGTTGATTGTGGACTGGAACTACGCAATGTGCAATTCAAGCTAGCTAGGTTGTTGACTGGAACTACGCATTGCATAGTCCCAGTGGGCAGAACTAGGAGTTGTCTCCTAGAGTTGCGCAAAGCATAGCTGGGAGCCAGTGTCAGGAATTCTCTGTATAATTCTTGGAGGCAAAGCAGAGCCTTGACTTTCGGGAATTCACAATGCGTGTCGGGAGAAGCAAGATCTAGGCTAAGGCAACCTAGATATGCCCAAGGGAAACTTGAAAATGAGAAGGAATGAATGAGCGTGAAAAGATGGTGCATATCTCAGTGAATATGCATGCATGAAATCCAAGCAAGTGTAGAAATCATTTAAACGGAGAAACAATGAAGCTCATGAAGAGAGTCGCCACAACGACGACTGTTAGTGCAAAAACAAGGTCATGCATGTGACACTAAGGAAATACAATGCAAAACTTCAAACAACACTTCTACAAGTTAAAATACATTGAAATGCCAGTGTTCGTTCAATAAAACAAGGAAAACAACACTCACAAGCCAAGAAATCAAAAGCGACAGAAAAAGCGGCAAAAGACATGAAAAGAAAAACTTACCCAAAAAAGATGTGCTGACTGTGTCGAAGGTTCCTAGATGCCTCGGGAATGCTAGAGCTCTAAGATCGAATGTGAAGAATGAGCTATGGGGCATCCATTAAATAGATTTGTTAGATTTAGGGTTTATGACGTGCATGCCACAAATCTAGGAAAAAGTGACACTTGGTGGGAAGTTTCTAAAATCAATTTTGCATGTAACTCCCAATGCTAAAAATAGATCCCTAAAATCTATGGATGATTTTTCACTTTTTTTTCTTCTTCTTATTTTCGTGTTGTTGTTCCAGGTTTCCAAATTTTGTGTTGTAGTTCTCCTCCTTCCTTACTAATTTATACTCATTTAGCCCAATATATCTTGCTTTCCATCCTCTTCTTTTCAGCAACATGTCTTTGTTGAGACACTCTCATCATCATTTTTCTCATTTATTCAATTTCTATGTCCAGCTAGTCCTCTAGTGTGCATATAATTTGCAATTTTATACTATCTTCGTACTGAACGTTTTTTCCTTGATATTATTCATTGATTTTTTTTTGTATTCACAAGGAATATGTATGGTTATTGTCATTTTTGGCTTCTCATATTTCTACTCCACAAAACTGTGTCCACTATTGCATATCCTTGAGCTGCAATTTCAGGTTTTCTGCTTGTTCCAACAACTTCATATTTTGCATATTTTTAAAATGGTGGATCTTCCATAAACAATCCATTCCTTTGTACGAGGTTTCCTCCATTGTTCTACTCCATTCTCCTATTGTCATTTACTTTCTCGCAAGTTCCATGGTTTCTCCTCTATAATCTTGCATAGATTTTTCCAAATTTCCTGTTACTTCATCAAATGAACCATCTTTAAGCCAACACATTGTTTCATACATATCCTCATTTTCTTGATAGTTTCCACTATTTGTATCCGCATATCCTTCCAATGTTGTCCCATTGACAAAAATTTGAATCTTCCTATCTTTCCATTCTTTATTACCTGCAAACACAAAACAAATATTAGTTTTAAAAATATGAGACTTTAGAGTCTCTGTAGATGCCTCAGACATCTCCACCACATGCAACACTTCATTCATCATATTACCATCTGTTTATTCAATTGTAACAACTACATCACTCATATATTCAAAAAGTTTTTCAACCTCACACACCTCATCATAGAATAAAATATTATTTAAATTTTTTAATCTGCTTCACAGACACTCTGTGGCCAGTACATCCACGGGAAAATCGAGGTAGATAAACTCAAAGGTATCTATCTGCCAACCATACTAGCAATGCCTAACCCCAAGTTCGTCAAGGATATTTGATGCTGTGAACTCCCGATAGGAAAGGTACTTAGCAAGAGGAACTCAACCTATTGAGCTATCCCTTGGAGCTATAAAAAATTCTTTGTTTCAGGCATATCATCTAGAAATAAAATCCTTTTTACTTCGGGATTTTCTTCCATAACTGCATGTATCCACTACTTACACTTTCCACCTTGATTTCCTTTACAATATGATTCTACCTTTCATTCATTATCTATAATAATACTCAATGATTGTTCTCCATCATTGTATAAAACAAAACCAATTTTTTCCCATCATCTGCAAAACTTCCTGCATTCACACACTAATTATCAGTTTTGAGAACATAAGGCTATCTGGCCTCAATTTATGTTCCTATCTTAATATGATGATAATCAAAAAATATTTTCTCAACATCTTCATCACTTTCATCCTGTCCAAGGATTGATCCCTACTCCGGTTCATAGTAGTGAACTTCCTCTGTACTACTCATTCATCCTGGCACAAATCCTTTGATTCAGTTTCACCTGGAATGAAGGTCATCTTACCTTATTCTTCTTCATTAACCAACCATATCTTTGGTTTTCCTATAGAAATTGTTTCAAATGGTTGAATTCTTCCTTCAACTCAATCATCTCCCTCTCAAATTCTTCATCACTCATCCTCCTAATGCTAACTGCTTTGGCATTCTTCTTAATCTGATTGTGACTTCTCTTCCCTTAATCCTTCACATGACCATCAATAGCCATTCCTTCTTCCTATGTGAACACTCCTTGTCCAATTATGAGTTGCAAAAAGCCTCATTTTTCTCTCTCTCTATTTGTTTGTCTTTGGGAAATTCTACCCATAATCATTGTGGAACTTCCTACAACAAATCCTACCGAACTTCTATGTGTTGGAATTTGTCCTCTTTTGATCCTCTATAGTAGAACCACTTCTTCTTCTTTCTTTGAGCACGTCTACTCCTCAACTTTCAAAAGTTATCAGGCTACTGTAACTTCAACTACTAAACTTCTCTTTAGAGAATTTATGTTTTCCTCATCTCAACAATCAATCGTGTTATTTGATTCTGCCACAATTCTCCTTCCAAAAATTTTTTGTTATATGGTTGTCTCCTGTAAACACAAATTATTATGACCAATAAAAACATAAATAATTTAAATACCTCTTCACAAACTCATATTTGGACTGTCCTTTTGTACATCACTTGTCCTTGGTCTACTACCTGTAAGAAAAATTCATAAAAAAATTCATACTTGTGCCAAGATCTTCTTCAATCGGTTCTCTAAATATGTTCTTTCTGCTTTTGATTCTTTGTTATCCCGCTTTTAACATCTCTATTATGATAGTTTCATAGCATTCTCGCTCTAATACCAAATAATGAAGGCCTAATTTTAGACCTGCCAAAATCCTGACCCAAACAACCCACAATCCTCTAAGTTCCTAGGATATCTTCAATAACCAGTTCCTTTAACCCTACTATAACAAATTTTGGGATATAAATCCCTTTCTGCAAATATCACAGTGGGAGGTTAAAGAGTATAACCCTTGATAACATCTCAGCCACTTTAATAAAATTATATCTTAAGCTCACAACAGGTTCTGGCCCTTTCATCAAACTACAAGTGCGCAATATTCCAAATATATGTCCCTTTATAATAATATAACTCGGCTCCCTTTAACTATGCATGAGAGCTTAGGGACATGGGACTTACCTTTGATATATGTGCCTGACTGTTCTTTATACCATTGTTATATATATATATGTCATCGCATGATTCTACAATGGGCCCCACTATTTAGCTCCTTTGTGTCTTCTTTGACCACACCTTATAACCATATGTCATGAACAAGGCTTTATAATATCTCGAGCCCAACCAACTTTTTAATATACCAATTCGATGATTCACTCAACTTGAAATTTATGGTTATGCTCCATGTTAGTTTTTGTAGCATCGCATGTATTCTAGCCTTGAAATTTTGTGGACATGCTAGAATACAGGAGATCTCCAAACCCAAAAATCATTTTTGGAAATTTCACCTAGAAATAACTTAATTAGATTATTAGCCAGTTTTTAAATATTTCCTAATTTTAAACTTAGGGAATATGGTTAATTAATCATAATTAATTAAGTTAAGGTATGAATGTTCTAGAAACTCACACAGGTTGCCTTCAAGTTAATCCTAGCAAACGATTAAGATTTAATCTTGGCCATTCGAGTACCAACATAGGATTGTAAGAAGAAGTAGATGGGCAATTAGAACAGACTTAAGAGGTTCGATTTCATCAGTAGATCGATTTCCTGAGTAGCAATAGTCAGTTTCAGGAGAGAGAGATAGTGAGATCGAAGCAGTGAGAGAGGGTTAGGATAGTGAAGAAGAAGGAATATTTCTAGATCTAGTAAGTGAATTTGCAGAGAGGCAGAAGAGCCATGGAGAGGGCGACGTTGGGGCAGTGCAGTAGCCTCTATAGGCAGTTTCAATTCTGTTTGGGAAATATGAGTTTCAGTACCAGAACCTAGACAAAGGTTCCTAAGTGAAAGAGCGACATTTTCCTAGATAACAACGGACCAGACGGCTTGAGGAGACTCTGGTTCGAACTGACTGCGGAAGCAACTATGCTAGGGTGACATAGAAGCTACGTAGAGCTAGTTTGGACAACTCAATTTGAGTTGAGGCCAAAGATTTGATTGGAGTGAGGAAATTTCCTCACTAGATTTTTCTTGGTGGTATTTCTCTGTAGGATTGCTAGTTTTGGCATCCAGTTGGACTCAGATTATTTTACTATTGTTTAATATTAAAACCCTCAGTTGCTGCACCATTTCTCCCAAGTTGGGTTTTTCTTGGGATGTTTGTTCAAACATAATTGTGTTATTTTATTTGTGTGTGCTATCATTTCTTCCAACATTTATTCTTCTAAAGTTTTATTTGTGTAGGTTCAGTGTGAGTTATTCAGTATTTTCTATAGGAAACAATAAATAAATTTTAAAATTTAATTAACAATTAGGAGAATAATTTCCAGTTGCTGCAATAGAATTCTGGTTGTGGAATTTTCATATGATATCAAAGTGGAGTTGATCAACCAAAGAGCTTAGAGGGGAAGAGAGAAGGGATTTATTTGTTCAATGTATGTAGCAGATCGAAACCCCAAAGGCAACACAATCACTTTTTCAAGAAGCCAAGTTACTTGGGGAGATTCGATTTTTATGAGTGAGGGATAGAAAAATTTGATCTCTCCAAATAGAGTGATTCCAGAGGCAAAAGGAAAATTCTAGTATTTTCATAGAGAAGATCTCTAGCTAGACAAACTAATTTTGTAGCAGTTTGCTAGAGCAAAGCTAACATCGGGTGGAAGGAAGAAGAGCACACACTGAAGGAAAAATTTCCTCAGGGAACTTCTTGTATCAAGAAGTTTGATTTCCCTTGCAAATCAACAGTCGTTGTGAGCATAGTTTCTCACTCTAGAAGGGAGTGTGAATAGCCTAGCAGTAGTTGAGCAGAAGGGAGAAGGATATTTTCAACATTTGTTGAGATGACCACTGCTGGACTTCGTGATTAGGATAGGTTGGATGGAGCTTCCAACTATGTCATCTAAAGGCAAGGATGTTCTTCCTTTTGGATGAATATGACCTGAAGCCATATATTGATACAGTGGTAGCAGTACCCCATGATACAGATCATCTGAAGGAGTACATAAACGAGATGGCGCAGGCAAAGAGGTTGATCCTATATGGTGTCCGGGATCATGTTGTATCACATATAGTGGCCAAGGAAAAAACCAAATAAATTACACTTTCCACGTTGTACCAGGAAACTTCTTAGCAGTGAAAGATATGCTTAGAGGAGAAGCTGAAGCTCATCGAGATGCAAAAGGGGGAAGGCATAGACTCCTTTCTCACCAAGATTTAGAAGTTTCGAGACCATTTTTCAGCTATTGGAGCAATGTCTCAACCCACAAAGCTAGTGCAATTGTAGCTAAATAGTGTCTCTGAGGAGTGGCAAGTATTTTTCCAAAATATCTTGGGCAAAGATACCTTGCCAAGGTGGGACAAGATGTGGGTCGATTTGTAGCAGGAGGACTTGAGACGAGCTCTATTAAATAACTCCATCAGTGGCAGTAGTGGATTGAAGTAGGTGAAGGAGGAGGAGAATGCGGCCCTCACATCAAAGGGTTCTAGTCAAGGACAGGGGGAGCAGAGGAAGAAGAAGAAGGACCTATCAAAGGTCAAGTGCTTCAGATGTGGTGAATTTGTTCACTACAGTACCCAGTGTCCTCTCACGAAGGAGTATAAGGAGGAGAAGCACGAATAGGCTGCATCTCATGCAGAAATCGATAGGATGTCCTCTAGACTAGAGGAAGACTTCGCCATGTTTGCTGATATACCTCCAGGAGTGAGGTGGAATGACTTGGTTTTGTAGCCCCAAATCGCTACATATGGGTAGGACCCTTGAGGAGTCCACCTCCTGGATCAATACCTTGCTACGGGGGCCCAAACTATTAAGTAGCAGGATGGATCAATGACAATTGATGCAGTCAGATGTGAGAGTGACAGTTCTGAGACTAGTAGTAGTCAGATGCTGGGGAGTGCAATGCAGAGTTGGTAGCAGTGCAGTTGGCATAATGTAGAGTCAACAACAACACAAATTCCTCAGTGACAGTGCAAATAATAGCAGTAGTCAGAGACTCGGGTGAAATATGCATCATATTGATCACAAATGATTCAATATTTAGGATGATTCTCAACTACAATTGTTGCAGTTGCAACAACAACAAATGAGAGGGAGTTGCAGTGCATATGCAGTGTTGGTAGCAGTATGGCAAGGTCAGCATCAACATATATGCATCATATATTAGGTTTGTGTAGTGGTTGGTGGGAAGCATGGCCAAACTTCAGCAGTGTGACAAGAGATGATGTAGAGACAGTGCATTGCTACATGATGTGTAGTAGAGCACTAGAACACATTCCTCGCTAAGAGGGAATCTTAGTTTTTGTACCATCAGATGTGTTATAGCCTTGAAATTTTGTGGATAGGCTAAAATTTATGAGATTTCCAAAACCCATAAATAGTTTCTGGAAATTCCTCCTAGAAATGACTTAATTATATTATTAGCCAACTTTCAAATATTTCCTAAGTCTAAACTTAGGGAATATAGTTAATTAATCATAATTAATTAAGTGAAGGTGTGAATGTTCTAGAAACTCACATGGATCAAATTCAACTTAATCCTAGCCATCGATTAAGATTTAATTTTGGTCGTTGGAGTCCCAACATAGGATTATAAGAATAATTCAATGGGCACTTGGAGAATACACTTGAGAGGTTCTATTTCATCAAAAGATCAATTTCCAGAGTAGTAGCAGTCAGTTGCTGGAGAGAGAGCTAGTGAGATCGAAGCAGTGAGAGAGGGACAGAGACAGTGAAGCCGGAGGAAGATTTTTAGATCTGGTGAGTGCATTTGCAAAGAGGGAGAAGAGCCACAGAAAGGCTGACGTTGGGGAAATGCAGTAGCCTCTAGAGGCAATTTCAATTATGCTGGGGAAAGACGAATTTCAGTGCCAGAAGCTGGACAAAGGTTCTGGAGGGAAGGAGAGACATTTTTCCAGACAGAAGATGACCAGACAACTTGAGGAGATTTTTTTTCGAACTGTGTGCATAAGGGAATGTGCTAGGGTGACGCAGTAGCTACACAAAGCTAGTTTGGATGACTCAATTTGAGTTGAGGTCAAAGCCCAAATTTTCCTGTGGAGTGAGGAAATTTCCTCACTAGATTTTTCTTGCTAGTATTTCTCTATAGGATTGCCAGTTTCAACATCCAGTTGTACTCAGATTATTTCACTATTGCTTAATATTAAAACCCTCAGCCACCGCACCAAATTTCCCTAGTTAGGTTTTTCTGTGGACATTTGTCCAAAAATAGTTGTGTTATTTTATGTGTGTGTGCTAGTATTTCGTTCAACATTTATTCTTCCACAATTTTATTTGTGTAGGTTGCAATGTGAGTTATTCAGTATTTTCTCTAGGAAACAATAAATAATTTGTTAAATTTAATTAACAATTAGTAGAATAATTTTTGGTTGCTGCAATAGGATTCTAGTTGTGGAATTTTCACAGTCCACTCTGACTCCATGTAAGTATCCATTTATACATTCATCTATCACCACGTTTTCCACTATATAGAATGCATGACTCCTTTTTTTTATTGAAGTTAAATGGTTCTTCTAGCTAGAAACCTTTCGGGCTACCCCACACTTGCCACACTTCTACTACTTGTCCACTTATGTGTATTGAGACATTTTTGCATCCACTTACACCTTTCACCTCATTAGTTTATTATGCTTGCCCCTTCAATCTCGACTCGCTGGAATAAAGGATTACTAAAATTCATCGAGGTAAAAAACTTGTGGGTGAGACCCACTTGGTTGTGGGTCCTATCAAGGCCACGTGAGCCCGCTCGTAGTAGCCCGACCCAACACATAAATGAACTTCCAAAATGGCCGGGGTATAAAGCCTCTGGGTGGAACCCACAGTTCCACACAATCCCAACCTCCTTTTGATTGTTTGGAGTTGCATGTTAGCCCGGTCCTAGTAAGCCCATCTATTGTCGTGAAGCATGACTCTTCTCCTTCCAGGATACGCCTCTGACTCGACGGTGTCAAGTGACAGAAGGTTCGTCTCCCTGTGTCCATCAAGTGTTGATCTTTTAAAACCTCAAATTTTGGCTAAGTGCTAGACTATTCTTCCTACAATGAGCTTATTCCATAATTATCCACATAGGTTCTTACGAACTCTGGTCAAGCATCATTAGTGTCTTCAGCCTTGATCAATATTTGGCAAGTCTCCTCTATTACACCCTTACGACCTTCCTCACAATGGGATTCTTCTGTGCCTCCTCCATTACTCGTATCGTGCCACTATTTTGATTTTGTCTCCCCCATGTTGCTTATTAGTTCGTGATTATTGATCACTCTATGGACCAATAATCCACTGCTCCTCTCCTTCTGACTATAAAAGGAGTTATACACCTCCAATTATGTAGTGGCTTTCCCTCTTGAACTTCCATATCAATACTTCACTATCTTTCCTAAGCTTATTGTAGTAGGCATGTACACAACACTATTATTACAAACATAGGGATATATATATATACACACACACACACACACACCATGCTTGAAAATAATAAAAAATGGCTCGACATTCAGTTTCCATACACTCAAAATAGTGTGCCATCTAGAAATATATACAAATAATTACAAAAGGCCTTGGCCCGAATAAAACAATTGCCCTCTCGTCCTTGTGGCCACTCTCAGCCTCTATACCCCTCTACTTCTCTCAAATCTCTCCCTTTTCTCAATCTGATCCCTCTATGTATTTTTTCTTACAAAATATATACAGAAAAGGATTCTAAACTAGAATTAGTTCAAATCCACAATTTCTTCAACAAATCCTATATCTATATCCTTAGATCCACAAAATCCTCTCTTAAATCCAACTAATCCTTGAATCTCTCTAATTATCCCAATACACTCGAGATCTCTCATTTAGAGAAGATTTGATTACATCAATCCTCACTTTAGTCAATTATATACAATTCTAAGAAACATATGAAAATACATAAAATCAAGTAATTCCACACATTTAGGGAACCAACTCTCTTGGTAAATGAAATACCCCTATTCTAGTAAAAATACATTTTGACTTGAAAGTAGGATGCTCCTGCATCAATATTAGAGTAGGAATGAGCTTGAATCCTTTATGGGAGGATCGAAGGAAATGGTAGGAGTAGCTTCCTATAGGTGAGTGTATATTTTTTGGTGAGTGATTGCTATGGTATATTCATAGCCTAGTGTGAGATATTATTATTGTCCATCAATATGTTGTATCCAATGTTACAGGGTAGGAGATTGGAGTTGAGGTACTCTACTTAATAATGACCAATAATCCTAATGATCAATGTATATAATCACATATAATCACATCTAAGAAAATATGAGTTACATAACACAACACTTGCGCCCCTAAATGACTACTTGTCTTAATCTCTATTAGTTTAGGTCATGAACATATCCTCCCTCATAGAAAATGATTCACTATCATTTGAAGGACCTCCTAAATACAAAACTATTAACATATGGTTGAAGAAACTATGACCCAATGGCATATAAGTCATCAAAATCACTAGAAAATCACACCCATCCTAGGTTACACCAACCCTTAATATGGTTGGATTTTTTTTTGGTGTCTCCTTGAGAGTACTGCAAGTTTAAAACCTTAGATACCTTACAGAATGAAACCTTTGAAATCCAATTGCACTTATGGTATTTGACATGATAATCATCTTCTTAAAAAGTAAGTTAATGTTGTAATAAAAGTATTTTTTAACCACAAATTTCATAAAAGCTACATAAGAATTTTAGGTAAGATTTAAGAATATCCCAAGGCATTTGTTTCCCTTCTTGGACCATGGTTAAGGCCCCACAACCCGTCATTGGTGCACAAACAACATGTGTTGTTTTTTGTAGATGTTATTTATAAATATTGATTCAAAGGAGCTAATTTTAGTTCCTAAGTATTTCTTCCATGACCATGGTGCTTGAGCTCAAGAAGGTTCATTTAAAGCTTAAGCTCATCATTCCCCGCTCTAGTATTGTTTAGGCAAGAATACTAACACACTTTTAAAAACACATGCACACTTTTGTAATGTAGTATGTGGAGGGTAATGCAAAGGCATCTATGTTCCTAAAATTTTCAACAAGCATGCATTCTCATTATAATGATTTTGGGAAGCAACTTCTTACACGTTCCCTAAGTGAAATTTGATTCCAATCACACATGGGAAATTGATCATGTGCATATCCACGTCATGTTAATAATAGGAATAACTGACTTTGATTAATATGATTTCATATCAGCCCATGGGGCATAGAATAGATGGTGATGGGGTGTACTGTTAAGTCACTATGCGAAGTGAAGGTCATAGATTCAAAAATCTGTGGGAAAAAACCCAGTCATGTTAAGGACTGGTGTGGCCTAGGCCACGTGTCGTCCTTGGGTGATTTTGACAACTTATATGCCCCTGGGTCATAGTTTTTCAAGCCAAAAGTTAAGCCTGTAGTAATCTCTGGAGGACACAAGAAACTCGACAAACAAAAAAAAATATTATTCCATAGCATGCTAATAATAGAACTAGACTTTCCACACACCTATAACACAATGTTTGTCATGTCAAATTCTCTTGTAAAGAAAAACCTCAGTATTCTCAAGACTCTAAACTTATTCTATTGGTCTGGTCTCCCATCGAGTAGATCAACAATGCAAGGACAAATCGATTGTAAATTATTGATGGCATAATGAAAAGGAAAACCTTTTCACAAAAAAAAAAAAAAAGAGAGAGAGAGAACCAAACTTATATGAATTTCACATTTTGGTGGTAAAATATCAATCATTTTATATGGATCGAACTATATCAATAAACATATTCATAGCAAGTTGAGGTGGAAAATTCAAGCTTTTATTTTTAAAAAATAGTTCCAAGTTAACCTAAACATGTTTTAGGGTATCTCATGTGTATTATCTTTATACATTACCACTCTGGTAACATTAATGAGTATCCACTTATAATTCATTAAATTCTTTTTATATATAACTACTATAAGATTGCCTAAATTCAAGGATAATAGGCCACTTTGTCACCATTTCCAAGGTTAACATTATTGTGTTGAGAGGTGCTCTCTAGCGCGGTATAGAAGAGATGTTGTAAGGTTACGTTATGTAAACATTTTGACTCAATCAAATTACATAAAAATAAGAATAATAATTATTAGTAGTTATTAATAATTAAACTAGATTTGATCCACCTTAACTTTGAATCTATCAAGCACCCAGAGTGTTCAAATCTCTCAAGGTGCAAACATTTACTAAAGTTTTGCACTAAAAAAGAAAGTTTGCACCTTGAGAGATTTGATCCTTCTCAGCGCTTGATATATCCAGAGTTAAGATGGATCTAGGTTGGTGTACTGATAGACGCTTTTCAGCCCAATATGGAAGAGATGTTGTAATTTTATGTTATGTTAGGTAAACATTTTGGCTCAGATAAATAAAATAAATAAAAACTAAAATTAATAATTTATTGTTAGCAGTTTTTAGGCTCCTGTTTTGACAACCCAAAGTTTTGTCCATAGTATTTTCTATGATGAAGTTTATTTAAAGGCTTGAGGAAATCCATTATGGAATGTAAGAGTGCTAGCTTAGATCCATCTTTACTTCGCAATTGATCCCTCTCGATGCTTGGTAGATCCGGATTTAAGATATATCTATGTTGTTTTTGTTTTTATTTTTAATTACTTTTTATTTATGAGGATGTGGTTGGTGCTCTTACAACATAATAACATTTAAATCATCCATTCTTCTAAAAACATAGATGACGTTGTATCCTCATTATTGTTCCTCTCAGTGTTCATGTTGCAAAGGAAGATTTGTTTTTGAATATAGGGAGCAATTGGAAAACTTTAGAAAAGCAAAAAACAAAGGAAGATTAAAAAGAGAAGCAAAAAGAACAGAAAAAATGGAGAAAAGGAAAAAAGAAAGACAAAGGAAGGCGGGCCTCCCACGCATTTTACATCAAAGGTTAAATGACAAACACTTATCGAGCGGATTGTTGTCCATGCCGAAGTCATCCGATCCCGAAGAGACTTTGGCGGGGTAATGAACGTGGCAATTAACCCTGCTTCTACCCCTCAGAAGGTCAAATTCAAAAGGTGGAGCGCAGCTGATCAACGACCAAGATTAATTCTGGGGGGTCGAACCCCATTCCCAGTCATGACAAGGCACCTTGTCGGAGGGTGGGGACCAAGCAAGCCTCCTGACATGCCAACGCAACAGTAGTGTCAGCGGGTAGGGACCACCCAATCAGGCGAGCGTGGACCCCTCCAGAATTAGTCACCCCCTCTCACTTCTCCTCCAATCCTATAATAAAATATCAATACTCTTACTTTCACTATCTAATAAACAATTTAACACTATCTTCGGATGCCCAGTGGCTGCACAAGTTTGGAATGAGATCTCTGGTAAGCTCTCTATCCCATATACAAATAATGTTTCGATTGATATGTGCCTGTTATGGTGGAGCAGGAAATCAAAACCATGGAGGGCCATCCCTCTGGTGACATTCTGGGAAATCTGGTGATCCAGAAACTTTATTATTTTTGAGGGGATCCCTCTCAATGTTGACCGAATTGTAAACAACATCATAACCTGGGTGACACCACTATTGTCCCTACAACCTGGGCCACACCAGATCCCATCTGCCCCACATATATCCTATCCTGTTGGGTTTTTCAATGGCGCCGAACAGAATGGCAACTGTGGATGCAGTTGTTGGATCGTTGTTGATCAGGACCAGCAATACAAGATTCATTGGGGAGGAGGAAGGGGGACCAACATGAAAGCGAAGGTGATGGCATTATGGGGAATGTTGTGGTTTGCAAAATTCCTGAATATTCCTTCTCTTAACATATATGGGGATTCACAGTCTATTATTAACCATGTACTGGGAAAATCATCCATTCAACAAGCACACCTGCAGGGCTGGTTAAGGAACATTGACTATCTCATGGGCACTTTCCAGAAGTCATCCATTCAACACATTTGCAGATCCCACAACTCAATGGCAGACGCCATGTCCAAACTCAGAATCGCTGCTCCTCAAGATGGTATTAATATCGTGTTGATCGTGGCGGGTTGCTCACATGATGCTGGCTCCCTTCTTTTCCCCTAAGGGGGTCTACTATCCCGATCCTTCTACCCTTGCTATGTCTGTGTGTTTTTTGGTCATTCGAAGTTTTGGTATTTACTTTCTGTTTTTGGTACATTACATCTATTGTTATAACATGGATGTTGGCAATGTTACTGTTTTATTTTACTGTGATTTACCACCCTGCAATATGGAGGTCATATGTGGAAGAGGCATATATCCCTATTGTTTCTGAATTATTATGTCTAACTGACACTTTGAAGTAACGACCAATGATGAACAACTATATTGATTTTTATACTTTTAATACCAACATTTTTTTTCATACTAAAAACAAAACAAAAAAACAAAAAAATTAGCATTAACATCTTTGTTACATCCTTTATTTTTTTTCATAATTATCAAATTCTCTAACTTCAAATTTATTCCAAATTTATTCATATCTTAATTTACTCTATCATTAATGCTTCTTAAACCCTAAATCCCTAAGTAACCTATTACAATTCATATCCTATGAATGCTAAAAGTAATCCAATATTTAAGAAGCATGTCCGGCAGGAATGTTTTAAGCTCCTTTAAATTAGGGTAAACAACGTTTCCCTGACCGGTTCAGCTCAATTCGTGAAGAGATGATCAGCTAATTATGAGAAATACCGTTATGCGATTCGTTCAGCGATTCGTTCGTTCATCATTCATTCATGTTGTGAGGTGAGACGATATTGGTAAGTAAAATCGGGAACACTAGTCAAATTTGATAGTTTGTTTTGATATTTTAATATAAAATAGTTGAATATAGAAATATTTGATAAACAAATTATCTAATGAAAAACAATATACCCATCAACTTTGTGAAAAACAATATGCCCATCAAATTCCATCCCATTATTAACACTATATCGTTCTGGTCTTGCTGTCTCTGCTTATTGAAAGTGAAGTCAACAAATTCACAATAAATGAAGTGGTCATATCTTTGAATGAATATGTCCAGAGAAGCCAATTTCATATCTGATCTTCCCAAAAAAAAAAACATATTTATGTTTAGGTAGGTAGGTCGGTAGGTAGGAAGGAAGGAAGGAAGTGTTTATTAAGTTAAAGATAGGTTATGAGACACATTACTTCTTCATCTGCTTGATGTATTCTGTCTTTTTTTTCTGAAGCTTCACAATAAATGTTCCCAACTTCTAGACAAACCCCTCCTCTTGCTAAATAAATTATCCCAAGTATTATCTTTGTCACTTACTCAATTATCCTTACACTTCATCTTACTGTATTCCTACATAAAAAAAATTAACAAAAAATATAAACTCCTTTTAAATTTAATTATTTTAAATGGAAATGAATTAAAAATAAGTTTATAATAAAATATGGCATTTCTTTTTCTTCCAAATTTTTGATTATGCGTAAACTGACCTAAGTACAAATTAGTTTAAGAACGATCAAATGTTGAGAATGGTTTATAATATTATATAATTGTAATAATTTAAAACGTTATTATGACTATTAATAATTTATTTTTTAAATGGTAGTATTATAATCAGTATTTATATTAATAAATTATTTACTAAATAATAAATTATTTTAGTTTTATAATTAATTTTTTTATTATTTTTTCGGAATTTTTGTTTTGATGGATTTATTTATGGAACCCAAATGTAAGCATTTCTGCAATCATTATGTAAATCAGAGTCTCTAAAATAAAAATAAAAAATTTATTTTATTTTATTTTTAATTATAAAATATTTTTAAATATTTTTTTAATTATTAAATTTTTAATAATAGAATATGAACTCTCAAAATATTGTAATTTATATAATCATAATATTAAAGTTAGTATTAAAAATGGAGGAACACTGCTTTTTCTCATAAGTTGGATATATTTAAAAGCGTAAAGCTAACATTGAAAATGGAGGAACATTGTTTATTCTCAAAAGTTAAATATGTTTAAAGCTCTGAGTTAATTATAAGTTAGTTATGTAATTATCTTTAAAGTTAAGAGCTAGTTTTGTCTATAAGAAATCGAGTTTAGATTAAGTTAAAAAATTAACATTAAATTTTGATATGTATAATGAATAATATAATACTATGAGACTTTTCACTTTCTTTTTTATAGTTTTAAGTATATTATTTTTTCCTTCAAGTTATTTATTTAAAATATTTATATTTTTGATTTGTAATTTTATTAATTTTTTTTTTAAGTTTTTTATTTTTTTTTCAATATTTTATTTTTAGATTAAACAATATATAAATATTTTTTTAAGTTAAAAATAATTTTTATTTTAAATATTTAAGTTAATCATAATTATTTCTTATTTATGACTATCCATTTTATTAATTAAATATGTAGAAAGAGAATTTCACAATTTCACTTTTTTTCTTTTTTTTCTTTTTTTAACTAAAAACTCTTACGTGAAATTAGTGTTTCCATAATATTTTAAATTTTAAATATTATTCTTTAAATGTTTGGTAATTTAAGATAATTGTCTAATATCTTGGTCAATTTTTTGCAGTGATTAATTACTTAGATCTAAGATTTCTAAACTCCATTATTATTGTTTTTTAATTTTCTTATATCTACATCTCAAAAGTTACTAGTACACTATCTATAAGGAAATCGTTGCTAGAAAATTTGATCTTCCATATTCAATAACTAATAATTTTCGTTCTTTATGTTATTTGTATTGTTGAACCTAGTACTTTGTTTTGAGAAACATTTTCAAATGTTTTACAATAGGATTTAGCATTTTGAAGTGGTAGGGAATGCTCAACTCTTTAAGGATTTTCACACATATTAATTGATGTATTTTCTTATTTTTCATCTTTTTTCATTTTAGTCTTCATTTTTTTTTGTTTTATTCTATTATTTCAAGCTATAAATAATTAAAAAATTTATTGGATTTACTTTTTTAATTTATATTGTTGTTAGAGTTGTAAATACCTTTAGAAACACAATGACACTATATTCAAGATTTAATATCAATGCACTTCCATTCTCCACATATTTCTCTTTAGTAATGATTGATTGATTTGTTGTAATAGAAAAATGTTTCACACCAACCACTAAACTACATTCTGTATCCTATCTAGTGGAGATAATACACTTTATAGCTAAATATAAAATAAAATAATAATAATAACAGTAAGAAAATGTAATGTCATCTCAATACTAATAATAAAAAGTAAAAGTATAGAGGAGATGTTGTTCCATAATATCTAAAAATCATAAAATAATACTTATATTCACAAATTCATTAAGGTAGTTTCTTCGCCATGGAAAGTGGCTCACAGGGAGTCAAATTAAGTACAAGTTTCTCCATTTGGTGAGGGAACTTGATGCAATGGAGACCAATCATTCCTAAGTGAAAAGGATTGATCTAGATGGATATCGATAAATCATAACCATCAAAAATCATTTTTTATTGTTTGTGGTTCACAAGCCCACGCTTATAGTAAACCATGGTATCCAACCACAGTATTTGAAATGTGGAAGAAAACAAAATAAAAATTTATTTGTATAATTAATTTTTAACATATACAATGATTGGTTAGTTTTAACACGGTGATTTATGATATTCACACATGGTTTTTAACCACGATATTTGAAATATAATGAAAATGCATAACTCTAAGTGAAAAGGCACTCATAAATAATATAAATGTGGTTCTTCACCGTTGTAAAAGCCATGAATTTTCTCATGATGTAATCTTATGACATTTTTACTCTTTAATAAAATGAATCAAGCTATTTTCATATTATTATTTCCTCTACATTGTTTTCTATACACTTATATGACATATTCTATTTTCAATATATACTCTACATTATTTTATACAAACTTCTCCTTCCTCAGATAACATTGATCAATCCTCATTAGAAGTTAGGTTTTTTCCTATAAGTGTGTGGAAATAACTAGGTGTCCACAATTTGATTAGTTATAGACTTCTCAATACACTTAGGATTGAGTTACGTGGGGACCAATTGCTTGATTGTCTTTGAGGTGTCTCACAGGGGTGGAAAATATGATCAAAACAACTCCACATTAAACACCAAATGTAAGTCAAGGAGGGGGGTAATACTCAATTCAAAAGCATTTTCACCCATGAACTTTGTGATTGTATAAGGCCCATATTGGAGTGGTTTGAGCTTCCTATGGGGGGCGGCGAGGTGTTCGTTCAATAAATGCAACAACACCTTATCAAAAACCTAAAACTTGTGTCGAATTCGATGTTAATCATGCCACTACTTGTACTTGGCATTGGATTTCTATAGGATATCAGGAACATGTTGTTGAGGTGTTGGATATGTTCAATAGTTTTGGTTTCTTGATATCTTCCAACCTAAGTGTTGGTGCCCTGTTTTGTCCCTAATTCCATTATTCCCCACCTCTATTTTTGTCTTTTTTGTACTCCTATACCTACTCTCCTATCACTTTCATTGCCATAAAACTGTCAAAATCCTGCCATGAGGTAAATCATTTCATTTGTGTCATTTTATTGTTTATTGGTTAAGTTTAAGCAAATTTAAGTTCTTAACGAGCTAACTAATCAATGTGATTGAGTGTGAGTATTGCAGCAGCATGAGTAGGTTAAGATCAGGAGAGTGCTTGTCCACGAGCCATGTTCCACCATTTCTGTACTTAACAAAGGATGAATAGTCCGCATGCTTCTAGATGATCGAGCCACCCACAGCTGTGATCGAACGAGTTCAATATCTACCATGATGAAGATCTTCACCATCCTCACTGAACTTAGCCTATGCCAATATTGGGGTTAGTTGAGGATTTGTTATGCTAAATAGAACAGGTCGTTCCAGCAATATAATCTGGAAGATTGATTTAGCCAAGTCGTTGGACTTGCTATGTATGGTCCAATGTTGTTTTTAACTAAAGTCGATGCCTATAAAGGCCTGATCTGTAATAGCTAGGAAGTTAGTGAGTAAAATAGAATACTATCATTGTATCATCAAAGTATTTCCAGACATATTACTTTTAATTTGAAGACTATTATTATGGCCATGCATTAAGTTCAGATCGATTCACTTGATGATTTGTTGTGAGTTCGTGAATTAGATGTGTTAAGCTTTCCATTTTTCTGTAAGTAATCTTCCCCAGGTGTGGTTGGGCCCACCATCATCTCGGAATAGCTCTATATTAATCCTTAGGAAACATAGTCGTGTGTCAATTATAGTTGCTTCTCATTTGTTTCTAGTTTGTATATTAATCGTTTATACATTTTGTGGAGACTTTCATTGATTTGGAACGATTTCAATGTGCTAACCATTGTATTCATTTTCAGCCCTTTCAATTTAACAATTTGAATGTGTACTTCTTGTGTGCATTAGAGAGATTAGCGTATCTACCTTTAAAACAGAGTCATACTCTGTTCTCCAAAGCAATGAATTGTATTGTTCTAACTGTGCTATAGCAGTCATATGAAAAATTGCTTCAATTGCATTATGAATCGAATGCCTATGGTGAGCTGGTCCCTTTGTTGAAAACGCAGAACACACCCTCGAATGTTGAAGTCAATATAATTCATTGTGTAGCAAGGATTGATATGGTGTGGGTTTAGTTGTGTAGAATAGGAAGCTAGATTGGTAATATGCATTGAGTGGATTTTAGTTAATTCCGAATAGAAATCGCATTGCTTGTTTCTTTCCATTATCAAATCGATTGGTTTTCCTTTAAGTTATTTTCATGAATGTGTGTGTCATAGGAGTATTTCTTTCTAGATTGTTGATTGGAATAGCTTAACTTATCATAGTTTAATCTAGTCTTGTTTCTTGATAGATTCTTAGTTTCTTAATAAAGTTTGCAGATTGATTTTGAAGTTCAATTGAGTGATTCAACTTTCAGTGTGATTCCTTTTGCTTTGTTTTGAGTGCTTGAGTGTAGTACTATAGCCTAGAATTTGATACTGTTGGTTGAAATCATAGTTTCCAACTTGAGGTAATTTCCATTAGCATTGCCTTAGTATAATGTGTGCTTGATTAGATTTCAAAGTAGTTAAGGTTGCAATCAGCTGTGTGATTTACCTTTTTCATTAAGAAGACAGAGTGTTGGTTTTGCCAAAATCTTAAGTAGGTTTGCTTGAGCTTAGTTTGAGATTTGATTCATGTTAAATGCAACTGTAGGATAGCCTCTCAAGTACAATTTTGTGTGTCTTATAGCAATTCATAGTTGTCTTATTTGCTTTTCATTCTTGAAAATAGAATTAGGGTTTGATATTTGAGCTTGTTCCTAAGGTTATTACAGATTAGGTAATATGTATGCAGATTAGTTGAGTGTGAGAGATCAAGTTGCTTGGTTAAGTATATGAGACAAAGTATTCAGATTAGTTCCTAACATAAAGATCTTTTACTTGTTGTCAAGACAGTGGAATTAATGTGAAGCCTTTCTCATTCTAGGGTTTGAATCAAGAACAGTTATTGAGTGCAAGATTGATTGCTTAGTTTAAAATTGAATTACCATCGCAAGTAGATTAGATCTTTTAATTCTTTCAAGTGTAAATTGTAAAAGCTAGAAATTAGGATTTGGATTTCGAATGTAACTTTAAATTGTTGAGTTGACATGTGGATTATATTTAATTAGGAATTCGCTTTCATAGTCTGTTAAAGTGGAATCTGTGGTAAAGAATTAGGCCTTCACTTGAGTCCAGATTTCAATCCAAGAATAGAATAGGTTAAGTTTATAGAGATTTCAAAGTCTTTAAGTTGAATTTGATTATTGATTTTGCCTGTGTTAGCAAGATGGATTGATTTCCTTTTTGAGTTGTGTGTTTACAAGCATTTGTGTGTTCCATTACTTAGTTGATCATTATAAAGGAAACATTAAAGCTATGACCAAGAACTGAATGTAGAAAACGCAGTACAACTCATGTTTACGAGCTCAGATTGACATATAGATGCAGGAGAATTAATACACCTCTTAAAGCTCTCAACACTGAGCATGGGAGGACTCTGTTAGTGAAGATTTAGTCAAAAGAGTGACATCCATGGGAGCTACTACCTAGAATCTCAAACACGTATTAAAATAAATATGGCCAATAGAATTGTGGGAAGATATGTTATAGCCATGATGAACATATGGAAGGTTTTCATCACATGTATGTAGGTGTCTGACCTGGAAGTGTCAAGGCACCCTTGTAGGTGAGGTGAATATGTATATGGACCCTTCTCCAAGTTTTTCCACATGTTTATGTTCTATTGAGAGAGCTTGTGTTGAAGCTCTATTGGTCGTGATGACCTTTTGTTCTCCTTGAACCATGAAGAGGAAAAACTTGGAAGTATGAGAGATTACCTTTTGGCAATTTTTTGCCAAGATCAATGAAATCTTAGTAGTTGGAACTATCTCAGGTACCCTATAGAGTTGACCCCCTATAGCAATAATGACACTGTGTGGATGGGAATTGTAGATAGCATGGTGTTTCCACATATAAGGTTGTCCTTAAAAAACATCAAAAGCTTTGAGTAGGGTCACATCACATAATACCTCATCTTTGAAGGGTTTGATGTCATAAGAAAGGTGACATTACTGGATAACATGGATGTCTTGTCCATAGCTCAACAAACAAATGATGTATGATTGGGGGTGTGACGCTATCGACAACTTCAACCTCTTGATGACCTTGGCTAAGATAAATAATCCAAACTTATGCAGGAACACAACAAAATATAGATATAAACATAAACACAGAGATGTTTCATAAATAAATCTTCATTTCATTAATATCAAAGAACTAAAAGATACTTACAAGGAGAATGGAAATAAATTAGCTTGAGTGATGGTAGCTTATCTCTTAGAAGAGATGTGGTAGCTACATGCCTACGAACTATGCTACAATGAGGCTCAAGGGCCTGTTTATTATTTAACAACAATGGGAAACCCTAAACAACTGAAACCCTAAACCCAAGAGATGGAACGAAAATAGTTTGTGGGCCCTGTTGGGGTTAGTTGGGTAGCCAACTTCCTGGGGTCGTAACTTGGTCAAATGATCTCTATTTGGTGTGTACGATACTGCATTGGAAAGATCTCTCCATGTACTATAGGATTTACGACAAGCCCTTGCCTATGGTTATGGGATTGTTGTGGACCTCAAAGAAACACTATTTAGGGGGTCAAAACAACTTCGTAAGTTCACGACTCGAAAAACTGCTAAAAATAGTAAATGCTGCTATAATAAAGGATACTGATGAAACTGATTAGAGGTCTAGGTGGAATAGGAAGGTGGCCACCAATAGCCATTTGGATCATTTCTCCCCCCTTAAGAAGCAGTGGTCCCCATTGCGTGCAAAGCCTCCATGAGGTGATGAAATTTTTGTTGAACCCTGTCCCTAGTGAACCACTTGGCCCGGTGAAGGAGTTGGCCTGCTTTAACAAATTGATATAGCTGGATCCTATGTTGGAGAGTGTTCTTGATCTATTTGTCCATGATCATGTCAGTTGTGGTATGTTCGATGCAACTTGGGTTGAGCTCTATTGGCGTCAGCTACTCAGCAACATTGAATGTGTCCAACAATGGGGGAAAGTATGGTCGCAACCAGTCCACATTGAATACTAGGTGTAGGGAAAGGAACAATGGACTGTTGAGATAAAATTCTTTGTCCCCTATAGCATTGGTGATGGTGTACGACCCATATCTAAGCACGCGAAGCTTACGGTAGAGCTAAGTGAAGCGCTCCTTCTACAAATGTAACCAGACTTTGTCACCCACCTAGAACTTGTATGGCATCTGATGCTAATCATTACACTGGTTATATTTAGTATTGGATTTGTCCAATGTGTCATGGACCTGTTGTTATATGTGCTAAATGTGCTCAATGAAGTTGTTAGCCCTGTCAGCTTTAGAATAGGCATGCATCAAATCTGCATGAGTAGCTGCAAATGGTATAGCCACATCCATGGGAGATAGTGGTTGGAATCCGAGCCCCACCTGAAAGGGGTTGTATTCAGTTGAGCTATGGATATATACGTTGTAGCTATGCTAGACATAGGGGAGGCTTTCATCCCATGTACATAGATGCTTCGAGTTGTACATGCGCAAAATGTGCATGATCATCCTATTGTCGACCTCTACTTTGCCATCAGTTTGGTGGTGGAAGGTCGTGGACTTAGTGAGCTTGGTATTTAGCATCAACCAGAGGCTTGACCAAAATGTACTCAGAAACATGTTGTCTCGATCTAAGATAATGGACTGTGAGATCTAAAAGTGTACTGATACTCAGTCAAAGAAGATCTTAGCAGTGGCTTCTGCTGTGATACTCTTCTTGCAGGTCGCTAGAATGGCCATCTTAGATAATTTCCGATGACCACAAAAACACATTCATTGCCATGCTTAGTATAAGGAAAGCCCAACATGTAATCCATGAAGATGGATTCCCAAGGTTGACTAGGAGTATGCAAAGGAGTATATAGGCCTTTCTTCTTTATTGTCGGTTTGGAAATGATGCAAGAAGTACAGAATCTGATGTACTTCCAACATTCTGTCGAAGGTTCAGCCAATAAAAATACTTCTGCAACACTGCCATTATTTTCTCTACTCGAAAATGTCTAGTGAATCGACCGTAGTGTGCCTCCCAAATCAACTTAGCATGCTTGCATCAAGGAACACAAAGGTGTCCTAGGTGGCACAATAGTGCACCCTAGAGGTGAAAATCTGGAACTTGCTTGCCTTCTAGGAGCATCTGGTATGTGTTTCTAAATTTTGGATCGCTCTTGTAAAGATGCGGCAACCCCAAAGTCTTTTGTCCACAAGAGTCGAATAAAGTGGCCAGTGCCATAATCAATGGTCGACCGAGACAATCTACAACATTATTGGCGTTGCCCTTCTTGTACTTGATGTTCAAATGGAACTATTAAAAATATGTGGATCATTTATGATGGTAATCATTCTGCAACTTTCCTTGTATCTGTATGAACTACAATGGTTAGTGGTCAGTGTGGATGATTGTTTCCTTACCCATAATGTAATGCTTCCATTGTTGGCAGGCCTACATAATGGAATACATCTCTTTGTCACAAGTGGGATACTTCCAGACTGTATATAAAAGTGTCTCACTTTGATATGCCATTGGATGCCCCTATTGGGTAGGAACTCCATCAATAGCATAATTGGAGACGTCTGTCTCAATTTCAAATGGTTGTTGCAAGTTTGGTAATGTGAGAATTGGTGCAGAGCAGAGGCGATGATGCAACTTGAAAATCGCCTTTTGTTGAGATTCAAACCAAAATAAATTTTCTTTCACTCCACCCTTGGTGAACTAACTCAAAGGCCAATTGATATGAGAGAATCCCAACACAAACATGCGATAGAAATTGACAAGACCCAGAAAGCTGTGGGACTCTATTAGAGTGGTTGGGGCTAGCCAATCCTGAAAAACTTGTATCTTGGTTGGGTCCACAAGCACACCCCACTCATCAATGATGTACCCCAGATATTGAACCTACGTCATACCAAACATGCATTTCTCAAAATTAGCACACAATTTGTGTTGTCACAGGGTTTGGAGGACCTGTCGGATATGGTGTATGTGCTCCTCCCAACTCTGGCTGAAGATCATGATGTTGTTCAGGTACACTACCACGAATGAGTTGGTGAAGGTTTGCAAGATGTCATCCATCAACCTCATGAATATTGTGGGGGCATTCGTCAACCCGAAAGGCATGACCAACCATTTGAAAAGTCCCTCCTTAGATTTGAAGGCAGTATTCCACACATCGGAGGGTTCAATTAGCACCTGGTGATAACCTGACTTCAAATCAATCTTGCTTAAATATTTGGTTCCCCTTGAGCTGGTCTAAAAGGTCATAAATCCATGGAATTGGATACATATTATGGACACTGATCTTATTCAATGCTTAATAGTAAATACAAAGTCTCCAGGTGCCATCTTTCTTATGTAATAACATGATCGGGCTTCAACAGGGTGATGAACTTGACATGATGTGCCCTTTCTACTACAACTCCTGAATATGCATCTTAATTTCATCGTTCTCCAAAACAAAGTATCGGTAGATCAGTTCATTGGGTAGCGGAATGCCCGGGGTCAAATCGATGGAGTGTTTGACTTGAAAGTGTAGGGGTACCCTATGAGTGAGGTTAAGATGTCCTTGTACTCCTATCCACCTGTTTCTGTCATGCGGAGGAGCCCTATTTGGAGGTTGTGGATGTGGCCACAGTCTTCTTCTTGCCATGAGGGTGAATCATAAGGATTTCCCAGTCTAGGAAATGATCTTACTGCATTGCTTCACAGAGATCAAAGAGATGGTGGTAGGCGGTGCTACCTTCGGTATCCTGTATACTTATTACCCAAATAAATAATATCAATGTGCGGCCTAGACTCACACACAACATGACATTTCCACAATTATGGTTGACCTAATAATACATCACAAACTTCAAGAGGAGAAACATCTCACAATACCTCATCTATGAAGGCCTTGATTTTGTAGGGAAGGCAACACTACTGGATGACACATAGATCTTGTCCTTGGTGAAGGCACCTGATCATGTACAGTTGCGGGAGTGGTGTAGTCAGTAGGCCCAAACACTTCATGACCTCTGCTGAAATGAGGTCTTTTGGCTTCTGCTGTCAACAATAAGCTACAAAAGAGAACCCTTCACCCACATCTGTGTGGAAGAGTCACTCCCCCTCCTGTGGATCTTTAGGCTCGATATTTTGGATCTTGTCGGTGGCAATGGTGGCACTGGTCTCTGCATCAATAATCTACTTCCCTTTGTCATTCCCCTTGTCAGGTTCTGGCTTAGATTTGGAACATGCATCTGATTCACAAGCCTTCAGCTCGGCCGCCAGTGACTGCTTTGTTTGACACTCACTTGTGTCGTGAGTGGGGATCTTATGGAACTCACACCAATTCCCTATGTCCTTCTTTGTCTTCGTGGCATTGTTCTTTGCTTGTGGCTTCAAGAAGTTGTCTTGGGTTGTCCTACCTTGGCTTTGTCCTTTGTTCTGTGGTTTGGGGGTGCCTTTCCCTTGCTGTGGATTCACAGATCCAAAGTCTCGCTACTTCTATTTAAATTTATGCTCGATATTAACAGTGTATCAATAGGCGGAACCAAGTGAGGAGATGACCAAGAAATCCATCTCGTCTTGGATGTACTTGTATAGACAATCACAGTACTTGAGTACCAAATGCCATTCAGAATCCTTGATACCCAACTTCGTGAAAAAGGGTATGAAAAATATTTGTGAACTCTGACACATCTTGGTCACTTCCCTGCCGCAGCGTGGTCCACTGTATGTATTATATTCATAGCTCTTGACTTGATAATATTATTCCTTGATGGCGTCTTAGAAAGAATTCCAAGTGGGCGTGACTAAAAACAATGAGGATTCCCTCTCATCCTTCTATTCACAATAGGTTTCCCACTAGTCCTTGACATGGGGGACGGCTTTGAGGAATGTAAAAGTAATATTTTCCCAATTGTAAAAGTCATGAACCAAAAAATATACTTCCAACAGATTTAACCATATATCTACAACGACTGCATCTATCTAGTCTTCAAATATGGGAATGTCAAAGTTGACTTGTACCTTAAAGGGAGTGGCGCCTCCAGAGTGATTGTTGGATGAAGATATGTTGCCTGTGGGTAGTTGTCGAAAGATTTGGGAAAAGTTATCCATCAACACGTTCTTCTGTCGCTCGAGGGCTTCCTCGAGCAATATTTTGAAAGGATGTCTTGCTCCCTCATCTTTATTTTCTTCTACCATGGGACGTTGTCGGGGTTTTCAAGGTTGGTCTTACAAAGGTTCAACCAGTTCAAGCCCTAACTCTTTATACCCTGACCTCATTGGGGACATGTAAAGAAAAATAGAGAAAGAGCAGACCCCTCTCATACCATTGATTTAGACTTATGCAAGAACGCAACATAATGTAGATATAAACAAAAACACAAAGATGCAGCAGAAAAAAATCTTCATTTCATTAATATCAAAGAACTGAAAGATGCTTATAAGAAAAATGGAAATAAACTAGCTTGGGCAATGGTAGCTTATCTCTAAGAAGAGATGTGGCAGCTACATGCCTCTGAACTATGTTACAATGAGGATCAAGGACCTTTTTATTATTGAACAACAAAGGGAAACCCTGAACAACCAAAAGCCTAACCCCAGGAGATGGAACGCCAAGAGTTTGTGGGCCTCATTGGAGTTAGTTGAGTAGCCAACTTCCCAGGGTCGTAACTTGGTCATATGATCTCAGTTTGGCATGTATGGTACCTCATTGGAAATGTATCTCCGAGTACTACAGAATTTTCGGTAGGCTTGTGGACCTTAAAAAAATGTCATTTACGGGGTCAAAACAACTCTGGAAGTTCATGACCCAAAAAGCTACTAAAAATAGTAAATGTTGCTATAATCAAGGAATCTGATTAAACCAACTAGAGGTCTAGGTGGAATAGGCATGTGACCACCAATATCCACCCAAATCAATCAAGTTCTTATAGCTCCCATTGTCAACAATAAATGTAATGGGGTTCCCTTCACCCACATCTGTGAATGGAAGAGACACTCCCCCCCCTCATAATCATTTGACTCTTCTAGTTAGTTCTTTGCAGTTGCAATGGTAGCATTGGATTTTTCATCAATGATAAACTTTCTTTGTCTTGTTCTAAATAAAAATCTAAAGTAGAGTCTATTTTTCACTTTAGTCCCATGCAACAATGATTGTTTCAAGTGCAATTGATCAACGTTATGTCGACCACTTTTGTGGAAATCTCACCACTTTTTAGTGTCCTTCTTCAACTCTCCATTACCCTTCTTTGCCTATGACTTGGGATGGTTATCATAAGGTTGGATCCTCATTTCTTTGTCCATTGTTCCGTGAGTTAGGGTCACCTTTTCTAGGCTTTCGTTGTAGTGGATTCACAAACTTGAACTTTTTCTCATTCCTTTGCTTCAATTTATGCTCTATTTTTATAACATATTGATAATTGGCTCGTAGTGAGGAGATGTCAAGGAAGTACATCTCCATTTGGATGTACCTATGTAGGGTTTTACGGTACTTAAAAACCAAGTGTCATTCAGTATCTTTGATACTTGGTTTTGAGTGCAAGTTATTGAAAATATTTGTGTACTTTGGTAGTTTGAGATCTCTCTTCTCACAAAGTTGTTCATGTCATGTACTAGCCATCATAGTTCCCTATAGAGTAGAATTCCTCCTTGAGGGCATCAACAAAAGTGGCCCAAGGGGGGCCTGCATTGAATATCCCATCTCGTCTTTGTTGTGTCTCTCCTAGTAAGCTTTCTATCAATCTTTGACATGGGGAAGGTCTTTCAAGAGCGTGAAGGTGATCTTCTCATTGTCAATTTTTTTTAATAGATTAATAGCCTTCTAACAAATTTAACCATTTATCTAAATCATTTTCATCTATTTGACCTTCAAATAAGGGGATACCAAACTTAACTTGTACCTTGAAGGGTATCACACATGCACAGTTATCATTTGTTAAAGGTGTCTCAACTATTGTTGGCAATAATTGAAGGATTTGGGCAAAATTGTCCACCATCTCATTTCTTTGCTCTGTGAGTCCTTCCTTGAGCAACAACTTGATAGGATCTTATGCCCTATCATCTTTTTTCCTTCCGCCATGGGATGTCACTTGGGCTAGTGAGAGTGGTTGCTCTCAAGTGAAACTAGCTTGAGATTCACACTATCTATATTGGTGTGACCTCGTCGAGAACATGCAATGGGAAACAACAAGGAATGGATTACTTTGATACCCTTTTGATAAGCTCAGCTTGATGTTAGGCTAAATCTTCACTTACTATCCATTGCACCTCAGCTCAATCTTTATGAAGTTACAACTGTATCATTCTTTTGGGCATTTGATGGTACAGATTTTAAATTTGGATTTATGTCAATGGCAAATGACTAAAAAGAATTTCCTTCTTTTGTGTTTCACCAGTCTTGGAGATCAATGACCTTTACATCCATGACCAAACAGATCACCCAAAAAAATCACTTCTAATTGACTCAACAACAAAACCTCACCACTAAAATGTCAAAAAAATTGAACCGTAGTTTTTCATTCAAAAAAATATACTTTAACTAAAATCAAACAATTACACTGACCCTCAATACTAGCAAATTACAAAATTTGATGTTCACAAACTATGAAGTAAAATCATCCATTTAAATTTAAATGAAAGCTACAAATACTTTGTAAAAAACTCTAGTTTGATCTGTGAAATAACCCTACCATATCAAATGATTATAAAAAAAAACTTTAACAAAAAAGGAGGAACCATCGAAATAATCATCAATCCTGATGACTGTAATATCCCTGAAAACCATCATGCATTTGATTTTACATACATGGCAACTTAGTCATTCATTCATGCCCTGACGTGAGAGTACACTGATTACGGTGAGCACTTTATCCTTCCTGTCTTCCTGTCTGTACTTACTAAAAATGAAGCCAACAGATTGACAGGGAGTAAAGTGGTCACTGACTCCCAGTGAATATCTGAGTGCTGGTGTATGGATATCTGACAATGACGAGGAGCACATGGATTGCATTCATTGCAGAAAACACAAATTCTCGTCTGTGTTATCAAGCTATCAACTGCCACTAACGCACAGAATGAGTATATTCGGTAGCTCAGCATTCAATCTGCTTCTGTCTTGTCTTTATTGCCAGAGAATTCAATTCAGAGAAGCCAATTTCACACATTATCCAGTCAAAACACAGTTTTATATATATAAATATAAAGATATTGAAATGGTGTAGTTTAATGACGTTGTAAATTTGTCCAGAAAATAATGAAAATTTCTAAAAGAACTTAATAAAATTTGGAGGAATTTTTTTTGTAAGTTTGGTAAGACCTTCTGATTTTCAAGTTTTTACATGTCTAGAGGGTAGCACAAGAATCCAATTTAAAATCTCTGGTTTGGTGAGACTTTATTTCCACGACCATTACCAGTTGAATTACCCATGTAAACCAACTAGGAAATTTTTTTTTAAAAATTCAAGTTATATTATTAAATTTCAAATTTCAAATACTATAAATATTTTTGATGATACTAAATCGATTTTCACACGAAAAAAATTCAAACACTATCAACTATTTTTAACCATTTTTCGCCATCCAGACAAATTTCCATAAACCACGGCTATTGAAACTACCTATAGATTGTACTTCTTCCTTTCTTTTTGTCGCTCTGCCAGCTACCGGTTGTGGGCAATAACGTATCTGATACATCTCAGGATTAGTCCAAATTATGGATATCGATACTTCACCAAAAGATTAATTGGGATGATGGACTTGAAAATTCCTTTTTGGCTGATTATTTTAAATAAGAATAAGAATTAAAATATACCCTAAATTTTATATTTTTTTTAATTGTAATTTGGATATTTGATGTTGAAAGTTTACTTACATTAAAAAGAGTGAAAAGGAGTTTTAGAGGTTGAGTATTCAGGTTTGATACAGATAATGACAATTAAATTTGTTCATGTGTTGTTTGTATTTTTTGGGATAGAATTCAAAATTATTCACGGTTTTATAAGTATAAAGTTTTTAATTAATTTTTTAATAAAAAATATAATTTATATTTCTTGGGGTATTTTTGAAATTGTGGTTTGTTGAAAATGTTTTTGTCATTGTTGAAAGTGATCGAAGATCTAGATGAAATTTTCTATTATTTCATTTTTTTTGTTCCATGAGAATTTTATAGATGAAATTTTCTATTATTTCATTTTTTTGTTACATGAGAATTTTATAGAGTAACAACTGGATATGATTTCTTGCTCCATCATCACTCTTTTTTTTGCATGAGAATTTTATAGAGTAACAACTGGATATGATATCTTGTTTCATCTTTACTCTTTTTATTTTTGCCATGGGAGCTCGTTTAGGTTAATGAGAGTGAGGACATGCATCGGGAAATGACAAAGGCTATGTTTTTGTGATACCATTGATTCAAAAAGTCTATGAAACAATACTAAATATCAACATTAAAATATGTCCCGAGTTATATATAAAATAATGTAAAGGAAATATCAAAAATAGAGTCACATGTAAAGGAAATAATAATATAAAAAGTGCTTAATTCTTTTTATTAAATGGTAAAAATGTGATAAGAGTATATCATAAGAAACTTGATGGATTTTACAATGATGAAGGCTAATATTTATATTATTTATGGGAGTATTTATGTTAGCGAATTTATGAAGAAATTGTATAAATTAATTATTTAGGCTTTGTTAAAGTGTCGTTAGGATTGATTGTTTTAATTAGGATTTTAAATCTTATTTTTTTGGGAATTTGTTCAAATTGTTGAATTATATTGTACTCCTATAGATGTTAACAAACGCTAGTCTAATGAATGCGAGAGAGAGTGTGTGTAGCGTCTCATCTATGAGTTGAATCTCACCATTTTCCGTATTTTGTCTTTCATTGTTTCATCTTGGTACTAGCGTTGCAGAGTGTCATGTTTCTCCATCTCCTCTCCATCTCATTAGGATAACAGGGGGTCAACTTCCTTACAAAAGGAGCAATTTTGCACATTTCTTTATTTTGAAACCTCTATGTGGGCATTGTATTCTAGATATGGAGATCACATGGACTTCATAGTCTGTGTATGGTCATTGTTCAGCTATGGGATGCTTGTATTCATCAAGGGTGGCATTGACAATGGTATTGGAATAAGGAGTTGTGAGTGCATTGTGTACTAATTTATGTAGTGGAGCCTATTTATTATGTGGAGTCTATTCTCATAACCACCAATCTCATGATGAAAGGGCAACTTGTGTTTCTCACAATACTTTTATGTGCAAAATATGATGTGGATATTGCATTGTGTTACTGCTAAGTTGAAGTTGTGTTAGTTGTGGGTGTTGCATTCCTGTACCCGAGAAGGAGTTGTATGGCGCGGTGTTGAGGCTGCATGAAGAAAGCACAAACTCATTGTAAGAAGACACAAATTTGTTGTAGCATGGCATGGCACGGATCATAGAGTGGCATGAGATTGGACTTTGAGAGCACTGGGAAGTTTGTTAAGATTCTAATAAATAAATAAATAAAATGTTGCCACCATTGACAACACATTGTGGATGTTGTGAATGATGTGGATGTTGAGCATTCGAGTTGGATGTTGTGAATCCTGATTGTTGGATGTTACGTTGGAGCTGGATTTGGTCATGCTATATTTGGTACGCGAGTAAGGAGGTTACATTGACAATCCAATCTACCTCAGATTGATAAGATATTGACTCGAGGAGGTGCACCTTTGTGGTTAAGCAACGCAAATCATCTATTTCCTTGTGGATTTCTTAGAGGGATATGTAGTGGGGAAAATTTTAGGGGCTAATATTCACAAGTGGTCTAATTTTCCATGCTTTTTCCAAAAAAAATATTCGTCAATATTCATTTCTTTTCTAAAATGATTCACCCAAATTTTATAGTATATCATTATTTTACCTTAATAATCGGCAAAATATTATATCGATCAATATAATAACATTGGAAATCTAAATATTTCTACAAAAATATCACCAAAATTTTTACAATTTGCATATTAGGGACTAGTAAGATTCGCCAAGGTTTCTAAAATTTAAGATAAACTTCCATCCTTAAAATTTTCCTTGATATGTAGCCTATGATACAGTGGAGCCTCTGTAAACAAAGTTGTGAAGAAGTCATTGGAGGATGTTGACATGAGGTATTATGTACAATTTTTTTTTTGTTTGATGTGGTTGCATAACATACAATCATGTTATCTTCTCTCCTATGTAAGATTGCAATATTTCTTGTTGTGTCATTGTTGTCATAAAAAAGTAATTTGTATTATAAATTGACGATTTTTTTGAGGTGTGATTAATATGGCTAACACTTTGGCAGAATCCTAATTAAGCAAAGAAACCAAGTTAAATGGCTCAAACTATGTGAATTCGAAGTTCAAGATTCAAACCTTGATGGAAGGGGAAAATGTTTGGCTTATAGTATCAAGACATGAAGCCAAACCTAAAGCCCTGGAAAACCCAACTTAGGATTGGGAGTGTCATGAGATAAAATTAAAAAGTTCTTCCCATAATGTCCATGAAGGAAAATGATTTTGCATATCAGATAGTGCAAGACGTCTAAGAAGACATGGGATACCCTTAAAGGTTTGTATGAAACAACCAATACAAACTAAGTTTTGTCCTTAAAAAGTGATGCATGAGTATTTTACCTCCAAGTCAAACACCTTTGACTAGACCTAGGGGTATTTCATTTATCCAAATAGTTGATTCCCTAATTGAGTTTAATTATTTAAATTAAATTCACTTTCTATATATTATAATTCTAGAAGAATTGTACAAGAGTGATTGAGATTGATGACATTGTAATAAGATCTACTTTTAAGAAGATCTTAAGGATGTTTAGAAGAGTTAGAGAGATCTTAGGATTAGTTAGATCTCTTGAGAGATGTGGATTTGAAGGATCCTAGAGATAGGGTCTTATTGAGTGATTAGTGGATCTGAACTAGATTATGGTTTGAGAATCCTGTGTATAATTATGTAACCAAAACACAGAGTAAAAGGTGTGAATGAGAGGTATCAAGAGCCTTTGAGAGGATTGAGTATGAAGACCAAGTATGTCCAAAATGGCCAAGAGGGACCAATCATACGTAAATCAAACCTAAGAGGGTATAGGTGGACTTTGTAAGTTATCTGTGTGTATTTATTAATACAAAGAAAATGCTTTGTTTCGAGTGTTCTAAAATATTTGTGAATTGAGACTTTGTTCATTGTAAATTACATTGAATTGAGTGCGATGCTTATTACAATGAAGCTCATGATGGAGAGTGGTTAGAGGCCCAGGGGAAAACTCTTTGCAATATGGTTGTTATCCTTTCCTTTACAATTGGTGAAAGTGAACTATTGATCGTTGATCAATGTATCAAATCAACAATCCAGTGTAGTCAAAGAAAAGGTACAGGAATGAACACAGAGACATAAAAAGTTAACGACAACATTTCCATCCTAGAGGTCAAACTAGCAGAGGAAGTTAAAGTGTTGAGACATAAAGTTATCACAGAGACAAACATATTAGCAACAATTGACAGAAGGAAAATCCGGTACTTGACAGTCATATTCCCATCCTAGATGTTTTTACTCAGAAATAAAAGGGGGTGCTTGGTACCAAAATGTTGGGTTGACTCAATTCAAAATCATCAGGGGATGAAGTTTTGTCATGAAGTGTGGTCATATATATCTCCTTGCAAGCGTTGATGCTAGGGAGAGGAATCGAAACGAAATCATTGGGATTGAATACTTTGGTCATGTTGTTGGCCATGAAGTATTAATCCTCCATTCTAAAAGAGTCGTGTCACGAAAAGGGGCTACAATATGAAGTTCGTGCCTGCATTAGTTTAAAGGTAAGGAACTTCCTCGCGTATATATTTATAAAAGCTTGAATCTGGTGGTTTTAAAGGGGATCTCCTCCCTTTGGCTACTGCAGCAACATTACTCATACATTTTCCATGGTCATGATTCCTATTGTATACATATATTCCCCCATTCCCTTGCTAGATTATAAAGGGAGTTCTACAGATTTTGGGATGTAGTATGAATGGGTCAACGACTCTCATTAAATTAGGCATCAACAGGTTGACAACTTGAAATCTCTTATGCATATTTTGAAATGAGAAATAAGTTGACAAATGTGGTAGAAAGACATGGAGTTGGGTTGAGGGAAGCAGGGTTGGAATTTCAAAAGAGACTCACCCATCAAATGTGACGATTTTGACATCTCACCCACTTGTCTTCACACTTTTAACAAAAGATCATGACGATTTTGCAATTTTTCTGACTATATTTGATGGGAAAATCACCTCGTGACGGAAAATTTACCTGTCAAATTCCATCCCTAGAGGGAAGCACCTTCCTACCATATTATTGACATAATGATTTTTGTCGAGATCAAAAAGTAAATTGCTTCCAATAAAAATAGAGAAAAATAATAATGTAAATAATTTTATTTTTAAAATAAAAGATTTAAAAGACAAATAATGTGATATTGGTGAAAATATTTCAAGATCTGGTAACTATAACGTTAAATAGGATTTAAGAAAAATATTAAAGGTTTATTACCGTCCTTGCAACCCAAGAATATTGGATTTACTTTTTTAGTTTATATATTGTTGTTATAGTTCTAAGTACCTTTAGAAATATAATAGCAGTGTATACTAACATCATTGTACGTCCATTCTGCACATTTTTTTTACATTTGTTGTAATAGCAAAATGTTTCACACTAAACTACATTGTCTATCCCATTTAGTCGAGATTACACACTTTATAGCTCAATATAAAATCAAAAAATAATAATAAGAACATATAATGCCATTCTATAATAATAATAAAAAGTAAAAGTATAAAAGAGGCGTTCTCTTATAATATTTAAAAATCATAAAATAATATTTATATTTATAAATTAAAAAATAGTAATTGTTGAGAATGCCAACAAGAAATGCTAAAAATAGCATTCAAAATATTCTAATTTTGATTTGTCTTTGAATTAGAATTGTCAATTAAAATTCGAATTTAGTCTCACTAGCTGCTGGAAAATAATTAATTAGCTCATCTTGAGTTAATTAGTTGGAGAAATTCAAGCTAGAAGACTTTGTGAAGTCATGCAACAGTTATCCCTTAAATTAAGGAGATTATCCCTTAATTAAGGAGATAAGGATGAGTTTTATTTGAGTTGTAATTAGTTAGCTCAGTTAACTAAGTTATGTCCAGTTAAATTAGTTCCAAACAGTTTGAGGAACTAATTGTGAGTTCAGTTAGTTAATGCATGCATGCATCAAACTAGTGTACTCCAGATAATTGAAGATTCTCTCATTCATAATTCATGCATGTCAGTTAAGACAAAGACCCAATTGAGATTAAAGACAGGGACATTGTACTATCAGTTGGAGGAATTTTCCTATAAAGGAAACTCATCCATGCAGAAGGAACAAGGTTCCTTGAGGTTTGTGCAGTTTTACAGGGTGTGGGATTAGTGTGAGAGATAAATGTTACACTTGGTAACAGGAGGATCACCCAGGAGAAACTGCGCAAGGAAATAGGAGCTTGGAGGGCATAGGAGAAGGTTTGTGAGAAGCCTTGTTTGCCTGTGAGCATCCAGGAGGATTGTATTGAGAGCTGACTAGCTGTGAGAGCTAAGGATTTGTATAATTTTGATGTATTTCCACCTTGTATGATAATACAGATAGTGGGGTTTTTAGTTGAGGCTTTCCCCTGAGTATTTTTTGTGTTTCATGTGCATTGATTCTTCTTCTTCTGGTTATATGTGTTCAGCTAGATCTTGCTCAATTTTAAGCTTCCACAAGTTTGATAGTAGAAGTAGATTATAGTATTTTGCTTTGGTATATTGCATTATCGAGTTAATCTACAGTCAGATTTTCTACATAGATCTCAGAGGTAGATTTGTAGAGAATTTGTAGGAAATTCTACATGGTATTAGAGCTAGCTGATCCATAGAGAAATTTCTACATGGTATTAGAGCCAAGTTTATCAGATCAAAGGTGATCGAAGTTGTGAACAGTATATTGAGAAGGGAAATTCGAAGTTTGAAGTTCGAGATTACAGGTACAAATTGAATTCATCTCATACTCCAGGTTGGTCAATGGCGTTCGACAGCTTGAGACTCGAGTATGCCTTGGATGGCATCTCGAATTACATAGCATGGAAAGATCGCATAGAAGCTGTATTAGAAGACAATGGTTTGAAGGATTTCATTGATCAAGAAATCCCAAAGCCAGGTTCAACTAATGCACAAGAGTTGGCTGAATGGAAGAATTGTGTGGCGAGGGTGAGACGGATCATCCTTGAGGGAGTTCGATACCATATTATCTCGACTCTCCATGGGAAGGATACTCCATTTTCAAAGTGGAAGACATTGAAGGACCTATATCAAAACAGTAGCGACAAGAGGAAATTGGCGCTCAAGGATAAGCTTTGAAGAATCAAGATGGAGAACAGTGATACTATTTCCACATATATGAACAAGCTCACCCCATGTAGAGATGAGCTTGGAAGTGTGGGAATAAAAACAACAGATGATGATATGGTGAGCCTCGTTCTCATTGGCCTTCCAAAGAGCTACCATAGCTACCAGGACTCTGTGAATGGAAGCGAGAATTTGCCAGATTGGGAACGACTGTGGTCAGATCTCATGCAGGAGGAGATAAGGAGGAGCACACGAGATGGTTCTTCATCCAAGGAGGATGAAGAAAATCTGGCCTTAGCAAGTAATGCAAGGAAAGGGAAGGAGAAGGATTCTCATCCCAAATCGATTTCTTCTCATGGAGGGAAGAAGGGTGACAAATCTAAAGTGAGATGCTTTAATTGTCACGAGATGGGTCATTATGTGACTAATTGCCCATCGAAGAAGTCCAAGAAGGGATCCTCAGAAGGATTTGTAGGCGAGGCATTGGCCTCTCAGTTCGAAATGGACTTCACCCTCATCGCATTCATGGTGTCTTCGATGATGGGTTGTGGTTGGTTTCTTGACAGTGGAGCCTCATTCCACATGACTGGCGATAAAATTTTATTCAGTACCATGGAGGAGAAAGACCTCAAGATAGTCATAGAGATGGGTGACGATGAAAGGTATAATGTTTCAGGAGTGGGCACGGTTGCTTTTCAAAGGGAGCATGGAGCTCTTATCACCTTGACAGATGTGAAGTATGTTCCTGGACTGAAGAAGAACTTGGTATCGATCGCGATGTTGGAGGACAAATGCTATGATGTTGTCTTCAGTAAGGGAAAGGTTTTCCTTAGACACATCACCAAGGGACAAGTGAAACAGATCAATTCACGGATACAGAACCTGTATGCTCTTGAGGTTCAAGATGCATGCAAAGCCTTGAGGAGAAAGGCCAATGTTAGAGACTTGGTGGTTGAGAGGGAGAGTAAATTACCTCTCAACATGCAACCCTAGAAGAAGTCTCAGACAATTATGGAGGAGCCACAATTGGAGATGCTGTGAGGAGACTGAGTGGAGGCATCCACTCATGCAGAGACCTCCAGAAGGGGTAAATTTCGAGCCAAGTGGGCAGAGGGATCACATGTAGCCATACCTCAAGCTGTGAGGTGGGGTGATGTGAAGTGATAGTCCCAAGAAGGCTGAAATTGGGTAGGGTCCATTGCGAGGTTTTATCTCATGGATCATACCTTGCTACGGGAGCCCAAAGTACAGAGTAGCGGGAGGAATCAGTGGGATTGATGTAGTCAGAGATCAAAGTGACAGATGCTAGAGCAGTCACATACTAAAGAGCGCAAAGAAGGATTGACAACAGTGCAGAAAGGCTGAGTCAGCAGAAGTGCAAAGTTCTCAGTTAACAGAGGCAATAGTAGTGAGAGACTTTATAATACTGATTCGGGTTGGATATTTTTTTGTTTCTGGAGTTGCTGGAGCAACAATACTAGAGAGAAGTGTTGCATGCAGAACATTCCAAAGGTTCAGGATTGGGATCGAGTTGAATTCCTTTCTTGTTGAGAGGCAGTGTTGAGAATGGAAACAAGAAATGCTAAAAGTAGCATTTAGAATATTCCAATTTTGATTTGTCCTTGAATTAGAATTGTGAATTAAAATTCGAATTTAGTCTCACCAGCTGCTTGAAAATAATTAATTAATTCATCTTGAGTTAATTAGTTGGAGAAATTCAAGCTAGAAGTATTTGTGAAGTCATGCAATAGTTATCCCTTAAATAAAGAGATTAGCCCTTAATTAAGGAGATAAGGATGAGTTGTATTTGAGTTGTAATTAGTTAGCTCAGTTAACTGAGTTATGTCCAGTTAAATTAGTTCCAAATAGTTTGAGGAACTAATTGTGAGTTCAGTTAGTTAATGCATGCATGCATCAAGCTAGTGTACTCCAGATAACTGAAGATCCTCTCATCGATAACTCATGCATGTTAGTTCAAACAAAGACCTAGTTCAGATTAAAGACAGGGACATTGTACTGTCAATTGGAGGAATTTTCCTATAAAGGAAACTCATCCATGCAGAAGGAACAAGGTTCCTTGAGGATTGCACAATTTTACAGGGTGTGAGATCAGTGTTACACTTGGTAACAGGAGGATCACCCATGAGAAACTGGACAAGGAAATAGGAGCTTGGAGGGCAAAGGAGAAGGTTTGTGAGAAGCCTTGTTTGCCTGTGAGCATCCAGGAGGATTTTATTGAGAGCTGGCTAGCTGTGAAAGCTAAGGCTTTGTATAATTCTAATTTATTTCCACCTTGTATGATAATACAGGTAGTGGGGTTTTTAGCTGAGGCTTTCCCCTGAGTATTTTCTATGTTTCATGTGCATTGATTCTTCTTCTTTTGGTTATATGTGTTCAGCGACATCTTTCTGAATTTTAAGCTTCAAGTTTGATAGTAGAAGTAGATTATAGTATTTTGCTTTGGTATATTGTATTATCGAGTTAATCTACAGTCATATTTTCTACATAGATCTCAGAGGTAGATTTGTACAGAATTTGTAGGAAATTCTACAGTAATAAATAAAATATTTCATTATTTACTATAAATAAAATATTTCAACGTTTACTATCAATTTTATAATAAGAAGTAAAAAAAAAAAAAAAAAAATCATTTAAAAAACAATTTCACCTATAATTAATTTGTATTTTTAGTATGAGGGAGATGTGTAATTCATTCACTATTTAATATGGAGTGCATAAGTAACATTTAAAACTAAGTTTTCAATTGACAGAGGCAATAACAGTCAGAGACTTTGATGACAGATGCATAATACTGATTCAGGTTGGATATTTTTTTGTTTTTGGAGTTGCCGGAGCAACAACACTAGAGAGAAGTGTTGCATGTAGAACATTCCAAAGGTTCAAGATCGGGATCGAGTTGAATTCCTTTCTTTTTGAGAGGGAGTGTTGAGAATGGCAACAAGAAATGCTAAAAATAGCATTTAGAATATTCCAATTTTGATTTGTCCTTGAATTAGAATTGTGAATTAAAATTAGAATTTAGTCTCACCAGTTGCTTGAAAATAATTAATTAATTCATCTTGAGTTAATTAGTTGGATAAATTCAAGCTAGAAGTATTTGTGAAGTCATGCAACAGTTATCCCTTAAATTAAGGAGATTATCCCTTAATTAAGGAGATAAGGATGAGTTGTATTTGAATTGTAATTAGTTAGCTCAGTTAACTGAGTTATGTCTAGTTAAATTAGTTCCAAACAGTTTGAGGAACTAATTGTGAGTTCACTTAGTTAATGCATGCATGCATCAAACTAGTGTACTCCAAATAACTGAAGATTCTTTCATTGATAACTCATGCATGTTAGTTCAGACAAAGACCCAGTTCAGATTAAAGACAGGGACATTGTACTGTTAATTGGAGGAATTTTCCTATAAAGGAAACTCATCCATGCAGAAGGAACAAGGTTCCTTGAGGATTGCGCAGTTTTACAGGGTGTGAGATCAATGTGAGAGATCGGTGTTACACTTGGTAACAGGAGGATCACCCATGAGAAACTGCACAAGGAAATAGGAGCTTGGAGGGCAGAGGAGAAGGTTTGTGAGAAGCCTTGTTTGACAATGAGCATCCAAGAGGATTATACTGAGAGCTAGCTAGCTGTGAAAGCTAAGGCTTTGTATAATTCTGATGTATTTCCACCTTGTATGATAATATAGTTAGTGGGGTTTTAGCTGAGGCTTTCCCCTGAGTATTTTCTGTGTTTCATGTGCATTGATTCTTTTTCTTCTGGTTATATCTGTTCAGCGAGATCTTTCTGAATTTTAAGCTTCCGCAAGTTTGATAGTAGAAATAGATTATAGTATTTTGCTTTGGTATATTGTATTATTGAGTTAATCTACAGTCAGATTTTCTACATAGATATCAGAGGTAGATTTGTACAAAATTTGTAGGAAATTCTACACTAATAAATAAAATATTTCAGTATTTACTATAAATAAAATATTTCAACGTTTACTATCAATTTTATAATAAGAATTCAAGTAAATTAAAGTAAAATAATAATAATAATAACAAAACAAAACAAAACAAAACAAAACATTTAAAAAACAATTTCACCTATAATTAATTTCTATTTTTAGTATGAGAGAGATGTGTAATTCATTCACTATTTAATATGGAGTGCATAAGTAACATTTAAAACTAAATATAACACACACACACACATATAAATGTTTTTCAAGTTTTTCACTTTAAAAGAGGTTTCCACCTCATAATATTGCATCCCTATGAATAGTTGATAGATATGGGATTAACATTGATTTATATGCTAGCAATAAACCAAGTAGATCCATCTTAACTCTAGATCTCTCATACTCCATGAGGTATTAAATCCCCTAATGTAGAAACCCTTCCTCAAATTTTTTCAATTAAAAAGAAATATGAATTAAAAAACTTATCCTTGTTACCACATGATAGATTTATTATGCAGAGATGAAATTACACCTCCTTTATGTTGAGAAATAGAAATAAATTATTTATCTTTGATTAATATATTTACTTTTCATTAATATATACACATATAAATAGATAGATAAACCAAACAAAATTGAATTAAACATTAAAATATTTTATTTGTGATAAATATTAAAATAATTTTTAGTTATATAAAATATATATTATAAAAAACATTTAACTTATTATTTTATATCTTTACAACTCGTGGTTAAACATCTCTATCCTATCAAGTTTGTACAATATGTTAGGAGAATATATATATAACTAACTTGGGTCGGGAGAAAATAGTATGATAAAACTTGGGTGAGGAGAAAATAGTATGATATTATATATAATATTTTAAATCTAAAATTTTATTTTTATATTAAAAAAATTGTTTTTATTTTTATTTTTATTATTATTATTATTATTATTATTATTATTATTATTGTTGTTGTTGTTGTTGTTGTTGTTTTGATAAATTATCATAATATTACATATATTTGTTAAATTAGATTTTTTTTTCCATTTTCACATGGAATAGAGAGTGTTATAAATAATTTTAAATTGAAATTGTATTGATATCTTTAAAAGAATGGTTATAACAAAAATATATTTGTGATCTTATAGATGGGTGTCTATGAGTTTTTGAGTCTTTTAATTTTATTATAAATTTAGATTAAATATATTTTTAACCTGGTTAACATTTTATAGTGTTTTTTTTTTTCTATTCTCTAATAAGTTATTTAATGTTTAGTATTTTTATTTTAATATTTTTTAAATTAAAAGTGGTTTTGAGTGGAGTTTGAAGCAATTTTAAAAACTCTCGTCTTTCATGTTAGTTGTCTTGTGCCTATACATTAGCACCTAGTTATTGCCACATATTTGATAGGAAAAAAACTAACTTCTAATCAAGAGGATTGAAGTGTATATAAAATAATGTAGAGGAAATATTGAAAATAAAATACGTCATATAAGTGTATAGAAAATAATGTAGAGGAAATAATAATATGAAAAGAGCTTAATTATTTCTATTAAATAGTAAAAATGTCATTAGACTACATGATGGGAAACTTCATGGTTTTTACAATGGTGAAGCCCCACATTTATATTATTTATGAGTGTCATTTTCATTATATTTCAAATATCATGGGTAAAAAGCATGGGTGAATATCATAAATCACTATGGTAAAACTAACGAATGATTATATATAGTAAAAACTAATACACAATTAGATTTTTATTTTGTTTTCTTCTACATTTCAAATAACATGGGTGGATACCATGGTTTACTAACCATGGGTTTGTAAACCACCAACAGTAAAAAATTATTATTGATCATTATGATTTATCAATATCCATCTCGATTAATAATTTCCACTTAGGAAAATTGTACTAAATTTGACTCCCTATGAGCCACTTTCCATGGTGAAGAAACTACCCTGCTCTGAAAACTTAATAGAGTTGTATGTTCTACTAGTAGGAATTCTTCATCTTGGTGTCCATAATCTGATTAGTTATAGACCTCTCAATGCACTTAGGAATGAATTATATAGGGACCAATTGCTTGATTTTCTTTGAGGTGTCTAATAGAGGTGGAAAATATGGTCAAAACAACTCCACATTAAACACCAAGTGCAAGCCAAGGAGAGGGGGAATACTCAATTCAAAAGCATTTTCACCCATGGCCTTTGTGATTGTGTAAGGCCCATATTGGAGTGGTTTTAGCTTCCTATGGGGGCCTGCAAGGTGATATTTCTGTAAATGCAACAACACTTTATCAACAACCTAAAACTTGTGTCAAACTCAATGTTAATCCTGTCAGTGCTTGAACTTCACATTGGCTTTCTATAGGATATCATGAACCCGTTGTTGAGGAGTCTTGGATATGTTCAATAATTTTGGTTGCTCAATCTATTATGACCTGAGCATGTGATGACTTTATTAGTCAAGCTTTAGTTGGAAGAGTGGCATCCATGGGAGCTACTACCTAGAACCTTGACCTAGGAGGATCTCCACACATGCATAAGTTTACTTTGTGCACCATGAAGAAACTTGATGATAGGTGACAATGTTTGGAATAAGAGAATAAATGGGATTAATAGTTTTATGCATTATTTCGTTTAAAATTGTAAAGTGGATAATGTTGTAAGTGAGTGGAAAATGGCTCGCAAAATATTCACTTATTTTCCATTTCATAAATTAGTTTTATGTGAGAATTGACCTCACAACTAATTTGCTATTTCTCAATGAGAGGTTGAGGGATCTTGGCATGGTTGAGATCCTTGAAGTTTGGATTTTACCTTTTTTTTTCCTTGAGTAAGTTTTAGATCCTAGAATCATGGATCTTGTTTTTCCTTAAAATGTCTTAATATCCTATTATTGTGGATTTGGGGAGTTACGTCTTCTTTTTGGGGGAAAACTATATAAATTCCTTAAGTGAGATTTTTAGGGGAGAGAACCATTTGGAAAAGTTTTGTGGGATATTTTGGAGGAGATTTGTAAGAGCTTGAAGCCTTGTTCTGAGAGAAAATGTAGCCCTTCTAGTGCTGAGGAAATGTCTTTTATGTGAGTTCCTTTGGCCCTTTTGTGAGAAGGAAACTCTTTAAGGAGCATGATCCACATATGGTGTGAGATGTTTCAGCCCATTGTAAGAAGGAGAATGACTCTGAATTAATAAAGAGATTTGTAGTTCCAAAAAAATCCAGAGATGTAGCCCCTTCCCCCCGGGGTGAACTCCGTTATCATATCAGTCTTATGATTATTCATGGTTATTTGTGTTGCTTGTTTCTTTGATGCTTGACTTCTTTGAATAATGTTGATGTGATAGTAAATCATTATTTAAAGAATTTTTTGCTCATGTTCGCATGAAAAATCATGTTAGTAAAAGGTCCCGTAATGAGTATTTTTGTTTAAGTAAGTGTCAACAAAAATTACTCGGATCAAGTGGTATCAGAGCGGTCTAACTATTTTGCCAGGATTGTGAATATCATCATGGGAAGACACTTGAAGTGAACAAGAATTGAAGAGTTGGAGGCGATCAACCATTGCATTGAAGCCAAGAATGCAGAGCTTCGAAGACCTCCAAGATGCAAAAGAAGAAAAGCGAAAGTTGAGGCTTATGTTGGAGTAGGTTGTGGAGGAACGAAATAGGAGAGTGTTCCACCAACAAAGGAGAGTTGGCCAAATTCGATGATCAGGCATCACCAACGGGATTGAAGGCGACAAAAGCTTCAAAGCCGTTGAGAAAAACATCCAAGAAAGGAGTGAAGTCCAAATCTTCTTCTTGGAATTATAGCAAGGAAAGGTCTACTAGGTATGAGCCACACATATATGCTAGGGTTCCTTTCAATTACAAGCAAACTAAAAATTCACGGAAGAATTTATGGTATAAGAAACCTTATACATTTTTTGGGTTAAACAATCATTGTGCTGCAAGAGGTTGGAAAAGATTGTCTTTGGACAACCAGATCCGATCAACAAAGCAAAGGGGTAATTCTCCTGGTCATAAGAAAGAGAGTAGCAGAAATAATTTTTGCACTCATTGCCAAATGAGTGGTCACTAGATTGGTAAGTGCTAGACCTTCATCCCAACCATATCAGGGGAACCATGCAAGTATCTGCAAAGAAAAAAGAAGTTTAGCATAAGATGAAATAAAGAAGGAGGTCACAATAGCTGTGATGGAACATGCGATCAATGTTTTCGGACCTGTCAAGCTGATTAAGGAGAATCCATTCGAGTGGTTTGATAAGAAATGGATGGGATATCTTCAAAGGAACTACTTGGTAAGCTCCCAACATAAAGAGTTTTGTTCCATCTTAATTCAACATAGATTCAGATAGAATGGAACAGGAAATGGAAGCAGGAAATGTCACTTTTATTGAAAAAGGAAAGGTTAGGCGAGCTATTGAAGCAACAGGGATCTCGTAAACATACGTATCTGCAAAATGCTTTTCAAGATATTTCGTAGGGGGGTTAGCACAACTTGGTCGTGTAATGCCCCCTGCAGATCGAGTTTACATCTATGCAGATGGGAATACCAAATTTATTTGGGTGGACAAAGATGATACAACAACTTATACAATAAATATTGTGGTAGATCCACACACTTTGAAGGACTCCTAAGACTTTGGTCCTGGATTTGAGAGATTTGGGTGTTACTGTTGTCATTGATGGTGGAGGGCAAGACCAAGATTTTGATCATGGGAGGGACTAGATACCTGGGTAGACGTCTCATAAGTGCAAGCGTGGCCCTTGGTCATCCCACTTATGTTATTTCTCTCTCTGAGGCCGTTGGCATTGATATCAAAAAACTCTAAATGCTCAATTCTTTCAAAAAAATGTTGGAGCACATCTTTTACGAGGGTCATTTGATAATCATGAGAGCCTTGTGGGTGCCTTGAGGAAAGTTGATGTTGTGATTTGCGCCTTGGCTGGAAACCACATTCACAGTCACAAAATTCTTCAACAGTTGAAGTTGGTGGCATCACAGATGTGCATGTGGAAAACTTACATGTTTACAATTCAAGATTGGGTATCAGGCTAAAAACAACTCTAGGAAGAGGTGGTTTTGTGAAGAATGTTGTCATATCCAACATGACAATGAAAAATGTTCAAATTGCATTTGATTTTATAGGATCCTACAGTGATCATCCTTATGGTGGCTCGATCCACGAAAATCGTAGTCAATCCCAAATAATGTGGGGAGATGCTGAAATAAGGGGAAGTTACACCAAACCTCCGAAAAATTAGACCCTCCGCGATTATGGATATTCAATCCTTTCCAAGAGTAGATCTCTTGCTTGACGGTTGCAGTGATGTTGGAGTTTATTATTGGATTTGTCTATAATGTGACTTTTTGGAGATTCCGGTGATGAAATCCGGCGGAAGAAATTGATGTTAAATCTTTATTTGTTGTAGTTAAAATGGTTTTTTAACTGCATATTTGGATTCAGCACCCAGAAAAAACCTGGGACGCTTTGATTGTGCAGAAACTACCTATCAAACTTGTGACTCCAATAAATTGCTGCCAGATTTTGATCGAAAAAACCCACCGGAAAGGCTTCCAAAAAGTCTCATTATAGACAACTGCTTTATTATTATTGGATTGTGATTTTTGGTTCCCCATCATTGTCACAACATGTGACCGCTCGTCAGGATATGTGGTCATCAAAGGTCAACAAATTCCACGATGATTCAATGTGCATTGTATATGCTCAGGATTTGGGGTCATTTGATCTCATCGAGGGGGCATACATGCCATCCCCCATGCATTCTGATAAAATTTAATGCATTCTCCAACGCATTGAGCCTCTTGATGCTTCCACTATTGCAGAAGCTAATCTCTGTGCTCAAGCGATGTTTCAACATCCAACATGATTCCAGGTATCCATGATACTAGAATGATGATGCCGGTCCTTTGTTCTATTGGAGTAGAGGTGCACTGATTAGGTCTAGAAGTGGTGGTTCATCCAGATGGTGTAAGATGCATGGAGCCATGCTCAGAGGAGGTTAGGAAGTTAAGGGCTAGTTGTTTTTTGTGATCGGTCTTCTGCTGGCTCGATATGGTGAAGCCCATGTGGCTCTTCCCAAAGGCTGTAATATTCAAGCTCACCCAATAGACCTGAGAGGAGTGGATATGACAACACTTCCATACCCTAGGTTTCCTACTAATTTGCAGCCTTAGTTGATGACATTATTGACTATGTGCAATGTTAAGTGTTGTTGAAGAAACAATTTTTGGAGGGCACATGAGACAGTTTGAAAGCTTGTAAAATTATTTTTTCAGTCCTTCAACACCTTATGTAGAAGTGGGGATGCCCAACTGCTACATTAGGTGAATTGTTGTTGTTTACGTACAATGCTCAGTGGAAATATCTTCCTAACTGTCAAAGTTGAACGCTGAAAGAAACTTCGGCTAGTGCTCGAGATGTCCATGCTGCTGTAGGAAGTCCAACAATCTTCCGTCTAAGGTATGGCTGGATCTCTGGTCATGTTTTGTAGATTTAAAATGCAAAACCTTGTCAACAAATTACTTCTAGCTTATCTCAAATGAATGTGCCTCAAATGTTCTTGCAATGTCAAAGCAAGAAGATTGTTAAAGTGTGCAAATTAGATAGTGAAAGAATCAAATACAAGCCTAATAAGCTACGCAGAATTGGAGTTGTTGAACGACTATTCTGTTAGTGCTAGAAAGCTAGATTTAGATTTGAATCGTGTTGAAGAGCCTTTGACTTCAAAGGGGGATTGCAACTTTATATTAGTGTTTGATATCGCAACATAGGTGAGATCGTTGCAAATTGAAAGAAGTGTACATATACCTACAGGTTTAGATTGATACTTTTGGAGGACCAAAAGTTTCTCTGTGGGGAGGTTTGATCAGGAGGATCTCCACACATGCATAAGTTTACTTTGTGCACCATGAAGAAATTTGATGATAGGTGTCAAAGATTGGAATAAAATAATAAATGGGATTAGTAATTTTATGCCTTATTTCATTTAACATTGTAAAGTGGATAATGTTGTAAGTGAGTGGAAAATGACTCACAAAATACTCACTTATTTTCCATTTGAGAAATTAGTTCTATGTGAGAATTGACCTCACAACTAATTTTTCATTTCTTAATGAGAGGTTGAGGGCTCTTGGCATGGTTGAGATCCTTGAAATTTGGATTCTACTTTTTTTTTTTTTGTCTTGAGTAAGTTTTCAATCCTAGAATTATGGATCTTATTTTTCCTTAAAATGTCTTAAGATCCTACTATTGTGAATTTGGAGAGTTAAGTCTTTATTTTGGGGAAAAACTATATAAATTCCTTATGTGAGATTTTTGTGGGGGGAGAACCTTTTGGAAAAGTTTTGTGGGATCTTTTGGAGGAGCTTTGTAAGAGCTTGAAGCCTTGTTCTGAGAGAAAATGTATCCCTTCTGGTGCTGAGGAAATGTCTTTTATGTGAGTGCCTTTGGACCTTTTGTGAGAAGGAAACTCTTTAAGGAGCATGATACACATATGGTGTGAGATGTTTCAGCCCATTGTAAGAAGGTGAATGCCTTTGAATTAATAAAGTGATTCGTAGTTCCAAATGAATTCAAAGATGTAGCCCCTTCCCCCCGAGGGTGAAGTTCGTTATCATATCAATGTTATGATTATTCATGGTTGTTTGTGTTGCTTGTTTCTTTGATGTTTGGATTCTTTGAATAATGTTGATGTGATGGTAAATCATTATTTAAAGAATTTGTTGCTCATGTTCACATGAAAAATCATGTCAGTAAAAGGTCCTGTAATGAGTATTTTTGTTTAAGTAAGTGTCAGCAAAAATTACTCGGATCAAACCCCAAACACGTCTTAAAAGAAATATGGCCAATAGAGTTGTGGGAAGCTATGTTATAGCCATGCTAAGCATATGGAAAGTTTTCATCACATGCATGTAGGTGTTTAACTTGGAAGGGTCAAAGCACCCTTGTAGGTGAGGTGAATATGTATATGGACCCTTATCCAAGTTTGTCCACATGTTTATGTTCTATAGAGAGAGTTTGTGTTAAAGCTCTAATGGTTGTGGTGATATTTTGTTCTCCTTGAACCATGAAGAGGACAAACTTGGAAGAATGAGAGATTACCTTTTGGCATCTTTTTGTCAAGATCAATGAAATAGGAATAGTTGGAACTCTCACGAGTACCTTATAAAGTTGACCCCCTATAGTAATAATGACACTATGTGAATGGGACTTGTAGATAGCATGATGTGTCCACATATAATGTTATCCTTAAAAAACATCAAAATATTTGAGTGGGGTCACATCACATGGTAACTCATCTTTGAAGGGTTTGATGTCATAGGAAAGGCGACATTGCTAGTTGACATGGATTTCTTGTCCATGGCTCAAGCAACAAAGGATGTATGGTCGGGGTTGTGACACTATCGCCAACTTCAATCTCTTAATGACCTTAGCTAAGATCAAGTTCTTCTAGCTTCCATTGTCAACAATAAATGTAGTGGGGCTCCTTTCACCCAAATCTGTGAATGGAAAAGCCACTCCCCCTCCTTAGGATCCTTTGACTCTTTGATGACAGCTAAGCTGCTTTGACGCAACAAAGCTGCATCTTTACATTTTCCATGCGTGGACCTATGGGTTATGGGCTCACGTATATATCAGAAGCATTCTAACTGGTGGAATCACAAAGAAACCCAACCAATCACCATCGGTCTTCTTTGAATGTTTATGGCTGGAACCCAAAAGGAAATAAACCCTAGTTTATACCATATCGGGTCTGCCAAAAATGTTAACCTGTGCGCACATTCGAGCGCGATTACCATTCGATCAATCCACCAACGAATGGTTTGGATGGTTGGAAGTCACCAAGGTTTTAATCTCGTTGTATAAAACCTTATCGCGTCCATTTTTTGAATTAACGGTCGCGCTTGTTTGCATGTGATATGCGTCCTTTCACCATTAAACGAACGGTCCAATCCTTCGGAACCTTAATCTCCTTTAAATTATTTTCTCGGGTCCGCTAGCCGAGGTAACTTGCTTGCAAGTTTTTTCACGATCACCGTGGATCTTCTTCCATTGAATGACTATGATGTTTCCTCCGCCATTCCTCTTCCATCATTACAATCTATCGATCTGGATGATCCGACGGTTTCGATTGAAATGGATTCCTCGTTTGGTTTTGGTGGAATTACTTTATACAACAGATTTACCTTGCCATACTCTATTTAAGGCGAAGTTCATAGGAGCTTCGTCTTACACTCGCACACACAAATTATCAACTTACAGTAAAGAACGTATATGTAAACAATACACAGACACACGAAATCCACATAACAAACATATTTCATTTATATACAGAACTAGATTACAGGCTAAGGCATCATGGCCGAATCACAAATTTCTCTACAACTACATTGTATCTTATCTCTCTCTCTCTATCACACAACACAGACTCTTTATATAGAAAATTACAAAAGCGTGGATCATCTAAGATCCACGATTTCCTCGTACAAATCGCATAAATCTCTCTATTCGCATACATGGAAGATAATTACATTTATTTAAGCCTTCTATAGACTTATCAATTACATCAATTTAGCTTTGTTTTAACAGAATTTTCCCTGGTTACAATGATTGTCCACATTTTCCCTTTCACAGCTTTGAATTCCAATTTGAATGAAGGGTGCTTGGATGCTCCTGCATCAAACTCCTGAGGTAAAAAAAAATTATGACCTCCTGGTCATATGCTTCCTTCATCCCTTAGCAATTCTACCCACATCCTCTATGGAATTGCCTTTATGATCTTTCTGTGAGTTGCAACAAAACCTATGCAGTAACAAGTCCTCCCTGCTACATGATGCCTCACCAAGCTTCTCTCCTCTGAGCTCAGTCTTTCAGCATCTCTCTGGTTCTCTCTTCATTGGAACCAATTGAGCACTCCTGGCTCTAGGTTTTTGTTGTCTTCTCACTTTCTTCTGTCACTATCTGTACGGCAATATAAAGACCACAAACTCACCAATCTACAACATAATTGTACCCCCTTCTTTTGCACGCAAAATCTTCTTTCTCGCAGAAAACCTTTCCTTGCTCTGATACCAAAATGATGACAAAAAAGCTGCTTTGACGCAGAAAAGTTGCATCTTTACATTTTTCGTGTGTGGACCTGTGGGTTATGGGCCCACATATATATTGGAAGCATTCTAATTGACAGAATCACAAAGAAACCCGACCAATCACTGTCGATCTTCTTTGAACGTTTATGGCCGGAACCCAAAAGGAAATAAACCCCAGTAGGAAATAAACCCCAGTTTATACCATATCGGGTCCGCCAAAAATGTTAACCCGTGTGCACATTCGAGCATGATTACCGTCTAATCAATCCACCAATGAACGGTCTGAATGGCCAAAACTCACTGAGGTTTTAATCTCATTGTATAAAACCTTATCGTGTCCATTTTTCGAATTAACGGCCGTGCTTGTTTGCACGCGATATGCGTCCAATCGCCATTAAACGGACGGTCCGATCCTTCGGAACCTTAAACTCCTTTAAATGATTTTCTCGGGTCCGCTAGTCGAGGTAACTTGCTTGCAAGTTTCCGCGCAACCACCGTGGATCTTCTTCCATTGGACGGCTATGATGTTTCCTCCGCCATTCCTCTTCCATCGTTACAATCCGTCGATCTAGACGATCCAACGGTTTCGATTGAAACGGATTCCTCATTCACTTTTGGTGGAATTACGTTATAACACAGATTTACCCTGCCATACTCTGTTTAAGGCGAAGTTCATAGGAACTTCATCTTACACTCGCACACGCAAATTATCAACTTACAGTAAAGAACGTATATGTAAACAATACACAGACACACGAAATCCACATAACAAACATATTTCAATTATATATAGAACTAGATTACAGGCTAAGGCGTCACGGCCGAATCACAAATCGCTCTACGACTACATTGTATCTTATCTTTATCTCTATCACACAACACAGACTCTTTATATAGAAAATTACAAAAGCATGGATCATCTAAGATCCATGATTTCCTCCTACAAATCGCCTAAATCTCTCTATTCGCATACATGGTAGATAATTACATTTAATTAAGCCTTCTAGAGACTTATCAATTTAGCTCTGTTTTAACAGAATTTTCCCTGGTTTACAATGATTGTCCACGTTTTCCCTTTCACAGCTTTGAATTCTGTTTTGAATGAAGGGTGCTCAGGTGCTCTTGCATCACTCTTCTAGTTATATCTTTGCAGTTTCAATGGTAGCATTGGATTTTTCATCGATGATTAGCTATCCTTTATCTTGTTCCGAATAAAAAACTAAACTAGAGTCTATGTTTTCTCTTTAATCTCACCCAACAATGATTGTTTCAAGCGACATTGATCAACGTTATGCCAAGCAATTTTGTGGGAATATCACCACTTTTTAGTGTCCTTCTTTAACTTCACATTACCCTTATTTTCCTATTACTTAAGGTTGGATCCTCGTTTCTTTGTCCATTGTTCCGTGAGTTAGGGTTACCTTTTCTAGGCTTTTTTTGTAGAGGATTTGTAAGTTTGAACTTTTTCTTATTCCTTTGCTTCAATTTATGCTCTATTTTGATAGCATACCAATAAGTGCTCATAGTGAGGAGATGTCAAGGAAATACATCTCCATTTGAATGTACATATGTAGGGCTTTACGATACTTCAAAATCAAGTGTCACCCAGAGTCTTTTATACTTGGTTTTGAGGGCAAGTTATGGAAAACATTTGCGTACTTTGGCAGTGTTTGGCCTCTCTCTTGTCGCAAAGTTGTCCATCTCATGTACTAACCATAATATTTCCCTATAGAGTAGAATTCCTCCTTGACGACATCAACAAAAGTGGCCCAAGTGAGGCCCGCATTGAATATCCCATATTCGTCTTTGTTGTGTCTATCCTAGTAACCTTCTTATCAATATTTGACATGGGGAAGGTCTTTCAAGAGCGTGAAGGTGATCTTCTCATTGTCAATTTTTTTTTGGATAAAGTAATAGCCTTCTAACAAATTTAATCATTTATCTAAATCATTTTCATCTATTTGGCCTTCAAATAAGGGGATACCAAACTTAACTTGTACCTTGAAGGGTATTACACATGCAAAATTATCATTTGTTAAAGGTGTCTCGACTGTTGTTGGCAATAATTGAAGGATTTGGGTAAAATTGTCCACCATCTCATTTCTTTGTCATGTGAGTCCTTCCTTGAGCAACAACTTGAGAGGATCTTAAACCCTGACATCTTTTTTTCCTTCTGCCATGGGATGTCACTTGGGCTAGTGAGAGTGCCTTCTCTCAAGTGAAACTACCTTGAGATTCACACTCTCTATATTGTTGTGACCTCGTCGAGAACATGCACTGGAAAACAACAAGGAGCAGATTACTTTGATACCACTAATCTGAGATGTCTGAGGAGTGAGAGTAAATATTGACATCAGAACATGTTACAAGTGTATATAAAATAATATAGAGGAAATAAAAAAAATAGAATACATCCCAAATGTATAGAAAATAATAATATGAAAAATGTTTAATTATTTTTATTAAATAGTGAAAGGTCATAACACTACATCATGAGAAACTTCAAGGCCTTTATAATGATGAAGCTCATATTTATATTATTTACAAGTGCATTTTGACATAAAGTCATGCACTTTTGTCGTATTTCAAATTCGATGGGTTACCAAAAAGCCATGGTTAAATACCATAAATCGCTATAATAATAACTAATGAATGATTGTATATAGTAAGAGCTAGTTGTACAATTAGATTTTTATCTCATATTTTAAATAACATGGGTCAATACCATTGTTTACCAAAACTATAAGCTTTTAAACAACCAATAGTAGAAAACAATTCTTAACTACTATAATTTATTGATATTTACTTGAATCAAAATAATAAAATGCATCAGTTTTTAGTTTTAAAATTATTAAATATAAAAAGTTTTCAAAATTTTTAATTAATATTCACTGATGATGATGATAGTTAACGTCCACTGAGACCAAAATTTGGTCTATCGGACCTAAAGAAATGAATTGTTTAGTTTGAGTTAAGATTTTATTCCTATGCTCAAAAATCTTGAAGAGAAGCCTCCCGAGCTCACTATAATTTTGACATCGTAAAAGGCTAGGAAGGTCAGTGTTGCAACAAAGATTATGAAACTGAGATCTAATGTGGTTGTACACGGGGTACTATAAGAGGAAGTGATTTTCATCCTCGATGTTCATATTCTCACAGAGATGGTAGATCCTTTCCAGCCATGGTGTTTTAGGAACTACCGAACAACCATTTCACTATGGAGCTCATGAGAGTTAGTTCTAATCTTGGCTATATTAATTTTCTTCTTAGAGCTAGTTAAAACAGAGAGATATTTTTGATCTTCTAGGGTGGGGTTGATGACCGCCTAATCATAGCTAGGCTCTCGATAGGCGAAAGGCCCACTTCTATAAGGATAATATGAGAGGGTGTATTGCTTTTAATTTTGAGGTTATACATGATAAAACACTTCTGGATTTGTTGAATCTTTCTCTAGGATTCTCTAGAGATGCTGCAACCCCAAACCTCACATCCATATAATATAACAAAAGAGACTAAAGTTTCAAAGAGGAACTTCTTTTTATCCCACATTACGATGTTTGTCATTTTACAATTATTTTCAAGACCAAAATAAGCTTTCCACCCCCCATTAATTCTTTTCTCAATGCTATAGTTCCAGTTGAGCTTGTGATGAATATCAATTCCTAGGTACTTGTAAGAAGACATTTCCTCCAAGTTACTACTGTCAAGTGTCCTTCTTGGATTTGATAATCATAACTTTTGTTTTGTCAGTGTTAACAGTGATACCCATGGTAGAGCAGAAATCCTTAAGAAGTCTAAGTTGCTTATCAAGATCAGATGGGCACCTTGCGAGAAGAACAATATCATCAGCATAGAGAAGAAGGATGATGACTATCCCAGCTAAGATCGTGCCAGCACAACCTGCTTCCTCTAAACAACCTTCTAGCTTGTCGATGTAAATGCCAAATAGGGTAGGGGAGAGGGGGCAACCCTGTTTAACTCCAATATTACACTTAATATCTTTCGAACACCCCTCATTTCTCTTTAACTTGGCAATTACATTCTCGTATAACCTTATAGCGGAAGCTCTCAACTCGAAAGGAACCTTTAGCTCTTCTAATCTATTCCATAGGTTGTTTCTAGGAACCGTATCAAAAGCCTTTCTAAAGTCCACAAAGCAACAAAAGAGATTGGATTTATCATTACGACATTCCTCCAAAATGATCCTAAGCATAACGAGGTGGTCCGTTGTTGAGTTCTGCATTCTAAAACCCGCTTGGCCTTTAGCCCGCTTACCTTCACTTTTAAGCAGTATGCTCAACTTCTTTTCCAAAATAATACCATATAACTTGGCTAAGAGAGGGCTAATCATAATTGTCTGGTTATTTGTATCCCCACTTTTAAAAATAGGGTTAATGAGGCTCTGAGTCCATGGTTTAGGGAACCCTTTCTTGACTGCTTGATTGAAAAGCTTGTGGATGTGGAGGATGAAGACATGACCTCCAATATTTAAGATTTTTGCCTGGTAACCTTCAATGTCCTTAGCTTTCCCATTTGCCAGGCATTTAAACCCAAAATCAGTGTCCTCTAATGAGAAAACTTCTTTCCTTGTGAGTAGGGTTTCAAAGTTATCCATGACATTTGGAGATTCATAAATCTTTTTAAGATAGGAATACCAATCCTGTAAAGCAATTTTATTATTATCTTTAGTTTTCCTAGTTAGTATGTGCCTCCAGAGTTTCTTAGGAGCTACCTTAGAGAGGTGTAAGAGATTCTCTTGTCTTTTACGAATATATTGCCTTTTTTTCCTTTTAGTTAGGGCTTTGTATATTTTTATCTTGCCAATTTTAAGAGATTTGTCAACAGCTTCCTTAATTGCTCTCCTCGCACTTTTACAATCTTTTTCATACCATGGGTTGGTTTTGCTATTTCTTTTATTACTTGAAACTTCAATTGAGAACTTGTTAATAGAATATGAGAGGGTTGTAATAGAATTATGATATAGGTCTTCTATGTTGTCTATACTAGATAAATGAAGCAAATTAGTTTTTAATTCACTTAGAAAGAGATCGTTTTTATTTCTATCAAAGATTAAGTTCTTTTGGCTATAAGGATTATCTTCTATGGGATCTCTATGCATGACAAAATTGAGAGTTATAAGTAAAGGCCTATGATCAGAGTTAGGCTCTATGCCTTTTAAGATGTCAAAATTCATTATTTCGTTGTATAAAGGGAGATCGAAAATAACATAGTCTACCACGCTGCTACCAAACCCATGGATGCAGGTCATCTGGCTAGAATTGGGCCACTTATTTAGACCGTTGCAAATTATGAGATCATGAACACTACAGAGCTTGACTAGCTAACCAAAATTTATCTAAATTAATTTAACATAAAAACAAAAATAATATAAACCATCTTTTTAAATTAAATCGTACTTTGTTTTGTTGGCGTTTCCAGTCATGCTACCCATGTTAGAATGCAAATCATGTTGTTTATCATGTCAGTGGCAACTGGAGACTGTAAATACCTTGAGGGCTACATAGCTTTAGGATTATGATCCAGTAAAATGCGGACAAGATTGCTGGCAATACCCTGCAAAGTTCAAACCACATCCCGCCAACCTATTTTTGTTTTTTCCAGTGTGTGCTGGGAAATGAACTTGGCAGCAAAGTGTGAGTTGAAATACATATCTTCATATAGAACCGTTATAAAACGAACAAATAATCAGCATGAATATTTCAGCTATGTAGCAGATTACGTATCACCCAGGATGGACTATTCCTGTTCTGCGTACAATTTAAAAACTATCCATAACTCAAAGCTCCAACGGTTGAGAAATTAAAATCTGTCTCGGTAAAGAGGCAGTAATTGAATATTTTGGAATTTGATGGATAATAGCTAGATCAATTGTTGCTGTTGATAGAATTTCGGGTTATTTTTTAAAATTTCAAAATATTCTTGAAATCTACAATTCTGATAAGTTCAACTTGATGTTACGCTAGATCTTCACTCACTATCCATTGCACCTCAGCTCTATTTCTATGAAGTTACTATTGCATCATTCTTTTGGGCATTTGATGGTACAGATTTTATATTTGGATTTATGTCAATGAAAGATGACAAAAAAAATTCCTTTTTTTGTGTTTCACTGGCCTTGGAGATAAATGACCCCTACATCTTTGAAATATTTGTATCAAGCAAATCACCAAAAAAATCACTTCCTGTTAACTCAACAACCACAGAACCTGACCACTAGAATGTAAAAAAACACATTAAAAACATATACTTTAACCAAAAGTCAAACCATTAAAGTAACTCTCAATGCTAGAAAATTACAAAGTTTTATGTTCACAAAATATTGAGTAAAATCATCCATTTAAATTTAAATGAAAGCTACAAATACTTTGTAAAAAACTCTAGTTTGATCTTTTAAATAACCATACCATATCAAATGGTTATAAATAAATATCTTAACAAAAATGGATGAACCTTCGAAATAATCATCAATCCCGACTGTAATATCACTGAAAAGCATCATGCATTTCATTCATCCGTGAGAGTACACTGATTACAGTGAGCACTTTATTCTTGTCTGCCAAGGGATTGACAGGGAGTGAAGTGGTCACTGATTCCCAGTTGAATATCTGAGTGCTGGTGTATGGATATCTGACAGTGACGAGGAGCACATGGATGGGATGGAACACAAATTCTCGTTTGTGTTATCAAGCTATCAACTGACAGACTAACTCACAGAATGAGTATATTCGGTAGCTCATTATTGCACTGCATTCAGTCCGCTTCTGTCTTGTCTTTATTGCCAGAGAATTCAATTCAGAGAAGCCAATTTCACACATTATCTGGTCTATATACATATAATTTATTGCGTATTTCTAAATTTGTGGTTTATTGAAGACGCTTATGTTATTATTAGAAGTGGTCAAAAGATCTGGTTGAAATTTTCTATCATCTCATTTTTTTTGGTGACATGAGAATTTTAACGAGAAACAGTTTGATATATTTTGCTCTTTCATTACTTTTTTATTTTACAATGGGAGTTCCCTTAGGCTAACCAGACTCGTTGCTATCAAGTGAAATTAGCTTGAGATTTAACTTTATATACCGTGACCTCATCGAGGATATGCATTGGGAAATTACAAAGAGTATATTTTTTCTAATACCATTGATCCAAAATGTCTAAGGAACGATACTATATATCAACATTAGAATATTTTTTTTCAGTAAGAAAAAAGCAAGATTCTATTATAATGATGGAATTCAGATTACGTGGCAGTATAGAGCTAGTACAAGCAGCTCGAAATGAAAATTAATCTACATAGTGTAGGAAAAAAACTAAACCATACAGAAAATAACCATGAGTATTCTGGAAAATGAAAATAACCAAAATGGGGCAATACTTACAAATCTGAGAAGCATGTCCGAGTAGTGAAAATCAAAAAACAGGTGCATGATACATACCAGGGCCAGAAGTATGGTAGAGTGAGTTATGTACCCAGAAGTGAAAAATCTTGAATTTGCTGCTTCACATCCCCCACTATAATAATCATTTCCCATTTACCAATTTGTGATTGAAGACCTTTCTTTGATAGTTCATCTGTCTGAGTATTATGAGACCTGACCACATGATTTGATAAGAAATGCAGAAGACAGAAGTTTGGACCAAACACACGGGAGCTCAACAGGTGATCACCAGGAGCTCCCACCGGCAAATGCATTCGCTCCACATTATTCATTAATCATCAGGAATCAAATAGATACATAGGCAAAAACAGATTCCTAATTCATAGGAACTGAATGTCAAATAAAGAGCAAATCATAACTACGTAACCTATTCTTCATTAATTTCTAACATCCCCCCTTAATGGAGAAAAGGATTTTTAAACACACCTAAAATGTCCCTAAACAAATCAAACTTCAGTCTTCCTAGTGGCTTAGTGAATTGTGGTTCCTGTGTCCTTGGACACCGAAGGAGATTGAGATAGTGAATCGAAGGATTCATGCATAGGCGATTGTTCTCCTCTTATTTCTTCAATCATCTTCACAACATGACTCATCTTCGGGCGTTGCTCAAAGGGCACGGACACACAGACCATTGCGATTTGAAGCAAGCCCACCATTTCCTCACGGGAGAATTCCTGATAGACCTTACTCCAAACTTGTCCGAAAAGAAATCAGTCTTGTGAATAGCCCAGAAAAATATCACCGTCATTACTGCAAGGTATGTTCCCAAAACAACCCCAGTTGCAAAAATTTCCTTCAATTTCCAGCTATCAGGCTGAGGGGATGGCTTCACGCGATCCTTAGGAATGGTCATAATTGTACCGTCGTTCAGAATGGCTATGATCAAAACCATGAATGGAGAAAAGTCGAATTGCCATATCAAGGCAATAAGGAGGAAACCCAACACAATACGAATAGTGATTGACACAGCATATATCGTGTAATTCTTCATTCTCTGAAAGATTGCCCGACTTGTTAAAACAACACTAATAATAACACTCAGCCCTGGCTCAGTAAGCACAATATCAGACGCACTTCTAGCTGCATCAGTTGCATCTGCCACTGCAATTCCAATATCTGCCTTCTGAAGTTGCTTCTGCACTCCAACTGAAGTGTCGGTGCATCTGAAATTTCCTCGCATTCGTTGCATCAAATGTTCAAAGCACCAAAAAGCATCAGCTTCATTTTCAAGAAGGACAACCATTGGAGAGCAAAGATCACTCATTCCTTGACAGTAACCAATGTCTTTGTCCATCCATGCATATACTGCCAGAATATCCCAAAGTTTTGCTAAATTGCTTGAATTCTCATAGAACTTCAGTGTCCTATCCATACGGACCACATCTAAACCTATTTGGTGTAAAATAATCATCCACTGAATGATCTCTTTGTCCATAGGCAGGCTACTTGTTGTTTCCATTTTGCAATCATCTCCATTTCTGTCCATATCATGCTTTCTACCCACTTGGACCAAACTTTCCACCTCTGTCTGGTTCAGATTGACTTCTATCATAGATGTATTGGAGTCTGCATAACTATCTATACCTGCAGAAGATTCATGAGCAATGCCTCCTCCTTCAGGATATTCTGGATTGTGAATAATACTGCCATCCTGATTTATCCGTGGTGTAGTTAAAATAACACCACTCCCTACAGATGAATCCATTGTGTGGCAATCTGCTTTCAACTTCGCATATTGTTCTCTTCGACGTGTTCTGAGAGAATTTCGCTCCGCAAAGCTACTTCGACGGACTGCACCCAACGCTATTTTCATTCTAGTTGTCCAGTCAAGCGGAGTTCTCCCAGGACCACGATGCCACAGATTTTCAGCAGACTTATTTGACGTCATCAAGGCTTGCTGAGGCGTACTTTTCACATCCAACTTGTAGAGTCCTCCTATGCGAATACCTGTAGCAATGGGCTTCATCTGATCCAACAAATCTTTAATAATGCAATAAGATTTAAAAAATTCTACCTTGAGGTCCTGATCTGTAATCTTGGACACAGAAATCAGGTTCTTCTTAATGCCAGGAACATACCACACATCAGATATATTCCTGATCTTACCATCAGGCAGAGTAACAAGGACATCTCCATGTCCCTTGATCTCGTACCCACTATTATCTCCAATATAGACTTTTACTCCAGTGTTGGATTCTTTAAAATTTCTGAACCATTGCTTTTTAGCTGACATATGCGAGGAGGCTCCAGAATCCATGATCCAAATATCTGATTCATCCTCCTCAGTAGCAGTGTCACCCTCGGCCATAAATAGTCTAACATCCAGATTCTGATCTGGGTCTGTATCTGCATCTGCATCTGCCAAATGACCTGCATGCCTTTTCTGATTGTACCTCTCTTGATTTGCCTTCTTCTTGTGACAAAATTTAGCAATATGGCCTATCTTACCACAATAAAAACATTTAGGAGCAGAGTCATTTCTATATGAGGTCATACCTTGTGGTGTCATTTTTGATGTGTTGCCCCTCCTCTGATCAGCCATCGCTCTCCCTTTTGGCTTGAACTTTGTTATCAATGCAAGATCTGGATCTTGAGGCTTGAGAGACGACCTCCTTTCCTCTTCATGTAGCAAAATTCTAGTAAGTTCTTCAAAACTTGGAGGCTTTTCCCTTGCATTCAATCCAGTTATAAACATCTGATAGTCATCTGTCATACTGTTCATGGTGATTGTCACCAGATCATCATTTGCCACGGTTTGACCGATATCAAATAGTTTATCTTTAACTTCCTTTATCCGAGATAAGAATGACGAAACAGACTCATTCTCCTCCATCCTGATTGAGAGGATCTTCTTCCTGAGGAACAAGGTTCGGCTGGTGTTCTTGATTTCATACATGTCTTTGAGAGTTGTCCAGATCTCATTCGCTGTCTTGCAATCTCGAATATGAGGGATGATGCAATCTTTAACTGACAATTTTAGTAGGACCTTTGCCTTTAGCTCCCTTTTCTCCCATTCTTGAGTTATTGCATTCGTTCCACCATTTGCAACAGTTGGCTTACCTTCATCACCGATGACAATGCTGTAGGTATTCTGACCTTCAAGCAAAGTCTGAAGCTTAAATTTCCAATTTATATAATTGGAACCATCCAATTTGCTGCTTTCATTTAAATAATCTGCCATCTGAGAATTCATCTTTGAAAAAAAAACAGGCTACCCCGGCAACTTAAAAAAAATGAACAACTCTCGATTATCACAACAAGTTGAATATGGTTGAATTACAACAGTTGTGAAATACAAATTATGAATAAAAAAAAATCTGACTGCAGATTTGTGCAGTGCTGCAGCAAATACAGCTGCTTTGTTGAAGTGCCCAAGGACCCCTCCTAATTCTCCCTTTGGGGATTATCAGACAATCAGGCAGTCTCGTGATGAAGTTAGTTGTCCTAGCCCAAATCTTCCACGGGACTTATTCAGATACAACTATGATCAGATGGTGTAATGAATTTCTCTCCACAGTCTAGTCGTAACCTTTCCTGGACCTCTCACGCTGTCCGCGACCTCTGATCCACACTAATGCAGTGCCTCTGCCTCTTCCTTTGTCTGCACGTGGGTGGTCACAACGCGCACCAGTCAACTCCACAGATCCAGTCGGATCTTTATGCCACAAGGTTGGGCAAGCATACCACAATACGCTCAATGTCCTCTCCTTGTTCGTTCGCAGCTCTGCTTGCGATCTGGCCGCAAGATTTCAACACCAGCAACGAGCCACACGCAGATTCAAGATTTCCAACCGAGCTCGAATCTGGTCAAACCTCCACTTTGGCGTAGCGCCCATCCGATGAGCTGGAGAATCCTCAGCACCCTTGCAGGCACAATCAATCCAACCGCTTGACCTCTGTTGTCGATATGCTGCCACGATCTGCTGGGCAGTCCAGACCTCGACCTCCGATGCACAAATACGCAGATCCAACCTAAGCACCTCACTTCCACGCACGATCCAGCCGGCCACGTCTTTGCAGCCTTCCAAAGTCATGCACAGCTTCAGCTTACAGGATTCCCAGCACTAAGCTCTGATACCATGATAAGAAATGCAGAAGACAGAAGTTTGGACCAAACACACGGGAGCTCACAGGTGCAGATCACCAGGAGCTCCCACCGGCAAATGCATTCGCTCCACATTATTCATTAATCATCAGGAATTAAATAGATACATAGGCAAAAACAGATTCCTAATTAATAGGAACTGAATGTCAAATAAAGAGCAAATCATAACTACGTAACCTATTCTCCATTAATTTCTAACATGATTTATAGCATAATCCTTTCTGGTTTTCCAGAGGGAATCAATTTTGTTCATCCATCTAGACAGATAGTGATTTTTTATGGAATGCTTGGCATTTACATGATCTATTATGATTTTGGAATCACCATAGATCTGTAGGGATTCTATATTTAGGAATATACTGAACAGAGGTAGTCCTGATATATCAACATTAGAATATGTCACAAGTGTATATAAAACAAGTGCTGCATGCAGCCGGTAGTCCCTGCCGTAAGCGAATGGCCTCCCTCAAGCACAAATGAAGCCCTTTTTTGATTTGTGCACCATTTCTCGTGCTTTCGGCAAAGAAGCTAGCTGACATCAATTCATGTGGGTGCTGCGCAGGACGATCATACTATCATAACGGTGCTTGAAAAAGTCTTGGATAATATTTTACAGGCGTTGTGGATTGTTTTGCTTCTTTAACGATAGTTACACCAAGTATCAAATAGACAAATCTAATCAGTGAATAGTTGAATGATATCATGTAGGACTTTTCGTTTCATCCAAGATGGGACGACGACAGTAAGAGGAAACATAATGCACAAGTCGATCACTCGAAGAAGGTTGGAATTTTAAATTTATGTTAATGTAAATTCGATAACAGTGATTATTTTTTAATACACTCGATTTTAGGTTTTGAATATTTTAGAAACGGTTAAATTTCTTTGTATTTATATATGTAATTTTTTTTTATAATAATTTCTTTGTATTTAGATATGTAATTTTTTTATAATAATGGATTGAAAGCAGTTATTTTCAGAAGAAGAAAAATATGACATTCTATTTATTTTAAATTTTCATTTGCAATTAAAACGAAAACTATTCTATATTCAATATGACCTAAAAATTTTATTTATAATTAGAAAAACTATTCTATATTCAATATGACCTAATATATGATAAAAATTAAGTTTGTTGAGGAAAATAATCAATTATTAACTAACTGAGATCATAAAAAATGGTATGTTTGGTTTTTATAATTATTTATTTCAGGAATCAGATATGATGAAAAAATCAGAAATACCTTTCCATCATAAAGAAATAAAATTACTAACTTTTATATTAAAAATAGTTTTTTATATGAACCTCCATTATATACGTCATTTATTACAGATATAAAGACACCGAGCGTAGGAATAGTAATCTAAATAAAAAATAAAAAGTTAATAAGAAATAAAACAATTAAAAGGACGTGGGGCAAGCATTTGGGGAGTGCATGCAACCCACCTGTCACATCATTGCTATTTCATAACCTCATAAACTCTTCCTAATTTCTTAACGGATGTGTGTGTCCTCTCCTGTTAGTCGAGCGGCTTGCGTGTTGTGGACTCCCTCCCAGGCTTGCATGCAAGCCACGTGTCCCCTTTTCTTCTTTTGTAAATGACATTTGACCATCCTTCTTATCTCAGCGTGTTGGCCCCAGTCGATTGACATTACATCGTCTTCTGGATTTGTTCTCAGTTTCTTTGGCTATGCGAGTTTCTGGATGTTGATTTAAATTGCTAAATCTGACAACCTCTAGCTCAATGGCAAATCATTTGACTGCAGATCAAGAGGTCACTGGTTCGAACTGGGTTGGGCCCTCTTCCATTTCGGCTTTGGCTTTGGCTATGCGAGTTCACAGGTTCGAACCTGGTTGGGTTCTCAAGTTTCTGGATGTTAATTTAAATTGCTAAATACGAGAACCTGCGGGTTGGGCCCTCTTCCAAACACGCTAGCAACGTTGGGCACTAAATCCTCTAGCACGCGACACAATCCAGTGTGGCAGTGGAAGTGGAAGTGGAAGCAGGGTTATAAATGCAGTGCTCAAGGCATTATGTGTGGCTGGAGGGGTTTACCTAATTAGGAAATTCTCCAAGTTCACCACTCGGCAGGATCAGACGCGAATTGTTGTAGAAGCCCTCTGCGAAGAGAAGGTTTCTATATCCACTTGTCCTATTGATTTCATTAGTGGCAAATGCTTGGTTTAATTCAGGGTTAAAATACAAATGAAATTTAATTTGTTATTTGCTTCTATCAGTCATCAAGCGAGCAAGCAGTAGGGCATCCTATGACCTATTTCAATCTCAGGTATGGTGTTCATTTCAGCCTTTTATTCTCTATTTGTTTGGATTCCTGGTAGCAAGAAAATAGTACTGGGGTCGCAACACGTATCTTATGAATACTTCATTTTATTTTAGTTGACAGGTTAAAATAGATCTGGTATGGTGGTCGAAGCAACACGTATCTTATCAGCAGTATATTTTATTTTAGTCACAGAAAAGAACACCTGGCTTGAGAAAAAACACCAGGTGTTCCTTGTATAAAATCTGCGGCATCTGTATAAAAATATCATTCAGCTCTATGAATTATAAATAACCATAGTCTTTCAAAACGTAAAGTATAAATATTAAACAGCAGAAGGTATGAACTGTAAATAGCAATTTAATTAGGGTTTTAACTGAAAGTGCGAATAAAACGACAACATTCAGCTGAGAGCATTGTTGCAAAAGGAAAAAATTGTAGCGTTTCTTATTTGGAAATGTGGTATTCTACGATCTTCTGCATCAATGCTTTGTATTCGGTCAGTTGTAATTTTTTTAATTAAAATCCTTTACTTTAGCCTGACGTCTATATGGTTCCTCTGCTATTCTCACTGGCTCTTCAAATGATTCCGAATCCGGGTATGGGAAGAAAACTATGTTTCCACCGCATCAGATTCCATCACTTTTGTATTATTTTGTTTTAAAATCCAATTTCCAGAATATCCAGCTGGTTACGCGAGGCAATTCTGTAAATCCCTCAGCTAAACTTGTGTGTAAAGGAAAAAGAAAAGCACGAAAACATCAAGGTATTTTACCAGATAATTCCGATTCTGAAGTGTGCTTCACCACAACAGTTACTATTCCACGTAGACTGAAGTAGTTTGGCCCGTACATTTCCATCAAGATGTAGATCCTAAATATATACAGAAATCATTGAATATTTCCGCAGAGACATCAGTATGGATTATATTTCATATTATAAAGCGCATCAGCATTTACATTAAAGTAGGTTGTATATTTCACACATGTACATTAGCTTATGTTGGAAATGACGTTATTTAACGGGTTTGCTATGATAACTCCATGGATGGAGGCACTTTGAATTTCGATAACGACTCAGAGAAAAAAATTGGGACGCAGCAGTTGAAAATTATACAAAATGCATTGACGCCACTCACCTTCAGCTCAAGGAGAGCGTGTTGAATGACCATCAGAATATCAGTACCATTCTTCTGCACGCGGCTTCCATAGAGGTGATTTATCATTAATTTCTGGCAGCACTGCAGCAGGTTAGCATTCTAGCAATTTGATTAGGGAAATTTATTTTTTTGTTATTGATTACTTGTAATCATTTTTATAATGAAAACAATTTTGAAGAAGCATAACCAAATTCTATGATAACACTTCAGGAAATTAAAAGAAGAAAGATCAAGAAATCAAATACCTGTTGAAACTGCTTCACAGGGGTGAAGCTCTGAAGCATCTGGGCACCTGCATCTATCAGGTGGGATCCCACGGTGCGTGGCTTCCCTGGCACATCTTCTGGGGTTGAAGCTATGTAACCAGAAGGTGGTCTCTCACTCGATGTCATGTTGATGGCTTCGGTGTAGATCAAAAGAACTCACCAGAGTTAGGAACGAGTACACAGAGGTGAAAGGCTCCTCGCAGGGTTCTCTGCTTGTGATATAAGCTTTGACAGGGTTCCATACGCTGTGTAAGCTTGGGTGGTAAACACGGGCTCTGACAGGTGGTCAACATGCAAATATCTCTATGAACAAATGTCTAAATTAGGTGCTGGCTTAACGTGGAACAGGCCCCAGAAAGAACTTAGGATAAGATGATATTACAAACTTTGCCTCCACAGCCTACCACAACGTACTTTGGATAAGATGAGATTGCCTCAATATTTTTGCATCGGGCAACGTGAAGGCTGTAATAAGACCTCAATTGTTTTCCGAACCAAAAACTTTGGGTAAAATTTTGTTGAATGAAATTGGGAGCATCAAACTTAGGTTAAAATGCGAAAACACCGAAAAAAAACCAATCAAAGTATCAAGTAATGGTAGGTCAACGATCGATCGATCGCTATTAGTCCCAGGCAGGGACTAATAATGTAAAGGAAATATCAAAATAAGAATCTATCACAAGTGTATAGAAAATAATGTAGAGGAAATAATAATATGGAAAGAGCTTAAATATTTTTATTACACTGCAGAAATGTCATATGACTACATCGTAAGAAACTTAATGGATTTTACAATGATGAAGGCTAATATTCATATTATTCATGGAAGTATTTATGTTAGCTAGTTAATGAAGAAATTGTATAAATTCATTATTTAGGCTTTGTTAAAGTGTCGTTAGGATTGATTGTTTTAATTAGGATTTTAAATCCTATTTTTCGGGAATTTGTTCAAATTGTTGAATTATATTGTACTACTATAGATGTAAATGAATGTTAGTCTAATGAATGAGAGAGAGACTATGAGTAGCGTCTCATCTATGAGTTGAATTTCACCATTCTATGTACTTTGTCTTTCATTGTTTCATCTTGGTACTAGAGCTGCAAAGTGTCAACTTTCTCCGTCTCCTTTCCATCTCATTAGGATCACAGCGTGTCAACTTCCTTACAAAAGGAGCAATTTTTCACATTTCTTTATGTTGAAACCTCTGTGTGGGCATTGTATTCTAGATATGGAGAACACATGGACTCCATAGTTTGTGTGTGGTCATTGTTCAGCTATGGGATGCTTGTATTCATAAAGGGTGGCATTGACAATGGTGTTAGAATGATAAGGAGTTGTGAGTGCATTGTGTACTAATTTGTGGAGTGGGGCCTATTTATTCTATGGAGTCTATTCTCATAACCACAAATCTCATGATGAAAGGACAACTTGGGTTTCTCACAAGACATTTATGTGTAAAATACCATGTGGAGCCTGCGTTTTGTTGCTGCTAAGTTGAAGTTGTGTTCGTTGTGGGTGTTGCATTCCTATACCCGAGAAGGATTTGTATGATGCGGTGTTGAGGCTACATGAGGAAAGCACAAACTCATTGTAAGAAGGCACAAAATTGTTGTAGCATGGCATGGCATGGATAATAGAGTGGCATGAGATTAGACTTTGAGAGCTCTCGAAAGTGTGTGAAGATTCTAATAAAAAAAAGAAAATGTTGCCACCATTGAAAACAAATTGTGGATGTTGTGAATGATGTGGATATTCAGCACTCGAGTTGGGTGTTGTGAATCCCGAGTGTTGGATGTTGAGTACTAGAGTTGGATGTTGCGTCGGAGTTGGATTTGGTCATGGTATAATGGGTACGTGAACAAGGAGGTTACTTTGACAATCTAGTCTACATCAGATTGATAAGATATTGACTTGAGGAGTAGCACCTTTGTTGTTAAGTAACGCAAATCATTTATTTTCTTGTGGATTTCTTAGAGTGATATGTAACCTATGATATAGTGGTGCCTCTGTAAACAATGTTGTGAATAAGTTATTGGAGGATTTTGGCATGAGGTATTATGTACAATTTTGTTTTTTTTTTTGTTTTGTTTTGTTTTTTTTTTTTATGTTGTTGCATAACATATAGTCTTGTTATCTTCTCTCCTATCTAAGATTGCAATATTTCTTGCTGTGTCATTGTTGTCATAAAAAAGTAATTTGTAGTCTTATAAATTGAGGATTTTTTTAAGGTGTGATTAAGATGAATAACCCTATGGCGGAATTCGAATGAAACGAACAAACTAAGTTAGATGGCTCAAATTATGTGAATTAGAAGTTCAAGATTCAAACCTTGATGGAAGGGGCAAATTTTTGGCTTATAATATCAAGACATGTAGCCAAACCTAAAGCCCCCGTAAACCCATCTTAGGATTGGGAGTGTGTTGGCTTGTATGGGTCTGACCCAGGTTCAGAGTTGATTTAGCCAAGAAAATCCCAGTACTACTAGCCCTTTTGGCAACAGTTCGCGGAACGTGGACTAAGGTCTCACTGGAAGTAGTATGGGAGGGTGCTAGAACTAGGTTTCCACACCCTGGGGATGTCTGATGAGCTTTTGGCAGTCCACGGTTTGAGCCTATGTGCACGTCGCTATGCGCACTTATTAGTCCCTCGTAACCTGTGATGCTACCTTCGTGCAGCCCTACCCGGGGCACGATCCATATTATACCCCAGTTATTACCCGATTACTTAACTTACTAGTGATAATTAACTGTATATCTAGCAATCATATAAGTGCACGCGATAAACAAAACAGTATAAATGTAAAGAAGGTAATACACAAGCAGATGCACAGAAATTGGAATCAACTTCTCTTTATTATTCTTTGTTCAATATTACAAACTCGACACCACCCTGCACACTCAACTGTAGGGGTCTGCAAACTCAAGTGCGGACTCTACTAGGCCTCTGTGCACTCAGCTACAAAGCCTCTTCCTACTACTATGACCCAATACACTTAGACCCTTACTCTATGCTCTATCCTCGCTCCTTCACTACTCCACTACCTAGCTGCTTTTACAACTTAGAGCCTCACTCTACTTATACAATCCCATGGTCTGAGAACCATGGGTATGCTGACATGACATTACATTACTTTACAATACTTAGGGCGGACAACCCTATGACTTAAGCTATACTTCATGCTCCGCGCCCGCAATTCGTAGATACATTTGACCAAAACTTGGGCTTTAAGCCCCAAAACATGCTGAGTGGGGATTCCATGCCCAACAGGCCCCCAACACAATCATTGTGACTCGTCCCTGGGTCACTCTGTTGGCACAGTTATCTTGGCAGAGAGCCCCTCCAACTGGTCTCGACGGCCTGAATGTCGGTAGCGCACTGAGCTGCTACCTGTTGTACCTACTTCATTCTTGCTTCTAAATCATCTATGTTTGAATTGTGTCCTTACCTTGGTACCGACATTTGTTGCGTGTGTTTATAGTCCCGTGCCCTTGGGCGGCTCCTCGGGTCACAAAGACTGTGCTTCGACCGGTTAGTCAGAGAGCTGGACCGCCCATGTAAGGTTTCAAGTGACTGTCGTTTACTTTGCCTGGGAAGGGTTCTCCATTTAGTTTGACTAGCTAGATCGTGCCTCCGTCTGTGACCTCCTTAACCATGTATGGTCCCAGCCAGTGCATTTTGAATTTTCTTAGAAATTTTTCAAACTTATTGTCATACAACAGCACTAAGTCGTTTATGATATGGCGTTCGTGCCAGGCCTTTTCATGCTGCTTTTGTACCTGTTGATGAAATCCAGCCAGAAACCGTTCTTCCTTGAGTTCTTCTAATTGCGCGAGCCTTTCTTCGAGAGCTTCACGGTTCGTCATGCCTGTGAGCACTGCTATTCACAGACTAGGTATGATGTATTCCATTGGCATGACAGCTTCTGTGCTGTAGACTAACTGGAAAGGTGTCTGTCCCATCAATTTCTTGCACTATGTCTGGTACGCCCATAATACGGCAGGTATGTGCAGGTCCCAGACGTTTTGCTACGTGTTACATACTTTGGTCAGTGCAGTCTCCAGTATTTTGTTGAATGCCTCTACTGTCCCATTAGCTTGTGGGTGGTACGATGTACTTTTCTGATGATACACCTGGAACTCTTCTGTGAGCATGTTGATGGTTTCATTCAGGAAATGTGTTCCGTGATCACTCATTAAGATTTTCAGACAGCCAAATCGTGTCAACATGTTTTCGAACAAAAACTTCGCAGCCGTAGCGGTCGTGCATTCCTTGACCGGCTGCGCTTTCGCCCATCGTGTCAGGTACTTCGTCACAGTGATGATGTAGTGTGCACCCGCCTTTCCCTAAGGTTTGATCGGCCCCACAAAGTTGATTGCCCATTTTTCAAACGAATGCAGTGTCATTTGTGGATTTAGTGGCATCTCATCCCTTTGTGATGGTTTTCCAGTCCTTTGACATATATTGCAAGCCTTACAGTGCGCTTTCGAATCCTGGTGCAGGGTTGGCCACCATAACCCTACGCAAAGAATCTTCTATGCGGTCGTGTGTCCTGCATAGTGTCCTCCTGTAGCGCCCCCATGTGCTTCCGCAAGGATCTGACCTCGTTCAAATTCAGGTACGTATCTTCGCAATATCTCATCGTTGCCCATTTTGTAGAGGTGCCCCGCGATGACAGAAAAGTCCATCGCACGCACCACTAATTCCTTCTTCTGTTGGACTAAGTATTCCTTCGACGCAGTCCCTGTTGTTAGAAAATGGATTATGTCTTCGAAGTGTCCATCCGTGACGCGCACTGCAAAGGGCTGTGTATCATGTAATCCCTCTTCTAAATTCGTTGGTTTCTCACCCATCTCAATTCGTGACAAGTGATCTGGTCCTGCGTTTAGGCGTCCCGGCTTGACTATGACCTCAAAATCATATTCTTGAAACAGTAAGAGCCATCTGCATATGCGCCCCCCCAACACAGGCTTATTCACCAGGTATTTCAACATGGAATGGTCGATGTACATCTTGAAATGTCCTCCGAGTAAATAGTGTCGGTATTTTTGGAGCACGTACACCATTGCCAACCCCTCGCGCTCGGTGGTAGAATAGTTCTTTTCTGCTTTGGACAATCTTCGACTTGCAAACGCAATCGGGTGATCCACACCCTCCGCGCCCTCCTGTGTGAGTACGGCTCCCAACACAATACATGACGTATCAACATGTACATGAAATTCCACATCCCATTTTGGGAAGACCAGGATTGGAGCAGAGGCCAGTTTCCCATTTAGAACATCCAAACTCTTCATGTAATCATCATTCCAACAATATGTAACATCCTTTTTAAATAACTTTTCCATCGGTGCTGTTATTTGGGCATAACTTTTGATGAACTTCCTTTAGTATCCAGTGTGCCCCAAAGTAGCGCGCAGTTGTTTAACACTTCACGGTGCTTCCAAATTTAGGATAACGACAATCTTCACAGGGTCCACCATCAGGCCTTGTTTGCAGACCACATGTCCCAGCAGGCCTCCAAAGGGAATGAGGAATGTGCACTTCTTAAGATTCAGCGCGATTTGATGTTGTCAAAAGTATCTAGCGTCAAGCATAAGCTCACTACATGGTGCTTAACTAATCCAAAGACAGTCCAATCATCCAGATAGACCTCCAATAACTTGTGGATGTATTCTTTGAATGCAACCACAACGATGTGTGAAAATATAGCTGGCGCGTTCTTCACTCCAAACAGCATAACAGTGTATTGAAAGCAGCCCCATTCTGTTGTGAAGGTCATTTTGCTCCTATCTTCTGCCGCGATCTTGATCTGATGGTACCCTCAGAAACCATCCGTGAATGAGTATGCTTCCTGACCGCCAACATTCTCCAGTACTTCGTCTGTGAATGGTGTCAGGAATGGATCATGTACACAGGCGTCGTTCAACTTCCTAAGGTCCATGCATATTTTTATTTCGCCCTTCTATTTTTTCTCCTGTACTACCATAGGACTTACCCAGTTGGATTCTTCTAATGGTTCAATAATTCTGGCTACGAGCATTTTGTCTAACTCGTCGCGGACCTTTTCTTTATACTTTGGATTCAAGCGGAAAGGTCGCTACTTAACTGGCTTCGCGTCAGGTTTCAGGGTGATATTCATCATCCCTAACTCGCCAACGATCCCTTTTAAGTCCGTAATTTTGGTCAGGAACAAGTCTTGGTATTCGCAGAGTAACTCAGCAACCTTATTTACCATGGCATCGTCCCAATAGTCCCCAAGCGTTGCGTACTTTGGCTCCACCTCCCTTCCAATGTTAACCTGCTTGTCTTTAGCGATGCAGTGATGTCGAGGTATTCAAGTGATGGTCTTCGAATTTTGCGATAGCCTTCCATTTTTGAAATGTTAATATTTCGTGGGTCCTCATCATCCTCCTCAACATTTATGTTATAACACTCTAGCGTACATCTCAACTGTGTCGCCCATTCTGGCTAAAGTACTTCCATTGGCTCCTAGGGTATTTTGAAGATAGCTGCATTTACTGCCTGTAGCGCATCATCAATAGTATCTGACCAACGATCTTCAAATGTGAATGTTAATAGAAATCCCTCGTGCAAGACATCCCATTCGTTCGTACCATGACGGATCTTTGTCTCAGTATACCAATTCATGGGTATGACATCCAGGGTATGATAGAATAAATGTACCCATTTAGGCTGTGGCTCTTCCTCGTAGACCTTGGTCCATTTCGCAAGGTGTGTGCATGGATCATCTCGTCCGTCATATTTGTCTACTAGTCATATCTGTGGTTTCCCAAATCGTAGGCGCATCATTCTTCTGCATCCACGCCATTCGTCAAAACTTCCTTGAGGTGTACCCCACCATTGTGCGGGCGTTGCGCGTAGTACCCACTTCAGCGCATTGAACCACTATTGTTCTGGTACTGCGCTTTCAAATTTGTTCAGGAATTCATCCATCGTTGTCAACCCATCATATGTTGGCAGATCCCTTACTTCTGTTGTCACGCAGCACAGTGATCTAACCATCATGCTGCAATTAAGCATTGTTACTTCGTGCAGCCGATTCTGCGATCGCTTTATTTCTTTGTCTGAATCTGAAGTGCAGGAGCTTTCATGCTCCCACGAAATCCTTCCATCTACAGTCAGATTCACCCAATCCTCCTCTCACATGGTTATCTTGTAAATACAATCGATATCGTCATCGTGCACTGGTTCAGTGTATCGCGCTCCTTCAGCTGGATCTAGAGGTACTACTACGCGTAGTGACTTTTTCTCAAAGATCATTTTGTGTTTCTTCAGATTTATGACTCCGTTCATATCGATGGCCCAGTCTATTCCTAGTAGTGCAGGTAGGGATTAATGTCATTGACAATCTCTATCACTTCAAAATCCTCCTGCGCGCTCGCACCTTCAATATCCACTGTTACCCCTTGCAATCTTCCCATGGGTGAGATCTTCTGTTTGGTTCGCCATTCGTAACTGAATAGGAGACCATTGTAGCACGGGTCTGCCCATTCATTCCCATGTTTGTTTTGGCAGTACATTCACGTCCAATCCGAGATCCAGGATTATCTGATCCATTTCATATTCACTGATTTGTGTAGTCAACCTCATTTCCCTTCCTGTGCACAATGCATGCTTTCCAAGTTTCAGGACCACGCGCGGTTCTCCTGACCCTACGCACCTAGTGATAAGTTCCTGTAGTCCTTTTAATGCCTTGCTATCGTGTACCAGTTTCATGCATGTCTCTAGAAAGGTAGTGAGCATTGAAGGATCCATCCTTGGTTCTAATTGATCCTTACTACCTGAAGTGGAGGTCTTCGTGAAGCTCTTCTTAGCTTCCATGAATGTCTCCTTCGCGCGTTCTAAATCAAATTTGGGTTCCTTTGTAGGTGCCTTGTGAACCCACGCACTTTCTTATGATTGTTTCCCTTTTTCATCGCTAGTGGTCACATCGCTCCTAAGCATCATGTTTACATTCAGGTCTTCTTCGCGCGGTTCAGACCTCATCATCTGCAAATTCTGAGTCGGAGGGGGCTGAAGTACCCCTTTTTCGCACAGTCTCACTATCAGTGTAGGGAAGTCTTCTGCCTCATGATCAAACCAAGTACAGTACAAACATGATGTCCTTATTGGGTTTGTACAATCATGGGCATAGTGCACTGGCCCTTCGCAATTATAACAAATTAATTGTCTGCGACCCCTTCCTGGTCCCATTCCACCTTGACCTCGACCGCGCCCCTGAAATCTAGCGCGCGCCATTCCTGAATTTGGGTCGAGGGCTCGCGCTTCTGCCTGCACCCTGTAGGCATGAGTCCGATCCATCATTAGTTCGTAGCTTCTGCAAGTGCACTCATCATGGCCTACAGACCTGTAGAAGTTACAAAATAATTGCTAGGATGTCTACATATACTTCTACAATAGATGACAATTGTCTATAGTGTGCTTTCCTCATATCTAACAGATCACGCACCATAATGCAGGCACCGCACTCGGTCCTACCTATGCCTCAGGTCTTAACGGAATCGGCCCTCCTCTTGCCAAGTAATTCGCGAACACTGGGCAGTGGTCCTTGTCATTCCCCTGGCCTTTGCATTTTATGCACCATACCTCCTTGCACGCCTCTGGCTGAGGTGTCATGTCCTTTTTCAAACTCTCCATCTCCAGACACATATTTTGCAGTTGCACGTGAATTTATTGAACTCCCAGACCAGGGTCTTGTATAGGGGTCTCATGCAATCTCATTGCCATCTCCAAAGCTTTGGCCTGGGTGGAAAGTTTTTGCTGTGACAGCGTCGTCCATAAGTGCAGTGTTAGTGACGCTACAAAACATGCACGATACTGTCCATCCATCAATGTCATGTTGGCTTCATGAATCATACCCTTCAGTCTTTGGTCCAAATCCCAGGGGGTCTTGCCCGGGAGCATCACAATCTCCTTAAACCCGATGATTGATTGTGTTTCTGACTTTGGTTTGCTAAATTCTTTATTTAGTGTGGTCTGGATTTCTACGATTCTTGCATTTGGATGGTCATTAGAATGCTTGATGTACCATGTTAATGCGCGATCCTGCAACGTGCTCACCAGCGTAGCCTTCTTGATATTGTCATCCACAATGCCTTGTGCTTCCCATACTGCTCTTACCACGAACCAGAATTGGTCCGGATCTTCATTCCCCACTCCTCTGAATACCAGTAGTTTGATCGCACTCGCCATACTGAACTGTGGTGGTGGCGGAGGTGGGGTGGGTGGAGATGGAGGTGAGGAGGGTGAGATGGGTGGTGGTGTGGGTGGAGGTGGTAAACGCAGAATGTGCTACCTTATCAGACTAACTGCGCTTCTCGGAGAAACTTTCGTGAGCTCCTCCTCGCTTTCCCGCGAGGGGGAAATTAAGGGACTGGTTTCCAATTCTTCACTACTTCCGCTTCTGTAGATCTTCCCACTTCGCGTAGTCCCAAACATTAATTTATTCGCATAACCCGCTTTTCACACAATAGCATCTTAATCCAAGTGTTCAAAGATTTAATATACTTACCTCGCGGTCCCTTGAGGAAATGTTGCTCCGCCTCACTGTAGCTGACGGTCGTGTCTACTGCAAACTCAGTGATAAATCCTCCTATAATTCGGTCGAGCCAATGGTCCACAGCTCGCGCGATCTTATCTCTTGACACTTCTAGTCTACGCACTAATTCTGGAGTCCACACGATTGGTTTGTCGAGCCTACACCTTCCCTGACTATCTACTAGCTTCATGATCCACTCATACAGTTCAGAAGGAAAGGATGCAAAGAAAATTTCATGGATTTTCGTATACAAGTAGCGCTCCAACCACTGTTCCTTAGATACTCGCGGATTTATGTTTTCCTGCGTCGCGAACTCGTGAATCTTCTTGTCCAACCACCCTTCAATTTCTTTCTTTGTTGGATTCTAGTGGCACGACATCATACATCCCTTATGTAGATCCCGGTCCTGGCAATGGAACCATTTGTTGGCTTGTATGGGCCTGACCCAGGTTCAGAGGTGATTTAGCCAAGCAAATCCTGGTACTACTGGCCCTTTCAGCAATAGTCCGTGGAGCGTGGACTGAGGTCTCACTCGAAGTAGTATGGGAGGGTGCTAGAACCAGGTTTCCACACCCTGGGGATGTCTGATGAGCTTCTGGCGGTCCGCAGTTTGACCCTGCGTGCACGTCACTATGCGCACCTATTAGTCCCTCGCAACTTGTGATGTTGCCTTCGTGCAGCCCTACCTAGGGCATGATCCGTATTATACCCAAGTTCTTTACTATTTATCCTTGTTATTACCCGATTACTTAACTTACTAGTGATAATTAACAGTATATCCAGCAATCATATAAGTGCATGTGATAAACAAAATAGTATGAATATAAAGAAGGCAATACACAAGCAGATGCACAGAAATTGGAATCAACTTCTCTTTATTATTCTTCGTTCAAGATTATAGACTCGACACCACCCTGCGCACTCAGCTGCAGGGGTCCGCGCACTCAGTTGCGGACTCTACTAGGCCTCTGCGCACTCAGCTGTAGAGCCTCTTCCTACTACTACGACCCAATACACTTAGACCCTTACTCTATGCTCTATCTTCGCTCCTTTGCTACTCCGTTACTTAGCTGCTTTTACAACTTAGAGCCTCGCTCTACTTATACAATCCCATGGTCCGCGGACCATGGGTAGGCCGACATGACATTACATTACTTTACAATACTTAGGGCAGACAATCCTATGACTTAACCTATACTTTGTGCTCCGTGCCCACAATTCGCAGAGTTTTACAATACATTTGAACAAAACTTGGGCTTTAAGCCCCAAAACATGGTGTGGGGGGATTCCATGCCCAACAGAGTGTCAAGAGAGAAAATTAAACATTCTACTCAAAATGTCCATGAAGAAAAATTATTTTGCATATTAGATATTGCAAGATGTCGAAGAAGACATGGGATACCCTTAAAGGTTTATATGAAACAACTAATACAAACTGAGTTTTGTCCTTAAAAAGTGGCACATGAGCATTTTACCTCCAAGTCAAACACATTTGACTAGACCTAGGGGTGCTTCATTTATCAAGGGAGTTGATTCCCTAATTGAGTTTAGTTATTTAAGCTAAATGTATTTTCTATGTTTTCTTATAACTCTGGAAGAATTGTACATGAGTGATTGAGATTGATGAAATTGTAATCAAATATACTTCTAAGAAGATCTAAGGATGTTTAGAAGAGTTAGAGAGATATTAGGATTAGTTAGATCTCTTGGGAGATATGTGGATTTGAAGGGTCATGGAGATAGAGGCTTGTTGAGTGATTAGTGGATCTGAACCAGATTATGGTTTCAAAATCCCATGTATAATTATGCAACCAAAAGGCAGAGTGAATGATATGAATAAGAGGTATCGAGAGGCTTCGAGAGTATTGAGTATGAAGGCCAAGTATGGCCAAAAGGGCCAAGAGGGGCCAATTATATGTAAATCATGCCTAAGAGGGTATAGGTGGACTTTGTAATTTATCTGTGTGTATTTATTAATACAATGAAAACACTTTGTTTCGTGTGTTCTAAAATCTTTGTGAACCGTGTCTTTGTTCATTGTTGCAGTATAAATCTCTTTAATTAGATTGAATTGAGTGTGATTCTTGTTACAATGAAGCTCAGGATGAAGAGTGATTAGAGGAGGGGAAAACTCTTTGAAACTGGGTTGAAACCCTTTCCTTTACAATCGGTGAGAATTAACTATTGATTGTTGCTCAATGTGTCAAATCAACAATCCATTGTAGTCAAAGAAAAGGTATAGGGATGGAACATAGAGACATAAAAATTTAACGAAAATATTGTCATCTTATAGGTCAAACTAGCAAAGGAAGTTAAAGCGTTGAGACATAAATTTATCACCGAGATAGACATATTAGCGATAATTGACGGAAGTCAAATCCGATATTTGATAGTCATATCCCCATCTCAAAGGTTTTTCCTCATAAATAAAAATAGGTGCTTGGTACAAAAATGTTGGGTTGACTCAATGCAAAATCATCGGGGGCTGAAGTTTTGTTACGGAGTGTTGTCATATATATCTCCTCACAAGCATTGGTGCTAGGGAGAGGACTCGAAACAAAATCATTTGGATTGAATCCTTTGGTCACGGTGTTGGTCACGAAGTGTTATTCCTCCATTCTAAGGGAGTTGTGTCAAGAAAAAGGGCTACAATATGAGATTTGAGCCTGCATTAGTTGAAAGGTGAGGAACTTCCTTGCGTATATATTTATAAAAGCTTGAATTTGGTGGTTTTAAAGGGGAACTCTTCCCTTTGGCTATTATAAGGGATTACTCATACTTGTTCCATGGTCATGATTCATGATGTATACATATATACCTGCATTCCCTTGTTAGATCATAAAGGGAGTTCTACATATTTTGGGATGTAGTATGAATGGGTTGACAACTCTCATTAGGTTTATGAGAAAGAATTTTTCGGCGTAAATCACATGATAATGTATTTGTCGACGCGTTTCGAACCAATGAGTGTGGTTCATCGTCAGGACAAGTTGAAGAATCAGATCATGGCTACATGTTAAATAGGGATAGCAGATCTTCCAACTGCTAGGTTTGACTGGAAAACGGCTATATTAGACTAGACTAGACAAACGGCTATAATGGACCCAAAAAACGACTATTTTTTACTAGTTAAATTATTTAATAATAATAATATAATTAGATAAATAGTTATCTAAGGGTGGATATCATTATATTTTATAATGTTTTGAATTTTAATAAAGTTTAGAATGCTACAAACGAATATTATTTAAATACTTTCATGTTAATCAAATTTGAGTTAAAATAAATCTAGGGATAAAAAATCATAATGAGAAAAATGTTAATAAATATTAATAGATCTAGGGAATATAACCATTAGTAATGTATGGATTTAATATTAACTAAAATAATAATACTAATTATATTATTATTATTATTATTATTATTATTATATTACAATAACATTGTTATTCTTATTACTAATGGTTTGGGTGACTAATTAATATAAATTTATTAGTAAAGTTATCTAATGTGAGCATAAACTTATTACTTAAATTTAAATAATTATCATATACTAGATAATTTTAACCCATTCAGATAGTCTTGAAAAGGACCATCTTATAAATAAAAGGAAAAGAGAATGATGGAGATCTCCAAAGAGGACCAAAAACTCAAATAAGAATGGATAAAGAAAACAAGTTAGATAGAAGCTTCACTATGGGAAATAAAGAACAAGTCAATAGTAGAGGGAGGGGGAGGAAGGGGAAGAAACGACTAGGAAGAGAGGGCAGGGATCCAGCAACTACTGATCTTCCAACTGTCATCCCTATTGAGATTGCTTGGTCTTTTTTCAATCTCAATGGCTTCTCTAAATTTTCGGTGATGGAACTGCGCAACCTTAGCAATAACTTGGGCCTCCTCAATACAAACATGATGTTTAGTCTTCTCCGCATGCTCCGCTAGTGCAGAAGACTTGGTTCTCCCATTAAATTAGGTATGAATAGGTTGAAAACTTGAAATCTCTTATATAGATTTTGAAATGAGAAATAAGTTGATAAAAGTAGTAGAAAGATATTGAGTTGGGTTGAGGGAAGCACCTTCCTACCATATTATTGGCATGATGATTTTTGTTGGCATCAAAAAGTAAATTGCTTTCAATGAAAATGGAGAATGAGAATGTAAATAATTTTGTTTCTAGAATTAAAAATTTAAAAGACAAATGATGTGATATATTTGGTGAAAATATTTCAAGCACATATATGGTAACTATAAAGTTAAATAGAATTTTAGAAGAATATTAATTTTTTATTGCAAGCGTTGCAACCCAAGAAAAAACTCCTATATTTGATGAATTTATAGGTATTTTTTTTGCAAGAAGTAGAACAAAGGAAAAATCTTAATTACAGGTCTTAGAATTCAAACTTGGTATTATGGGAAAAGGGAAAAAACCTTCTAAGGGAAATCCATGGGAAATAAATAAGGGAGATAAGCCACCACATTCAAAGCCACAACAAGGTATAACACCACCAAAGGTTAATGTTAGAGTTAAATGTTACTATTGTGGTGAGTCTAGACAATATTCTAGAGATTGTATGAAAAAGAAGTATCATGAGTCCAAATATAAAAACAAAAGGCACACTGGTTATTTTGTTGATAGAGGAAAAGTAATGAATGATGACTTCAATAATCTCAAACTATGTATTTCATATGCTTCCTTGTCCATTGAAATAGATGACTTAAATGCATAATTTATTGATTATGGTGCCTCCAGTCATATGTCTTGTAATAAGGATTAGTTTGAAATTTTTCATGAAACAAATAATGGTGCTAAGATATATGTATGTATGTATGGATGTATGTATATGGGGGATGATCACTGACATAAAATTGAAGGATACAATGATGTATCTTTAACATTGCCAACTGGTTGTGTTAAATAAATTCAAAATTTAATGTATGTGTCTCGTATAACGAAGAACGTAATCTCACTTTTGTCATAATAGATTAAGATTTGAAGGAAGAATTTGTAAAGTCATATTGTGTGGTAAAAAATATGGATTATCATTACAAGATTATTGCAACAAGAGTCAAACTTGGATGTTCATATAAGCTTGATTTGATGAGTAGGAGTCATAAAGCATTGGCATCTACAACCACGACAATAGAATTTTTATGGAACCAAACGTATGGTCATCTTAATTATTATGATTTGTTACCACTTCAAATAAAAGGAATGATGGAGGGAATTCCATTGCTTAAAAATGAACATGCAACAAATGAAAGTTGTGCATTGGGAAAGATGCATAGGGAAGAATTCACTACTCATTCAGATAAAATAAGATATATTTTTGAACTTGTGCATACATATGTGTGTGGCCCCATGAAGACAAAGTCACTTGGTGGAGCATACTATTTCCTTATTTTAATTGATGATAACACAAAGTATAAGTTCGTTTATTTTATGAGAAATAAAAGTGATGTATTGGAATACTTTAAAGAATTTAAAAATATGGTTGAGAAGAAAACATGTAAATACATCGAGATCTTTTAACCAAATCAAGGGGGAGAATATACATCAAGCGCATTCATTAAGTGTAACAACAAAGCCAATGGAATTGTGCAACATTATACAATGCCACATACTCTATAATAGAATGGAGTAGTTCAGAGAAAGAACTAAACCTTAATGGGATGTGCACAAAGCATGATAAAAGGTAAAAACCTTACCAATGACTTTTTTGGCTAAAGTTGTTATTACTGTTGTTTATTTGAAAAACAGAAGTCCAACTAAAATCTTAGACCATAAAACTCCTTTTTGAAGTTCTTTGTGGTTATAAACCAATAACAATTCATTTTAGAATATCTGGAAGTTAAATATTTTCTCATGTTCCCAAAGAAGATAAAGGAAACCTTGATGCAAAAGCAATCAAGTGCATTTTTATTAGTTACTATTTTGATCACAAAGCATATAAGATGTTTGATCTGAGAACAATTTTTTTTTTTACAAGTAGAGATGTGTTATTTCATAAGCATACAAATGAAGGCCATAAGGTGGATAGTTATGATGCATGGACTATTTATTCTAATCATGAAAAAAATGTCAAAGAAGAAGCATATGATGAACAAGAATAGAAAGAGAAAGAAGAATCAAGCAACATGGGCGCTAAGAATAGCTAGAGCACACTAAGAGGAGGAGATGATTCACCAAAAAGTAGAAGAAGAGTTTGTAGTGATGAAGGATCAACGAGGTCATCATGCCAAACTCAACTACTTGTAAGGCATAAAGATTATGCATTGATGACTTAAGTAATGAATGTTGTAGAACTTTGAATTTTGAGAAGGATAATGAGCATAAACAATAGAGAGATGTAATAAGGAAAAGTATGAATCCATAATAAAATATGATACATGAGAATTAAAATAATTCCTAAAAATAAAGTTCCCATAAAATCCAAATGGTTGTTCAAACTCAAATTCAATGTTGATGGTAGTATAGATAAATATAAACCTAGATTGGTTGCAAAAGGTTATTCACGGAAAGAGGGAATTGATTATGAAGACACTTTTGCTCCAATAACTAAGCAAAAAATAATTATATTAATGATTTCATTAGCTACAAAACATAATTGGAATTTACATCCATTAGATATCAAGTCTTTTCTTAATGGGGAATTAAAGGAAGAAGTGTATCTTTTTCTTTCCAAAAGGATTTGTAAAGAAGGGCCAAGAGCATCTTGGTTTTAAGTTAAAGTAGGATTTATATAAACTAAAATAGGGGTTGATTTCTTTGTATGTGAATATTGACTCTTTCTTCCTTTAGAAAGGTTCTATGAAAAGTAAGAATTATCCTAATCTATATATCAAGTAAAATCAAAAGGGGGATATTATTTTGATTTCCTTGTATGTTGATGATCTTATTATAACCGACAATGCATCTAAGCTTACTAAAAAATTAAAAGAAAATTGTCACAAATATTTGAGATGAAAGATCTTGGTGAATTGAATTATTGCACGGGTCCTAAAATATGGATAGAAGTTGGTCATACATTAGTCACACAAAGAATAAGCATACAAGGGAACTAATTAAAATGTTCAATATGAATCAATGTAATGCAATGTTGATTCCTTTAGAATAGAACGATAAACTTTGTAGTGATGATGGGACAAAAGAGGTGGATGGTACAATGTATTGTCAATTTGTGAGAAGTCTAAACTATGTCACTGCAACCATGTCAGATATAACATATTCAATCAACATCCTTAGCCAATTCATTATAAATCCTATTGAAATCCATTGGAAAGAAGCAAAGATAATCCTTTGATATCTAAAAGGGACTACTAATTTTGATATTAAATATACTGATGAATTTGATGTTGAGTTGATAGGTTATTCTGATTCACTTAAGGCTAGAAACCCCGATGACAAAAAATAAACCACAAGATATACATTTAGCTTTGGATCCAGGATCGTGTCATGGAGTAGCAAGATATAGTCAATTGTTTATTTTTCATCAACTGAAGCTCAGCACAAATCCTTGTGCAATGCTACTTGTGAGGCAATTTGGTTGAGGTTGATTCTTGAAGATGTGGTCGAAGAACAAAAAATTCCAACGATTATCAAATTTGATAACCGAAACTCCATCAAACTAGCCAACAATCCTATGTATCATGCAAGATCAAAACACATTGAGACTCAACAACTTTTTGTACAAGAATTGATCTAATTTATTGCAATACAAATGAAAATGTGGTTGACATCTTTATAAAGCCTTTCAGAAAGACAAAGTTTGAAATATTTAGAAATCAATTAGGTGTTGTAGAGAACACATTTCTCAACTAAGGGGTAATGTTAGCTAAATAATGAAGAAATTCTAGAAATTGATTATTTAGGCTTTGTTAATGTGTCATTAAGACTGATTGTTTTAATTGTTTTTTCATGTCCTATTTTCTAGGATTGTTTTCAAACTATTTAATTATATTGTATTCCTATAAATGTAAGTAGATGATGGTTTGATGAATGTGAGACAGAGTGTGAGAAATCTCCAATATGAGTAGCGTTTTACCTATAAGTTGCATTCACAATTTTCAATGCTTTGTCTTTCATTGTTTTGTCTCTTTTGACCTATATTACTCATGTATTATGTTATATTTCAAATACCATGGGTTACAAAAGACCATGAGTGAATTCCATAAATCACTATAGTAAAAAACTAATGAATAATTATATATGGTAAAAACTAATTGTTTTCTTGCATCTTTCAAATGCCATGGTTTACCAAAACTATGGGTTTGTAAACCACCACCAGTAAAAAATAATAATAAATAAATAAATATTGATTGTAGTGATTTATCGACATCCACTTTGATGAAACATAGATAAAGTATATTGTTTTTAATTTTAAAATTATTAAATATAAAAGGTTTTCAAATTTACTTTATAAACATTTTATAGATATTAATATCAACAAAATATTTTTGATGGTATAATAAAAAATTTGTATTTCAAAAAAAATAAAAAATTATATTATAATTTCAATTATGCCTATAGGAGTGGTCTATTTTGGAATAAGGTTTCAAAATATTTCATTTTTAAAAATAAAATAGAAATGTATTGGGTGTTGTAGATTTAATAATATGAAAATTGGCTTTGTCATATACACTATCCAATGTTTTCCATACTCGTTTTCCATTTCAAAACTCATGCAGTGTGTTTGCAACCTCTAGTTTATCCTTGTGTTACAAATTCTTAATGTTACATAACTTAAACAACTAATAAATTAAATGGTACATAATTTTTTTATGGCTATATGTGTTTATCAACTATTTAATTTCCCCATGATGGACTCTACAACCCATTATATGATGGAGATGTTGTCACCTAACATTACATTAAACAAACTTAAAAAAATATGCTGGATGAATATGAAAAATAAAAAATAATATTGAATATTGTTGATGGTGCTAGACCCACCAACATTCAGGGGATCACCCCGGTATGAAGTGCCAACTAGACCTCACATTTTTTGGTGTGGGATTCCGATCCGTTATGATGGCCCGATTGCCATTATCTTAGGGATTTTCCTCAACTCTTGCTTGTCAGCACAGGAGAGTGGTCTAATTTATCTTCGAGAAGTGAGGTTCACGTGCCTAGTGAGTGTAAGTGTCACTTGTGTCAATGGTTCTCTCACTGTAGAGGGAGAAGGTGAGAGTGAGTCCCAAGTCAGTTGGGAGAAGTCCCAACTCTGCTAGGAACACACAACACAACATGACATGCACAACTTTCGGCGGAACAATCCACACAGATGCAGTAGTCACAACACACAAGGGAAGATAACACATATAACACTAAACAGATTACTCCACGCGAGTGCAACGATTGTTATAGCAAGTTTCATGTGAAATGTTTGTCTGATGTGCAGGAGAGTCGTCTACATGGGCGAGACAACGTTAATAACATATACAACGCATTTTCATTAACATATGTCTATTACAACAAGTGAATTAGTTCAAGTGTTAAACACTGGGTCAAGCAACATGCATTACAAGTGTTAAAGATTAGTCTTACAACATATACAATACATGTGTGAAAATGTGCTGGCCTGTTAGCAGGCTTCTGAATTAAGCAAAAGTTCCAAGACAAATCATTACACCATACATCACTAACCCCGTGTGAGGGGTATTGGAGCCACTCCTTACTCCTCAAAGAAAAGATTACAGACTCTCTTAGCTATGTGGGAGGAGTTGAGGTGAAAAGTGCTTTACATGTACAATGAGGGGGTATTTATAGCCAAGGGTGAAACTAACCCTTGTGGCTGTTTGACTACCCTCATGACTATTTGACTTCCATGACTTTTCGACTTTACATGACTCTTTGTACAATAAGTGGGTCTTTTGGACTTCCACGTTACATTACATTGATTGACAACATGGCCCACAGTAGAGATGTGGACGACATGACTCATGACACGACTCGACATGACAGTGCTGGTACATTCATGCTGCTACTGGAGTGCATGTTGAGTTGCAGTGCTGCTAGGTGGTGGATGTCTTCATGGTGTGTCACAACTTCACCTCTGCATGGCAAGGTGCACGGAGTCTTCGATGGTCATTGGTTTGCTTGATGTTGCTTTGGCACATTGCTCCTTGCTTGTATGTTGGAAGGCTTGACAAGTTCGTCTATTCGTGAAAGGTGCATGTTCGTCCGTTCATTCGTCCATGAGCACATCTTGCATGTTTTCTCGTTCGTCCGTCTGCGAACACATCTTTGCATGATCATCTGTTCGTGAGCACATCTCTTCGCATGCATCGTTCGTTCATTCATTGATGAACCTGTCCTTCTGCATGTGCTTCCTTTGTTCATCCCATTCATCGTCATGCCATGTTTTTTGGTGTACCTGCACCTATAGTCACTCATGACAAGACGACATCAAATCCAAAAACCTCCTAGTCGACCATGACACATCATGATTTCGGATGCAAGTGACTGGGAGACGCAACAAGGTTGCGAGGTTGATCTGAAAATGGGGCTCTTAGGCTTCTTGTCTAACTCACAAGAACCTCTCCCACTTCCAAAGCTTATTTATTCCCAAGTCTTATTGATTAACCAATGCGGAATTAAAAATGCTTGAAAATATAGGTGTATGCTGGTATTTGTTTTTAACTGATTATATGCCTTAAATTTTGTTGTTGTGCTGTAAGTTGATGTGCTCAAACTGATATATAAATACATATAATAGTAAAATAAGCAGCAATAAACAATCACACATAAACAACAATTTAACTAGGAGTTTACCCACAAATCTTGGGCTACACCTCTGTGAGCTCTAGTCAACTCAACTAGACTCTCTGGGATTACGGTATAAGTCCTTTTTACAAGCTCTGGGCTCAACTCCTATTGTTTTACATAGAAACAGTGGGTTCAGACACCATTTCATTCCCTAGCTCTTGAAGCTGTGGCTCTTGGCTCTGGCTCTCTGGCTCTTGGTTCTGGCTCTTAGCTCTGACTCTGGCTCTTCGGCTCTGGCTCTGGCTCTGGATCTTCGGCTCTAGCTTCTTCGGCCCTCTATCAGTTTACAGCTCTCTTGGCTTTTCACTTGACTTCCAAGTGACTCCCTTGGTTGCTATTTTTTCTTATGCGCTGCCTCTTTCTGCTCTTTTTCTCCTTAGCTTCCTGCTTTGGCTTCGCTTTCAACAACAACCTCAGCAACCAACAACTTCCACTGTTCCTGGCATTCATGGCTTTTAAGCCAAATCGGTGCTGCCTATTCATTTTCCCTTTCGGGCTCTCTGTCTTCCAGCCTTTGTCCGCTCAAATTCCCTCTCTGAGCATTACCAATCATTGTTAAACACCCTTGGGGATAGTGGCCACCTGTGCTGTAATGGAATGGAACTATCGACGCTTGGAATCCTTAGAAACAATCATTTTTTGTTAACACAGAGAAACGCTGCAAAAACACGGAAAATCCTCCAAAACACTGTTCATCGGATTTGAAATATTATGAATCCTCTTTATAACTCCTATCGGGTTTGCCTTTGTAGCGATATCACATCTCCACCGTTGATTTGGGAGATCTAGATCCAACCGATGTGGCCTATTTCGGGCGTCCCTTCCGTATGGAGGTTAATCACCCGATGAGGGTGGTTTTCTCTCTCCTCGGCCTGGACACGTGGCAGCCAATGTATGGGATTAGGTGGAGCCCGACCCAGACCACTTATTGCTTTGTTCCTCCCAAAATCCCGCTTGTTTCATGGATTTCCTTTGCATTTGAAAATACAACAAAATATTGAAATATCCCGTGAAAATGGCTTTGGGCAGATTTGAAATGTTATACATTTTCATTCTCAAACCCTTTTGGGTCCACTATTCATTGCATTGGCACTCCCCTTTGTATTTCATTTAATAAACGAAATAAACGGAAATACATTAAAAATGCAGTTTGACGAATCTGAAATCTTATGAAATCGCGTTTATATTTCCATCGGGTCCGGCTAATCACATCGCAGATATATATATGTTTATAGCCGCTCCTCTGTCCGATTGTGATCTGCCGATCCGATCATCGGCGATCGGTGATCGCATGATCGACGATCGGCAGATCCAGGACTCGATATCGCATCTCTGTCTGCCTCCGATCCGATCAATCGGATCGGCGAATTGGGGTTTCCTCCACCTTCACGTAAATCCGGCCCTTGCCCTTTTTCCGATGCAATTTCCCTTTTTAAGGGTTTTTTTGCCATTTTTATTGGTTTTTGCCTGTTTTTTAAAAGAAACTGGGCATCTTCTACATGCGATAACTTCTGCATCCTAAGTCTATTTTAGCCCATTCAAGTTGCAGTAGATTCAGAAGGAAAAGATCTCTGTAATGGGGTTATTTCCAGGAACTTCCTTGGACTTTCATTTTTCCTCTGTGAGGACCCCTTAGACTTAGGAGTCTATCCAAAATCCATTTTGGATGAGAGGCAGTATGATGGCTTTGGGCAATGCTGATGAAAACTGCACAAGAGTCACTGGGTGATGAAGACAGGTGATCTGGATCAAAAGTGACTATCCGCGAGGTCTGGCTCGGTTGGAAGGAAAAATTGCGCAATATTTGGGAGTAACTGTTCAGGCTACAAGAAGGCAGGGTGGACAAAATATGCGTATTTTCAGGAATGAGTGGGAAACAGGGGCTTGACAGCTAAATTTGTGCAATTTCTTGGAGGAACTGGCTGGGAGCTCAGCAGCCAAAATTGTGCAATTCTTGGAGGGAACTGCCAGTTGGCTGCTAGGTCATTGGTAGCAGAAATTGTGCAATTCCCAAGGGGAACTGGCAGTCAGCTCGCCAGGAGGCTAGTAGCAGAAACTGCGCAATTCCTGGAGGGAACTGGCAGTCTGCTACTTGGAGTGACTGGCTAGAGAAATTGCACTGAGCTTGGGAGGTTGGACTCCTAATAATCTCTGTGCAATTTCTGACCCGAGCAGATTATTAGGCAGCAGAGGGCTTGCTCATGAAAACTGCACAATTTTCTAGATGAGCAGCCGGCCAACTGTCAGGGGGACTGGCTGGAAAACTGCACAATTTTTTGAGGGAGACAGGGACGGGCACTGGGTGTCTTTCCGACTTGTCTATGCAATTTTCCCAGCCAGTAGATCGGGCAATTTCTGCATCTTCTGCGCAATTTTTTAGGGGAATGAGTCCAGGGTGGCTATTGGGTCAAATCCTCTATTTGACCAGCTGGAAGATGATTGATCGCTTGTGGGTAGCACAACTTGAAATGACTTGCTTGGTGATTTTGCACTGTTTTGGGTGACATTTGATCGAGTCGATCGTAGGGTGATGGTCTGGCTGTCAGAGGGGAGTTTGGTCATCAAAACTTCAACAAAATGACTAAGTGTGTGAATGAGTGAAAGATGCGCATGTGATCTCGCAAACACACACCAACATGACTTGACAACGAGACATCCCAAACCATCCAGACACACATGCTCAACATGACTGACCGAAGGTGTGAGCGACAAGCGCGACACTTGTGATTGATTGTTGATCAACCGTGATGATGCTTGTGGGACAATGAGTGTGACAGATGCTTTCATAGCGAACACAACATGTACACACGAAGCAAAGACCTTTGAGCATGACTAGAATATGGCCGTAAGCATGACTTGGATACCAACATGAAAAAGCTTGGATGAAATGAACAAGCAAGGCGAATGCAAAGACTCACACGGGCTCATAGAGTGAACCCGTGTGTGTGTACTCATCAAGAGAAACTCTCAAGGGAGGCTCTGAAATTGGGTGCAGGCCAAAACTTTGGAGGGTGGTTGTAGCCGCTACAACACTTGGTGACACAATGGTAGAACTCTAGCTTCTCTACTTTGGTTCATTGATAATACAGGGCCTCGGTCCCTTAAGGAGTATTGAATCCCTGTGCAGGTTACTCCGGCTTCCCCACTTATCCCATGGACATACATGGTTCGCCTTTTTCCAACTCAATCAAACATAATCAAAATTTCATCTTGATCACATTGTTTCAAATCCGGGAAGGGTAGTTTAGCTCGCGAGTTGAAAATTTTCAGAGTATAAGTTTTCATCTCTGGTGTTGCTCCGCTGCAAGTAAGCTTGGACAGTACCCTGGCGAAGTCATGCAGAAACACACACATTTCTCCACTACCAGGGAGCCTGGTCAGTACCCCGGTGGATTTGCATGCTTCACCTCTCTACACAGGAAGCCTCTCTCTTCTTTCACCTTTGTATTTTTCAAGGGGACTATGCATAAGAACTTATTTATTTTTGGGGCGAAAGAGGGATCCCGACTTATTGAGAGCAGAAGAGGTTGTTCCTTGAGAGAAGCATGTAAGACCTTTGACATAGGTTTGCTCGTTTAGATTTTCCCCTTCTCTGCTTCTACTAGTTGGATGAGCTTGAACACACAGAGAAGAACACTCAGTATAGGCATGGGGCTTCCCAGTGTGCACACAAGTTCATGGTTGGACCAAAACTTCCCTTGTAGATGGTTCGTATTTTCTGTCAAGACTTCATTGGCTGAAGGTTGTAACCAAGCACAGAGAAGACGAACACAAGATTGGCCAAGTGATGCAGTGTCACAAGTCTCTTCCTATCTCAGCCACATACTCTATTCAAAATCTAGAACGTAGTACTTTGCAACACTTATTTTTGAAAAAAAAAATAGTAATATATCAAGCAAACAAAACGAACGTAAACAAAAATAAAAATAAAAACAAACAAAGCAAAGAAGAAGTAGAAGTAAAAGCGAAAGCAAAGCAAGTAAGTAAACACACAAGAAAACAAACAAACAAACATGCAAAGAAAGAAAGCAAACAAGCATGCAAGCAAGCAAACACTACTACTCCTAAGCTAACGGTGCATGGGCCTGATCATGTGAAGTGATATTTCCAATGCAGCCACTGACGCATTGGTTAACCCATGTTGGTGAAGGCTTGGTCCGCGAGAAACCTAGTTGTGTGAACCAGCAAGCGAGAAAGATATAATAATGAAGATAACCACACTTCATGTTTCAAAGTGCCCACGGGACATAGGTGAGTGCAAGTGCATGAGGAGTTGTCCGTGGACTTATCATGGATTTGTGCAACATTGCGTGCAGCTATGAAGCACACGCACATTCTTGACTGTGACATGCAAGCAAATGAAAGAAACAAAGAGAACTTGCGTCGTGCACGTGTGCTTGCAATGTAAAATTCCTCCAATGTATGAGTGATGGTAGCGTGCAGTTCGAGTGGAGGAAGCATGATCTGTGTGTGAGATTGATCTTCAATGCATACACATGAGTGATGAGGAGCCGTGTGTGATTGATGAATTTCCTGATCGGAAGTGAAACCAACCTTCGGACAATGAGGGCCTGACATAACCATCAGCTCAGGCTGAAGTGCCTCAACAACCTAGAGTGTTTCAACTTCATCATCACATAGATCATCATAGACCAGTGGCTTCGAAAAATCAACTGCGATAGAATCATGATCGTGATCAAATATGGGAGCAAATGGATCATGATAGCGACGATCAGAAAAATCAATGATTTCATTAGCATGCTCATGATCTGATGAATCAAACAGAGGGGTAGATGAGAAGCGAACGAATTCATCCTCTGTGTTTCTGAAAAAGGAAGATGAAAGATCAAGTGGATTTTCAATGAATAACATATCCTTTCCGTTGTCGAATGATGGACTGACATTCAGTGTGTCCTGCGAGTGATCAACGATGGGTGCATCTGTGGATGAAGATACACATGCAAAATCATGGATGAAAGGTTCACCAAAGATGCCAGGAAGGAACGGAGGGTGCTCGGACGAAAGGGGGTCATCCTTCACCGAGTGTTGATGCTCAAGATCCCACTCATACTCTTCATGAATGACAACACATGTTGGTTGTGCAACACCAACTCCGTTAGTGGCTTGTTCCTCGTTCACAACAAGCGTAGAGTCCGGAATGGAAGAACATAAGACAGTATCATCTGGAGGAATAGCCAAGTGCGAAGACGGAGGTTGTGGAACAAAATGCATATGACAACTCAATGGACTCACAACCAAATCTGCGCGAAAATTAAGTGAAGTGATGTTGGGAGGATGTGATAGCTAAACTGGTGTGTGAGCATGATCCTCAACATCACTCTGCAGTGGTGGAGCTGTTTGATGAGGGGATGGCGGAGAGTCACTTGTGATAGTGAACGAATTTGTCTAAGATTGCGTAGCTCCATCACTGAAGAATGCTGAGCAAGGCTTGATTTCAAACTTCTTCTTAGGACTAGCAGATTTCTTAACGCAATACTAGAATTGGTCCCAAAGATAGAAAAACTTCATCTGGCTCTTCGAAGCTTGAAACTGCAAATCATGGAAGCGCTGCCAAAAATCCATAGTTGATTCATGCGGAGCCTTCCATTGTTGTAACAGTTTTTGGTCAAGATGTTCTGGATCAAAATGATAGAAAATGTCTTCAATGAGATCACAAAAATGCTCAAGTGAGTGTACATTGTCAGCCCGTAGGCTACACAGCCATCGATGTGGAGATTTTCGAAGTGTGTATGCAAGAAACAAGTTGGTCTGTTCGTCAAAACACCCATCTTCCTCATGAAGCATGGAAAGAAAGTCATGTAAGAACTCAGGCCAGGCCACTTCACCTTCACCATCATACGTGTAGGTGGACAATTGATTGAAACACTCCCTCATGATGGTGACATCTTCATTGTTCGAAAAACATCATGGAGGGAGGAGAGTGCAAGAATCCATGAAAGACATGCAAAGGTTCAAAACAAGATGAGAGGACATAGATTGTCATCTGGAACTCCTTCTAGCACCTGAAATGTTGATGGTCCTAGACCCGCCAACATTCAAGGGATCACCCCGGTATGAAGTCCAAACTAGACCTCACACCGTTTGGTGTGGGAGTCCCATCCGGTATGATGGCCCAGTTTCTATTATCTTAAGGATTTGCCTCAACTCTTACTTTTCAACATAGGAGAGTGGTATGATTTATCATCGAGAAGTGAGGTTCACATTCCTGGTGAGTGTAAGTGTCACTTGTGTCAATGGTTCTCTCACTGTAGAGGGAGAGGGTGAGAGTGAGTCCCAAGTTGGTTGGGAGAAGTCTCAACTCTGCTAGGAACACACAACACAACAGGACATGCACAGCTTTCGGCAGAACAATCCACATGGATGCGGAAGTCACAACACACAAGGGAAGATACCACGTATAACACTCAGCGGATAGTCCACACGAGTGAAACGGTTGTTATAGCAAGTTTCACGTGAAAGGTCTGTCTGATGTCCAGGAGAGTAGTCTACACGGGCAAGACAACGTTAACATCATATACAACACATTTTCATTAACATATGTGTATTACAACAAGTGAATTAGTTCAAGTGTTAGCCACAGGTTCAAGAAACATGCATTACAAGTGTCAAATATTAGTCTTACAATAGATACAATACATGTGTGAAAATGTGCTGGTATGTTAGTAGGCTTTTGAGTTAAGCGAAAGTTCCAAGACACATCGTTACACCATACATCACTAACCTTGTGTGAGGGGCGTTTGAGCCACTGCTTACTCCTCAAAGAAAATATTACAGACTCTCTTGGTTATGTGGGAGGAGCTGAGGTGAAAAGTGATTTGCATGTACAAATGACGGGGTATTTATAGCCAAGGGTGACACTGACCCTTGTGGCTATTCGACTACCCTCATGACTATTTGACTTCCATACTTTTTGACTTTAGATGACTCTTTGTACAACAAGTGGGTCTCTTGGACTTCCATGTTACATTACATTGATTGACAACATGGCCCACAGTAGAGATGTGGACGACATGACTCAGGACACGACTCGACATGACAGTGTTGGTACATTCATGCTGCTACTGGAGTGCATGTCGAGCTGGAGTGTTGCTAGGTGGTGGATGTCTTCATGGTGTGTCACAGCTTCACCTCTGCATGGTAAGGTGCGTGGAGTCTTCGATGGTCGTTGGTTCGCTTGATGTTGCTCTAGCACGTTGCTCCTTGCTTGTATGTTGGAAGGCTTGACAGGTTTGTCTATTTGCAAAAGGTGCATGTTCATCTGTTCATCTGTCCATGTGTAAATCTTGCATGTTTGCTCGTTTTCCATCTGCAAACACATCTTTGCATAATCATCCTTTCACGAGCACATCCCTTCGCATGCATCGTTCATTCATCCATTGGTGAACCTGTTCTTCTGCACGTGTTTCCTTCGTTCATCCCCTTCGTCGTCGCGCCATGTTTGTTGGTGTACCTGCACCTACAATCACTCATGACGAGATGACATCAAATCCAAAAACCTCTTAGTCTACCATGACACATGATCATTTCGGATGCAAGTGACTGGGAGAGGCAACAAGGTTGCGAGGCAGGATGATGGCACCTGGCACTACTGATGAAAACTCTGCAACAGTCACTGGGTGATGAAGACAGGCGATCTAGATCGACAGTGACTCTCCACGAGGTCTGGCTCGGCTGGAAGGAATGAAAACTTTGGGAGGAACAGTCCGAGCTGCAAGAAGGCAAGGCAAACAAAATCTGTGCATTTTCTGAAACGAGCAAGCAGTGGGGGCTTGACAGCTAAATTTGAACAATTTCTTGGAGGAACTAGCCCCGGGAGGATTGGAAGACAAGATTTGCTCATTGGAGGAACTGGCCGGGAGCTCAGCAGCCAGAATTGCGCAATTCCTAGAGGGAACTAGCAATTGGTTGTTGGGTCATTGGCAGCAGAAACTATGCAATTCCCAAGGGGAACTGGTAGTCAGCTAACTGGGAGGCTGGTAGCAGAAACTGCACAATTCCTGTAGGGAACTAGCAGTCTGCTGCCTGGAGCTGCTGACTAGAGAAATCACACTGAGGCTGGGAGCCCAACCTGCTGATCATCTTTGCGCAATTTCTGAGCCAAGCGAACTATTGGACAGCAGAGGGCCTGCTAATGAAAATTGTGCAATTTTATAGATGATCAGTCGGTCGACTGGCGGGAGGACTGGCTGGAAAACTGTACAATTTTTTTAGGGAGACAGGGACGGGCACTGGGTGTCTCTCCAACTTTTCTGCGCAGTTTTCTCAGTCAGCGGAGCGGGAAAGGTCTGCAGCCTTGGTGCAATTTTGGAGGGGAATGAGTCCCAGGGTGGCTGCCAGGTCAAATCCTCTATTTGACTAGCTGGAAGATGATTGATTGCTTGCAGGCAGCGCAACATGAAATGACTTGCTTGGTGCTTTTGCGCTGTTCTGGGTGATAGTCAATCAAGTTGATGGCGGGGTGATGGTCTGGTTGTCAGAGGGGAGTTTGGTCGTCGAAACTTCAGCAAAATGACTAAGTTTGTGAATGAGTGAAAGATGCACATGTGATCTCGCAAACACACACCAATATGACTTGACGACGAGACAACCCAAACTGTTATATACCTAGGGGGGATAATATGGGGTACCAAGGGAGGTACCCAAGGTAATAATGTAAAATGGGATGGGCCATAGTAATAAATAAGGTGGTTAACCCATATCATGTAAGGGACCACAAGTAGTTAATAATAATGTAATGGGCCCATGGTATTAGTTGATGGTATGAAGGAACCATGGTAATGACCCATGGTATTGTATGTATGAGGCCTATATAGAGGCTAGAGACTCCACATGGAGATAGTCAAGGATTATTGTATGAACAGGCATATGGCTTGTGGAGTGTTCTCCTTCCTTAAGGAGTGAATGTATGGTGTTACCCTACCTTAAGGGTTTGATCAATAAAGAATCATTTCTATCTATTTCTCTCTTATTGTTTTTGGGTTTATTTCCATTATCATATATTTCCGGGTCAGATCTACAACAAGTAAGTGGTATCAGAGCACTTTCTTGGGCACAAAAGTGGAAATTTTTTTATTTTTTATTTTTTTGCAGGGATTTTTGGGTGGCGAGTTTGTAGATCAGATCTGTACATTTTAGTGAAATATCTACAAAATATAATTGTATATCTGTATTCTTTGTGGAAAAATAGCTGATTTCAAAAAAAAAATCGGTTGAATCGGAGTCCGGATGAAGGAGATATCGCTGACCCAAAAATCAGTGGTGTTGTAGACAATTTTTCGGGGAAGCGAGTTTGCGGCTCAGATCTGGACGTCCTAGTTAAAGACCTGCAAAATCTAATTGTAAATCTGGATTCTTTGTGAAAAAATAGCCGATTTCAAAAAAAAAATCGGTTGAATTGGAGTCCGGATGAAGGAGATATCGTTGATTTAAAAATCAGTGGGGTTGCAGATAATTTTTAGGGGCAGCGAAATTGCGGCGCGGATCTGGACGTCCTAACACAAGATCTGCAAAATCTAATTGCAGATCTGGATTCTTTGGGAAAAAATACCCAATTTCAATAAAAAAATCAGTCGAATCGGAGTCCGGATGAGGGAGATATCGCTGATTTAAAATCAGCTCTTTTTGCAGAAATTTTGGTGACGGCGGGAGAGTAGCAGCATAGATCTGAAATTTCAAGTGCCTGGATCAAGATTTCTACCACATGGGCAGATGCAGAATGATTGTTCCATTTCTAAAAATAGGTTATAATAGAGATTCTGAGAAATATTGATGAAACTGTGACAATTTCAAATTTTCGCCAAGTAAGTGAATTTTTCTCAAACCCTCTTCATGGAGAAGCTATATTTTACAGGGAAAAATAATGGTCCTACTATTGAAGAATTCATACAAAGAATAAAGTCCAAATATGGGATATGTTGGAAAACTATAGTACGGCTTAATTTGACAGAAGAGGCTGACAGATGGTGGAAATCATTTGGCATCAAACAGTTGGACGACTTGTCAGATAAAGAATTTGAAAAACTCTTTATGGACAAATGGTCTTGTGCTAGAAAAAAGAATGAGACACGTCAGGGGTTATGTTCTACTGGTATATCCTTACTGCAGATTCATGGATTGATTCAGAAAGAGACAATCATTGTTTCTATCAATCCTAGTTGTAAACATAATTTTATCAATGTTAATTTGGCAAATAAATTGCAAGTCCCAGCAAAACAAATTGAACATACACAGGTTGATGATAAGGATATTCAAATTTATAAGGATTTGAAGCTTTCTATGGATAAGTATGTGTTTCATAGTGACTTTTATGCTTCAGATCTGGATAATATAGATGTTGTTTTGGGATATCCTTGGATGGAATCTGCGGGTACTATCAATATTAATGTGCAGAAGAAATTCCTGAAGCTCTGGTATAAAAAGAAGAAAATTACATTACAGGATATTTCCATCGATAAACAGGGAGAGTACATGGAGGCGGAAGCAGAATATGTTCCAAGGACTGACCTATCAGATGATGAGCCTTTGATGATCAACAATCAAACACAAACAGAGGCTGAAGAAGAAAAGGTTACAGGTGATGATACATCAGAGGAGGGCTCAATGGTTGAAGTCATATTGAAAAAGAAGACACCACAACAGGCACCACAGCAGGGTGAAGTAAAGAAAAAGCCATCGTGGGCTAAAACTTCAACATATCATCACCCACATCACCCCGCAAGACAACCATCAAGATGGCAACTAATTAGCCACATGGATAACAACCCCTGCATGACAGATCGAGAGGAGTGAAGATCCACCCACTACACATCAACACAGAAGAGCTGCCACGGTCAACTTCCATCTCAAGCGAGCGAGGCACCAGCGAGATCGAGGGTTCATCTTTCTCTTGGATGGCTAGATGCACGTGCATGGTACCAGTGGACTACTCTTTTGAGTAGATCTTATTATTAGTGTTATTCCCATGTTTCGGGGACGAAACATGCTTAGGGGGGTGGAATGTTATATACCTAGGGGGGATAATATGGGGTACTGTTGAAGCCCCAAAAATCGGGTCGACAACAAGGGGGATACCCACCCGGTCCGGACCTTGGTTGGCAGCTCCTTATCCGTTTGGTATAGTGGGTCCGACTGGGGATAATGGGACCAGTTTCCCAATCTAAGGGGTGTGTGTGTGTGTAGAGTTGGATGATGCTGATCTAGGAGTATTTAAAGCTAATTTAACTTAAACTTCTAAACTAACTCTATGCTATTGTAATCTATTGAGAAACAACACATCTGATCTACGCTAGCCCGGGGTGTATTTCTTCTATTATGCGATCTAAAGAGATTTCAAACAATAACTGGTAATAAAGATCATTCAGCTATCATAAGAATAGAAATCAATTAAGATAAACCACTCTGCATAAAAAGTTAAGCAAAACAGTTGTGAACAGCATATCGCATAATAAGTTATTCATATATCAAACATAAATAAATGATTCCACCGTACAGAAGTGCCAAATGGTAACCCACACATTCATGCATTAAAATATAAACAACTGAAAACTGCATATCACTTTAAGAATATGAGCAAAAATGGTCAAGAGATAAAAGTACCATTTATGACTAATCCTACCCATAAACTTCAAGCAAAAACGATTTATCTCTACTTGTTCTAACATCTACTAAGAGTACAAAAGTGCAACATCAGTAGCAGACATTAAAATGCAAACATTAATAAATCTCGATCCATCCATTCATCAAAACCTCCTCTGAGGGTGCAGAAGTGCATGTTCCGAGGACAAGTTTTTGACAAATTTCTAGACCCTTCTCCAAATGCAATGAGAAGGGTTAAAATACTACTTCCTAATTCTAATAATAATATTTTTACAAAATTTAGGATGCAGTTTTCAAATGACCGTCCTTTTTCTAATCTTGTTAAAAGAAAAAACAACATTCTAAATAAGGCTACTTTTGAACTTGGTCCTTAAAGTTGCAAGTGTTCAGCATGGGCTTGAGGAGAGTCGGCTGACTGATTTCTGCGCTGAGCTGGGCTGCGAAAACAGCATCTACGAGAGCTGGCACTACTTTTTCGGCCGCGTTTGTGATGCATTTCACCGTCATCCATTGGCTGTGTGGCTTGACCAAGTATGTCCAGTAACATTCCCAATTCAACCTGTCTAATGCTTGGATTGCTCTCCCCTTTGCCTGCGCTTTCTGCTTCCATTCTGCTTCCAGTTGTAACTTATTTGGTAGGTACCCTGGGGTGGTCTCTGCGATTAAATTGGCCCTGTGTAAATTCTCATTTACACAGTCGATAAGAATGCTTGCTTGTGTAGCCGCTGTCTCCGCTGCTCGCTCTGCCTGCCTGATTTGATCGTCCCATTTATTAAAGAGCAATTCTTTATGATTTTCGTTTATCCTGGGTGCACCTGCTCTTTTCCCTTCGTCATCATCCTGCCAAGTTAAGTATTCTGTCACTCTAATCATAGTCACTCCGCAAGTCTACCACTTGATTGGTGATTTTACCGCTCAGCTCGCAATAGTGACTCCACTGTGATATTTTACGTCCCAACTCTTCCTATTGCTGCAGTAGTTGCTCATTCAAGCCAATAGATTCTGAAATAAATTCTGCCAGCTTAGGCTCATCTTTATGCATTTCCTGTAAAGTCTGCAATTATTTTCCTTTCTCGTCTAGACTTCTTTGATAGCCTATCTGCATCTGCTGAAAGTCTTCCCGCAGCTTCTCGAGCTGCTTGGAAGCTTCAATATTAGCATTGGCTTGTTACAATTGTTGTTGTAACAGCTGTATGTGATCTTCTTGTTCTTTCAATAGTTGCTGAACTTCCGATGCCTTGTCAATAGTTGCAGAAGCATATGCCCCTGCGATCTGAGACATCTTAGTGAGATTTTCAGTCGGGTTATTGTTGGGGTCTTTCCATAAGACGTCCAAATGTTCAACATCTTGTGACAGTGTATTTTCTAGTTTTATTTTCTTCCTCTGTCTCCTTATAACTGCTTTGTGTTGGGGACTATAGAATACATCCAGTGGGGGAATTTCTTCTACATTAAGTAGAAGCTCAGAAGGTGGAGCAATAGGAATGTGTTCTACTTCTGTGACACTGCTGATTATGGTCGAAACCACTTCTTGCACTACCTGTGTATTGTTCACAGGTGTTTTTGGGGCTTGGCCTTCAAGACTGATCAATTCATTGAAGGTTTCCCATTCTTTGTCCAGTTCTATTGTGACGAGTGGTGCTTCGATGACAGGAGGGGGGACATCTCTTGGCGGGGAGGCGATAACTTGCTGTTGAGACATTGCACTTGATTGAGCTGTATCTTTAGTTGTTTCTTCGTTTTTTCCTTGGTCGTATCTAGACTCTTTAGGATGCTCAGGTACTCCTTGCGCAATGTTGGATTTAGATCTGGAAGTGCTAGAGTTTTCACTGAGGCTAATGCTTGGAGTTGGCTCTCTAGCAGGCAGTCGCAGCTTCTCTAGAGGAATACTGGCCAGCCTTCTTTCCCTGTATAACATGAATCTTTGGAGGTCATTTGGAGACAACCTCGACCGAGCTTCCCGCAAAATTTCTTGGAGTGAACTTCTACTCTGAAACAAATCATCAAACAAATCTTTCTTTCCAGCGAATACTTTTATTTTGACGTTCGTTGTGAAATCTTGGGCAACATTATTTGGGTCAAATGGCCTTGCTGGGAATTTAAATAATTGTAGACACGTCACATTCTCCACTTCAGTGAAAGCATGTCCTACATCGAACAATGAGAAGGCCCCACAAGCTACAGGAAATTGAGGCCATATGGCCTTCTTTTTGTCCTTTAGGTCTTTGGTCAGGCCGCCTTCTGAATAGGTTTGGTAAGCAATTTCCCGAGCCAAAAGTTTATCAGGGATATATAGAGGTAGGACATGTGGAGTTACAGTGCTTCCAAAAACTCTAATATAGGTAAACCATTCTTCCCCGAACCATCTTGCGATGGGGATGATGTCAATTTGTGCCTTGGGAGAGCACCTCGGGGGGTCTTCATCATACATTATTCTATACAAGGGCAAAATAAGCCCGTGGCAAATCTAGTAGAAGTGAGGGACGAACTGAGAATCCCATAACACCTTATGATAAACATGGATAGGCAATGGGTCCTGGGTAGTCCATTTCCAACCCATAATGGGAAATTTAGACACATAACAAATAGAATCCATAACATATGCAGACAGATAAAAAGGAGGATAAATCCTTTGAGACAAGGATCTTTTAGACCGGTAATTGGTAACAGCCGTGTATAGATTATCGGAAAGGATCTTGGCCCAATCCATAATATCGGCGTTTGTGGCAGCATCAATTAATGGTAGCCATTCAGACGAAAACTTATTGATATCTGGCATCCCAAATAACCTACAAAGCATGGCCGCAGCAAAACAATATGGAGAGGTGAGGGAACCGGTGCTGTACATACCGTTTTTGTCCTTTTTGAGCGGCTCCTCTTTTCTGGACCAATTTTTGGTGGTCTATGATAGGTCTGGGTTCTCTGCCGCAAATTTCTTAACGAATTGTGCATTGTAAGTCGCCTGCGGTTCAGGAAGATGATACATAAGCTTCAAATCTTGCGCAGCGAATGATCCAATGAGCCCGTGTCCTTGAACCTTGAATTGTCTGTTGTTCATGTCTGCATTGTCAAGTATCCACTTGATCATATCCGTATATGGTAGAATTTTGGGTCTTGCTGCTATCCTGTGAAGAAATGAACATGCTAGCTCCTCTAAGGATGCCTCGGAAGAGTGTTGTGAGCCCGCGACAGCAGCAACCTTCATTATTCTAGGATTTTCCTCCTCAAGCAGCCTGTACATGCTTTCCCATGTCGATATCCCTGCGTCTTTGTTACAAGCTGTGTCTGTATACAAAGGCGCCATCTCCTTCGTCTTTTCCTTCGCTTCAGAGCTTTGATCTTTATTTTTCTTCCCCATCTCTTCCTGCGTTTGGGTTTGAATCGTCTTAGCTCTTCGTTCCTGCAGATTACGAGTGAAGTGGAAATGACTGATCCAGAAAGATGATGGGAGATTTTTAAATGCAACAGATGTATCAAATATGCCACCTTACGTGAAGTAATTCTCTACAAAGGCACGCGTCTTTAATTCATTTAATAACTGACAACTAATTCATTTACTATCATTAAAAGCGCATGATTTCGAGTCAGATTATGGTAAGTGGCTTTTCTTTGAATGGCGTGCCTGAAGGATTCGTAATGAAGTGATTTATGATTTGCTTACGTAACCTCGCATATCGCACCATCGCAAATCGCACCATTGCAGATCGCGAGGATGCAATACCGCAACGATCGCAGATCGCAGAAGTTTGACGTTTGCCACACCTTGCCAGCTCATTTCTGCGATATGCGATCTTGCGATTGGTGTTATCGCAGATCGGTGAATCTTTAAGTTTTTCCTTATGAGTATTACTTTGTTGCGATGCGATGTTATTCTTAACACGAGGGTCTTATGCATACCGATATTAAAGAGAAATGGAGGCATTTCCTATCTTTTTTGTAACGTGACTTTAAAGATTTTCTCCTTATCATAGACTTAGGTTTAAAATATTCAAAAGACTTACCTAAGCTTATGATGGTAACCTTATTTTGAGGAAAGGAAACTCTTGTTTTTCCTAAAAATTAACTAAGGGTCCCCATTCATTTAGTATTTTGGTCAACACTTAAATGAACAAAAAAGGGGGGGGGGGGGGGGGTTGTTGCCGGCCACAACAGGTACCAAGGGAGGTACCCAAAGTAATAATGTAATAATGGGATGGGCCATAGTAATAAATAAGGTGGTTAACCCATATCATGTAAGGGACCACAAGTAGTTAATAATAATGTAATGGGCCCATGGTATTAGTTGATGGTATGAGGGAACCATGGTAATGACCCATGGTATTGTATGTATGAGGCCTATATAGAGGCTAGAGACTCCACATGGAGATAGTCAAGGATTATTGTATGAACAGGCATATGGCTTGTGGAGTGTTCTCCTTCCTTAAGGAGTGAATGTATGGTGTTGCCCTACCTTAAGGGTTTGATCAATAAAGAATCATTTCTATCTATTTCCACTTTTGTGCCCAAGAAAGTGCTCTGGTACCACTTTTTGTAGCTCTGACTTGTTGTTGATCTGACCCGGAAATATATGATAATGGAAATAAACCCAGAAACAATAAGAGAGAAATAGATAGAAATGATAGAAATGATAGCAACATGAAATGACTTGCTTGGTGCTTTTGCGCTGTTCTGGGTGATAATCAATCAAGTTGATGGCAGGGTGATGGTCCGGTTGTCAGAGGGGAGTTTGGTCATCGAAACTTCAGCAAAATGACTAAGTTTGTGAATGAGTGAAAGATGCACATGTGATCTCGCAAACACACACCAACATGACTTGACGACGAGACAACCCAAACCATCCAGACACAGATGCTCAACATGACTGACCAACGATGTGAGCGACAAGTGCGACACTTGTGATTGATCGTTGATCGACCGTGACGATGCTTGTGTGATAGTGAGTGTGACTGTGTGTGTGAGTGCAACAGATGCTTTCATAGCGAACACAACATGTACACACGAAGTGAAGACCTTTGAGCATGACCAGAACATGGTCACAAGCATGACTTGGATACCAACATGCAAAAACTTGGATGAAATGAACAAGCAAGGCAGACGCAAAGACTCACACAGGCTCACGGGGTAAACTCGAGTGTGTGTAGTCATCAAGCGAAACTCTCAAGGGAGGCTATGAAATTGGGTACAGCCCAAAATTTTGGGGGGTGGTTGTAACCTCTACAACAAATATGTTGATTCAATTAAACATTTTAACAAAAAAAAACACATATACACAATAAATAAAAGGATAACCCATTATATGAGGGAGATGTTATCACCTAACATTACATTAAACAAACTTAAAAAAATATGTCGGATAATGATGAAAAATAAAAACAATATTGAATATGTTGAGTCAATTAAACATTTTAACAAAAAAAGCACATATACACAATAAACAAAAGAAATAAAGAGTGGACACAATTAAAAAAAAGGCATAAATTTCCTTTAGGGAAGGAGAATTAGTTCTTAAATCTTCAATTAAGATATGTTTGTTCTACAAAAATTCTCAAACTATAAAATCTATAATTTCTTGATAAAGTATGTATGGTCTTTATATTTTGTGTAGGTAGTAGCAGAGGAAGGTGAGAAGATTGTAGAGGAAGGTGAGAAGATTGCAATAGCCTAGAGTGATTACCAAAAGACCAGATCCGGAGGAAAGGATTGGTGAGGTAAGATGCAGCAAGGAGGACTTGCTGTTGCAGAGGTAGATTGCAGCTCACAAGTTAAAGTTATTACGAAGACCAGGAGAAGCATATGACCAGGAGGTCATAAATTTTTGTGCCTCGGGAGTATGATGCGGGAGCACCAGCACCAAAGCAAGCAAATGTGGACCAGAGGATCAGAACAGAGGAAAGTCTGTTTTAAAGCAGAAAAACAGAACTAAAGCATATTTAAAGCAGATAAATTTAAAGTAGCTTTAAAGCAAATATGTCTTGAGGAGACTTGCTATTGATAACAGCCATGCACGCTTTTGGAGAGCTTTAGTTGGAGGAAAAACAGGAGAGGATAGGATCGATCCTTCCTAATGCATCTTATATATATGTGTAGTATGATAGGGTGTGAGATATCTCTGCGCTGTGAGGAAAATTGTGAGTGAAAAAATGTAGCCGAGCGTGAGCTCGTTCTTAAGGCTGAAATGCCTTAATTTTGTAACCGTTTTGTTAATATATAGAACCTGGGTTCAGCGTTTGTTGCGTACATTTATGTGTGGGTTTTAATTGATTTAGTTTCATGTGTGTATTTTATCAATCGACATCGATCGCTTCAGATCGATGGAAATATATATATTGTTAAACGTTATTGTTCTTGAATGCATCGGAAGGGAATGGTCATTGATAAATTGAATCCACATCTCTCGGGTGAGTGCTGCATAGTTCGATGCTTCGTAACGATTCCATTAATCCCAGATTTGGCATATCGTATCCAGAAATGAATACGCTCTTCAGCGATTCGGTTCGGCTTCTTCGTCTGCTAATTTAAACAAGAACAACCAAAATGAGACATCTGAAGATCAGAAGTCAGCGACCATGAACCAGACGCAGAGGTATTGCGTAAGGTTTCATATATTATGCTGGTGTGCATGTCACGTCGTGGTGTCTTTAATTATTAAAGCTTTATTCGTTTACGCTGCCGAGGCGAATCGATCACTGACAAAGAATATTAGATAAGTCTGTATAGGAGCCATCATCGTTGTTCGTTTTGAGAGTCTCTTGTGTTTTCCGTGTGGAGAATGGCTCGGGGAAACCAAAGGAAAAAGGATCGTGAACGATCAGACCATCCGATCGGAGGTGCTGTCACATGTATGGAACGCTGTTTTAATAGATTATGAGGACAACTCAATTGTTACTAAAGACCCGCATAAACAATATCTATGTTTTAAATTGCTTCCGACGGGACTTAGTGGGCCATAACCCAGGTCCAGGATCGAGTTTTTAAAGGAATTGGGATTTTGGGCGACCCCCAAATTCTCAATCCCATCAGGATCCTAGGACCTGTGGGTTATGGGCTCACCAATTCCCAAATAAAATTCGAACCTGGGCCTGTGGGTTAGGGCCCACAGTCTCAATGGAAGCGTTAAATATTGAACCATCTCTCTATTACATAAGACAGCGTCTGAAAGCTTTTTAAAATAACCACCTCACTATTACAAAATACCAAAGTTCCAATCTGATTGATCCAGCAAATAATTCCATGGCTTCAAGCACGCAGCTTTTGACAAATTAGCAACTGCTTCACGCTGGGTTTAATGCCATTCAATATTGATACAACCTTACTAACACAATATTCAGATAACCCAAGGCTTCTGCTCTTTATGGATAACATATGGACCGAATTCACGCACAGTTCTGCTTTGCATGTGCTTCAAACTTCAACTTTAATGCAGAAGCTAACCAGCGTAAGCTCCAGCTCCACGTGACTGCAAAACCGTGGTTTTTTTTCCCACGAACTCATAATAATACCACGATGTAAGTCTCATACGAACAGTCATAAATTTGACCATGCGCCCTTTACCTGCATAACGTTAGTACATAGAAATCGATTCTTATTCAAACAGAAATGGATGCTTGAACATTTCAATGAACAGAGAACTGCATGGACGAATAGGTATTAGTTGTTCCTCTGCAATTTCAATACATATCCAGATTCTCACACACGCTCACAATTTGGAATTGAACCCCTCGCAGAGCTGGCTTTCGATCCACTACCACACATACATATATGAAACACAAATAGCACACAATAAACACATAAACACATATATATTAAAATAAAACAACATGGCTACATATCTAAGGCATTCCAGCCTTAGCCAAATAATCCACACCGATTACATTGTATTTTCCTCACAAACAGATATCCCTTACATGCCTATCGCATTATATTTATATAAGAAGTCTTGGGAGGGATTGATCCTACCCTCTCCTGCTTTTCCTCCAACAAAAGATGCATGCATGCTTTAAATCTGCTTTAAGTCTGCTTTATCCGCTTTAAATCTATCTTTTCTGCTTTAAAGCAGACTTTCCTTTGTTCTGCTTCCGTGGCCCATGTTTGCTCGCTTTGTTGCTGGTTGCTCAACAAAGGGGGTAAAAGCCACCGTTGGTTAATAAAGCACGGTAGAGGATTTTTGAAAAGAAATGAAATATCATTTTAATGACTGATGCGCTCAATCCAGAAGAAAGGGAAGTTGATCGAGATATTGAAGAGCTTGCTGGCAGATTAGGGAGATTGTCACTAACGCCTGCACTGCCACCATCATTAGTGGTATCAGAGCCATCAAACTGACATTGAACTGAATCTCAGGAGAGGGAGAAGGATGGCTTTCAGAGTTGGAAGAGGACGAGGACGTGGTGGAAGAGGACGACCTGCTGCAAATGCTGAAATAATGGAAACCATAGAAGAGCTGCGAGCTAGAGTGGATGCATTAACTTCAGATAGAAATATAGATGATGGAGATGTCAGTGAGCCCGAAATTGAAGTTGCTGAAGAGGAGGAAGCTGTACAGGTGACTCCTGAGATGAGGTTCTTTCAGTCAGTGTTAAAATCCACAGCCAGGCCATGGAACCAATTAGTACCGATATATCAAGGAGGACTGAATCCAGAACAATTGATCGACCGGATTAACAGCATGGAGAAATTCTTCGATTACAAGGAAACAGAGGATGAGAAAAAAGTAAAGTTTGCTGTCACCAAGTTAAAAGGCCATGCAACACTCTGGTGGGATGGTGTACAGGCAGAAAGGAAGAGACTTGGTAAGCAGCCAATCAAGAACTGGAGCCGAATGGTAGCAAAGTTAAGAGGTAAGTTCTTGCCAAGTAATTATCAGCAAATGTTGTTTAGACAGATGCAAAATCTTAGACAGAGAGCTTTAACAGTAAAAGAATATACAGAAGAGTTTTATATAGTGAGCATAAGAGTTGGAGAAGCTCAAGACACAGATGAGAAGGTGGCTAGATATCTGAATTGCCTCAGGATGGACATTCAGGATGAGATAAGTTTGCTGTCTCCTAAAACAGTAGAGGAAGCTTATCAGATAGCGTTGAAAGCTGAGGAAAAACTCATGAGGAAGCAGTCTGCCAGAGGGAGAGAGACTTTCAGAGGAAAAGGAATTCAAGGTGGTAGAGGAGGATCTACAACACCTAAAGAAGGAGCTAGCAGTAGCTCAACCCAGCATGCACCCAGAGAAGGTGATGCAAGAGGCAGAGGGAGTTCTTCCAGAGGAAGAGGAGGCAGAGGAAAAGGCAGAGAATTAAGATGTTACAGATGTAACAAGCTGGGACATAGAGCTTTTGAGTGTCCAGAGAATGCAGACATAAAGTAGAGGAATGCAATTGTTGCTCCAGCTGAGGGAGAGATGCCAGTGGCAGCGGTAACAGAAGAAGAAAATTTACTAGAAAGAGGAGAATATCTGGTAGTTAATAAAGTCTTGCTTAAGCTAGCAAAGGAGATGACTGAACCGCCACAAAGAAAGACTTTATTCAGGACAGTGTGCAAGGTCCAAGGGAAATGTTGCCAGATGATCATTGATAGTGGCAGCACTGATAATTTGGTCTCTACAGAAGTAGTGGAGAAATTGAAGCTGAAGACAATGAAGCACCCAACACCTTATAAGGTGTCATGGTTGCAAAAGGGACATCAACTGTTGATAAGTGAACAGTGTGAAGTGGAATTTCAAGTGGGCAAGTACAAAGATGAAATTGTTTGTGATGTGATGCCTATGGATGTGTGTCACATATTGCTGGGAAGACCTTGGCAATATGACAAAGGAGCCATACATGATGGAAAAAGAAACACCTACAAGTTTGGAAAGGATGGTATCAATCATACATTGTTGCCTCTGCAAGAAGAAGATGAGCCGGGACAGAAGACTAATTCAAAAATCCTGTTGCTTGGAAAAAAGGAATACCTTGAGTAGATGATAAGTATACCGTTGAGTCGTGAAGAGGAGATCATTGATGATTTCTTGAGTTATTGGATAAATCCAGACCAGCTGGATAATGTAGTTGATACTTTTGATGTGGTTACAGGGGCTAAAGAAGATGTGCAATCTTGTGAAGCTGCTACAGCACAAGAGGAAGTTCTTATGGATGCAGAAGAAGTAGATCAGTCTGTAGCACGGATAAGTGAAGCAACAGTTGAGACTGTTGAACTCTGTGATTTTCAAACTGACAGTTTGTGTGTGAATGCAGGGACTATAAGTGATGATGAAATGCTGCAACAATGCCATAGAGAAATTGGATTGTTAGAATACTTGTTGGAGAATCCAGAGTATGACAGGGAGATTGCAAATGAAAGAGTTTAGTACAGTGGACAAGAGCAGGAAAGCATCATTATAACAGATGGTGTGGAAGAAAGACTAATGGACAGTCTTATCAATTTTGCTAAGAATTCGAATCAGCATGCTGATATGCTGACAGAGGAGAAGGAGAAAACAGAGCAACCGTTTGAACTATTGCCAAAAGGAGATATGGCACAACAACCTTATGTTTTTAATTTTAACAAGTGTTCTGTGAATGCAGGTATTGTCGCCGGTGCTGAGAAACATTTAACTGAGTTGAGCAGTCAAATGAAGGGAAACGAAGTTCTCTGTTCCAGAAGACAAGAGGGTGTGGATGATCGGGTGGCAATCAGAACAGAGGTCAGCATAGAAGCAAGAAGTCAGCCAGTGACAGTACAGAGAGAGAGAGTAAAAACTTAGCAAGCTATCTTAATTCAGCAGACAGCAAAAAATCGAAACCTGGGAGATTTATTGGACCAAGAGATTGAAAGCATCAGAAAATTAATGATGACAGTATCCTGGAAGAGGTCAACAGCAGTAAAACAAAGGAGAAGCAGCAAAAGAAAGATAGTAGAAGATTATGAAGGCTTAATCAGTGCGGCGATGCAGCATAAAGTGTGGAGACCTGGAGAAGAACAACAAACAGAAGCAGCGGCAAATGGAAAGTTGCAACACAAGATATGGGATCCAGGCAAACATAGATCTGAACACATGATCAGGAGATCATGAAATTTTTCTACCTTGGGAGTCTGATGCAGGAGCATTCAGCCCAAGAGAAATTATTGTAAATAATAGACATAGGGGGTCATGCATTAGTTTCCTAAGTTCCAAGTCAGTCTAATATTTAGGCTTTTAAGTGTGATTTAATTAGATATTCTCAAAATAAATAAATGAGAAAATAGGAATTAAGGAGAGCTTTTAGGCATAAAGGAATGGATGTGGATCATAAGGAGGCTTTTCTATTTTAAGACAGAGAAAAGATGGAATAAAGCCTCAAGATGCTTTTGTCAGGTGAATGCATTGCATGTGGAAGCTTTTATGTTTCAATCATTATGTAAAGCATATCCATTATTATTATAAATAAAGAGGCAGCTAAGCTCTCAGGGAGAGGGGAGAGAGTAGCGGGTGCCAAAGTATAATTTTAAAAACTCTCTGGCATTTTAGTGCAATGGGTTTTTATGATACTATGCATGTATCCAATAGTTGATTTTAACTGTGTATTGGAAGGCGTGAATGGCCTTTTTATTTCTCCGCTTACTATTTGACTGTGTGTATTAGAACCGGCATTCTAATTTCATTTCATTACAATCAGATGAAAATCCTCTGTTTTGCGCAGAATAATGGCAATGTTAATTAAAGGAAAGTCTATGTAATGACTTTAGAACTTCCGCAGTCTCCACATGACACCATTGATTTTCCTTTGATATATATTTAACTTTGTATTAAACTTAGTGGGCGGACAGCAAATCCTAAACGCTGTATATGCATGTTTAATTCTTTGTTTTTACTGAATGGTGGATATTGAGGGATCCTGTTAACTTGTATGCCTGAGCAAAAGTTATTCAAATTGTGTGTTGAAGCATTGAACAGGAATGCGCTGTATATAGAAAGGGATGAATGGCTTTATTATCTCCGCTTGGCGTCTTTTTCAGCTATTGAAGCCGTGAACATTCATATGCGTGGATTTCCATTGTGCTTTGTCTTATCATGGTTACAAAATTATATCGGCATAGGGAGATTCTTAAAAACTGTTAGTGGTATGCCGGTTTACAAATCCTTCCGTCCAAAAGGAGACAGCGCGTGACAAAGGCGAGTTCCGGAATTTGGGAGCGAATTAATATAAATTGCTACATATATGTATCGCCAGGTCCGAGGTGGAGCAATTGTTAATTAAGTCAACCACCGAATAGCGGAGCCACCGAAGTATTAAACGTTGCATATAAGAGTATCGGTTCCGGAGGAACGGAAGACCATTGTTTGAGCGATCGCCGAACAGCGGAACTGGCGACATATTAGAAGGCTACATATAATTGTATCGGGTCCGTTGAGAAGACCATTGTTTGAGCCTCCGCCGAATTGTATATGCATCGACCGAAACTGTATAGAGAGGGCGGAGATATATATAGCCATCGGCCCATTATATACGAGCCTTTGTCCATGGTAAGTCCCGATGCCAAAGAGGATGTTGTAGATATATATAACGTATCATATATATATATGATGTTGCGTAAGACCGTCAAGTGGATATCGTTTTAAGACTTCACCGAAAAGCCAAATTTGTTGAACCAAATTCTCCTACTTAAGGCATCTGCGACTTTGTTTGACTGTCCAGTTATATGTTTCAACACAAAATGAAAGCCTTGAAGATATTCTACCCATTTAGCATGTCTCTGGCTAAGATTGGGCTGCTGCATTATAAACTGCAATGCATGGTTGTCTGAATAAAGAATAAATTCTTTCGACATTAAATAATGCCTCCACTTCTTTAGTGCCTGCACAACTGCGTAAAACTCCTTATCATAAGAAGAATACTTCCTTTTTGCATCATTTAGCTTTTCACTGAAATAAGCTATTGGTCTATCTTCTTGGCTTAAAACTCCTCCAATTGCTTCTGCGCTAGCATCACACTTAACTTGAAAAGTTTTGTTAAAATCAGGAAGAACCAAAACAGGCTTTTCAGTTATTTTCTTCTTTAACAGCTGAAAATTTCTCTCTGCTTCAGCAGTCCACTTAAATGGCTGTTTATCTTTCTTTATGGTCTCAATAATAGGTGCATTGATCTTACTAAAATTCTTAATGAATTTTCTATAAAAACTAGCAAGACCATGAAAACTCCTTACCTCAAAAATACTCTTGGGTGAAGGCCACTCCACAATTGCTTTGATCTTTTCTGGATCCATCTTCAATCCTTCAGCTGAGATAACAAATCCCAAGTACACCAGCTCCTCTTTCATAAATAAACACTTCTTCAGATTCAATAATAATTTTTCTTGCTGCAGCTTCTGTAGAACATAATTTAAATGCCTCAAGTGTTCCTCCTTGGATCTCCTATAGACCAATATATCATCCAGATATACGATTACAAATTTACCAATGAATTCCTTAAGAATTTCATTCATAAGCCTCATGAATGTACTTGGTGCATTGGACAGCCCAAAAGGCATCACTCTCCATTCATATAATCCTTCATTGGTCTTAAAAGCGGTTTTCCATTCATCCCCTTCTCTTATCCTTATCTGATGATAGCCATTTTTAAGATCTAACTTTGAAAAATATTTTGCGCCAGATAAGCAATCCATTAAATCTTCAATTCTGGGTAATGGAAATATGTACCTGATTGTAATCTTATTGATGGCTCTTGAATCTGTACACATTCTCCAGCCTCCATCTTTCTTCGGGCTCATCACTGTTGGCACTGCACAAGGACTCAGGCTTTCTTTGATCAACCCCTTGTCAAGCAATTCTTGCACCTGTTTCTTAACTTCTTCATTTTCTGCAGGAGTCATTCTATATGCTGCTTTGTTAGGTAGGCTTTCTCCAGGAATCAAGGCTATATGATGACTGATTTTTCGAATTGGCGGTAATTCATTAGGCAAATCATCAACAATAATATCACAATAATTCTCCAGCATTTCTTGAATTTCAATTGGTAATTCAGAAATTTTAGTAGAAGTCAATATTACCTTGGGCTTGCAAATTATGGCAAAATTTACCTCATTTTCTTCAATCTTCTTCAAGTATTCCTTCCCTCGAAGTAACAGAGTTTTTGGATCAGTCTTCTATCCCGGTACATCTTCTTCTTGCAAAGGCAACAATGTATGATTAACACCATCCTTTCCAAACTTGTAGGTGTTTCTCTTCCCGTCATGTATGGCTCCTCTGTCATATTGCCAAGGCCTCCCAAGCAATATGTGACACACGTCCATAGGTATCACATCACAAACAATTTTATCTTGGTACTTGCCCACTTGAAATTCCACTTCCCACTGTTCACTTACCAACAGTTGATGTCCCTTTTGTAACCATGACACCTTATAAGGTGTTGGGTGCTTCATTGTCTTCAGCTTCAATTTCTCCACTACTTCTGTAGAGACCAAATTATCAGTGCTGCCACTATCAATGATCATCTGGCAACATTTACCTTAGACTTTGCACACTGTCCTGAATAAAGTTTTTCTTTGTGGTGGTTCAGCGGCCACCTCCTTCATTGGCTTAAGTAAGACTTTATGAACCACCAGAGATTCTCCTCTTTCTGGTGTATTTTCTTCTTCTGCTACCGCTGCCGCTGATGCTTCTTCTTTAGCTGGAGCAACAATTGCATTCCTCTGCTTTATATCTGCATTCTCTTGGCACTCAAAAGCTTTGTGTCCCAGCTTGTTACATCTGTAACATCTTATTTCTCTACCTCTTCCTCTGCCTCCTCTTCCTCTGGAAAAGCTCCCTCTGCCTCTTGCATCACCTTCTCTGGGTGCATGCTGGGTTGAGCTACTGCTAGCTCCATCTCTAGGTGTTGTAGATCTTCCTCTACCACCTTGACTTCCTTTTCCTCTGAAAGTCCCTCTCCCTTTGGCAGACTGCTTCCTTATGAGCTTTTCCTCAGCTTTCAGCGCTATCTGATAAGCTTCCTCTACTGTTTTTGGAGACAGCAGACTTATCTCATCCTGAATGTCCATCCTGAGGCCATTCATATATCTAGCTACCTTCTCATCTGTGTCTTGGGCTTCTCCAGCTCTTATGCTTACTTTATAAAACTCTTATGTATATTCTTTTACTGTTAAAGCTCTCTATCTAAGATTTTGCATTTGTCTAAACAATGTTTGCTGATAATTACTTGGCAAAAACTTACCTCTTAACTTTGCTACCATTCGGCTCCAGTTCTTGATTGGCTGCTTACCAAGTCTCTTCCTCTCCGCCTGCACACCATCCCACTAGAGTGCTACATGGCCTTTTAACTTGGTGACAGCAAACTTTACTTTTTTCTCATCCTCTGTTTCCTTGTAATCGAAGAATTTCTCCATGCTGTTAATCCAGTCGATCAATTCTTCTGGATTCAGTCCTCCTTGGCATATCGGCACTAATTGGTTCCATGGCCTGGCTGTGGATTTCAACACTGACTGAAAGAATCTCATCTCAGGAGTAACCTGTATAGCTTCCTCCTCTTCAGCAGCTTCAATTTCGGGCTCACTGACATCTCCATCATCTATATTTCTATCTGAAGTTAATGCATCCACTCTAGCTCGCAACTCTTCTACTGTTTCCATTAATTCAGCATCTGCAGCAGGTCGTCCTCTTCCACCACGTCCTCGTCCTCTTCCAACTCTGAAAGCCATCCTTCTTCTGCTCCTGAGATTCAATTCAATGTCAGTTGATGGCTCTGATACCACTAATGATGGCGAAGGTGCGGGCGTTAGAGACAATCTCCCTAATCTGTCAGCAAGTTCTTCTATGTTTTGATCAATTTCCCTTTCTTCTGGATTGGGTGCATCAGTCATTAAACTGAGATTTCATTTCTAAAAAAAAATCCCAATATCATGCTTTACTAACTAACCGTGGCTTTCGGTGAAGTCTTACAGGCAAGGGAGTTAAGTCTGGGAGTTATCTCGTGTATATTGCCTTCAGCTTCAATTTCTCCACTACTTCTGTAGAGACCAAATTATCAGTGCTGCCACTATCAATGATCATCTGGCAACATTTCCCTTGGACTTTGCACACTGTCCTGAATAAAGTTTTTCTTTGTGGCGGTTCAGTAGCCACCTCCTTCATTGGCTTAAGTAAGACTTTATTAACCACCAGAGATTCTCCTCTTTCTGGTGTATTTTCTTCTTCTGCTACCGCTGCCGCTGATGCTTCTTCTTCAGATGGAGCAACAATTGCATTCCTCTGCTTTATATCTGCATTCTCTGGGCACTCAAAAGCTCTGTGTCCCAGCTTGTTACATCTGTAACATCTTATTTCTCTGCCTCTTCCTCTGCCTCCTCTTCCTCTGGAAAATCTCCCTCTGCCTCTTGCATCACCTTCTCTGGGTGCATGCTGGGTTGAGCTACTGCTAGCTCCATCTCTAGGTGTTGTAGATCTTCCTCTACCACCTTGACTTCCTTTTCCTCTGAAAGTCCCTCTCCCTTTGGCAGACTGCTTCCTTATGAGCTTTTCCTCAACTTTCAGCGCTATCTGATAAGCTTCCTCTAATGTTTTTGGAGACAACAGACTTATCTCATCCTGAATGTCCATCCTGAGGCCATTCATATATCTAGCTACCTTCTCATCTGTGTCTTGGGCTTCTCCAGCTCTTATGCTTACTTTATAAAACTCTTCTGTATATTCTTTTACTGTTAAAGCTCTCTGTCTAAGATTTTGCATTTGTCTAAACAATGTTTGCTAATAATTACTTGGCAAAAACTTACCTCTTAACTTTGCTACCATTCGGCTCCAGTTCTTGATTGGCTGCTTACCAAGTCTCTTTCTTTCCGCCTACACACCATCCCACCAGAGTGCTGCATGGCCTTTTAACTTGGTGACAACAAACTTTACTTTTTTCTCATCCTCTGTTTCCTCGTAATCGAAGAATTTCTCCATGCTGTTAATCCAGTCGATCAATTCTTCTGGATTCAGTCCTCCTTGGTATATCGGTACTAATTGGTTCCATGGCCTGGCTGTGGATTTCAACACTGACTGAAAGAATCTCATCTCAGGAGTAACCTGTACAGCTTCCTCCTCTTCAGCAGCTTCAATTTCGGGCTCACTGACATCTCGATCATCTATATTTCTATATGAAGTTAATGCATCCACTCTAGCTCGCAACTCTTCTACTGTTTCCATTAATTCAGCATTTGCAGCAAGTCGTCCTCTTCCACCACGTCCTCGTCCTCTTCCAACTCTAAAAGCCATCCTTCTTCTGCTCCTGAGATTCAATTCAATGTCAGTTGATGGCTCTGATACCACTAATGATGACGAAGGTGCGGGCGTTAGAGACAATCTCCCTAATCTGTCAGTAAGTTCTTCTATGTTTTGATCAATTTCCCTTTCTTCTGGATTGGGCGCATCAGTCATTAAACTGAGATTTCATTTCTAAAAAAAAAATCTCAATATCATGCTTTACTAAGTAACCGTGGCTTTCGGTGAAGTCTTAAAAGCGATATCCCTTTTGGAGGGCTTTACATATACAATATGTATATCCACGTTATCTATATGCCCCTGCAACATATATATGTCTACGTTATATATATACCCACGGAATGTTCTTTACCTCCTCTTGCACCTGCAACGGTTATGGACTGGAATTTACAATGGACAAAGGCTCTTATATTATGGACCGAGGCCTATATACATATACCTCTGCTCGCTATATCGTTTAAGGTCGATATATATATAAGTCGCATTATATACCTCCGCCCTTAATGTTTGGTTTCGGCCGATGTATATACAAATCGGCGATCGCTTAAACAATGGTCTTATTCTCCCCGAATAAATGGACCCGATACACTTATATGTCGCTTTTAATATGTCGCCAGTTCCGCTTTTCGCCGGTCAATGCAATTATCAACTTCCCCGCCTCTGAATCGACGGACTCAGCGATATATACATGTCGCAGTTTATATTAAATCGCTTCCGATTTCAGGACTCGTCCCTGTTGTGCCAAGGCTCCCTTCGGACCGAATCGAAAGGCTTCGTAACAGTCCCAAAGGATCTCCGATGCCGATATAATATCAGAATTGCGATGATAAAGACTCACAGTGGTAAAGTTTTTAATGCGTTACAGCCACTTATGGGAAATTTGCAAGAATGCTTAGAATAAACAGAACATATGCGCAATTGTAAGATCAATGCCTGTATAACCATAAAGCGAAAGGGAAATTGACTTCGATGACTAATATACAACAATTGCAACGTGTGGAATTAGAATCATTCAACACCGTCGACACCATCCGATAATCTATGCATGCATAATACAAAGTCATTTAACAAGAGATAATGAGAGAACAAAATTTTTTCAAAATAATACTATGGCACTCGCCCCTCTCCTCTGTCTCCTGAGAGCTTTGCTACCTCTTTATTTATAACTAAGGATAGGCCCTCTCGGTCCTTATTCGATACAAAGAAAAGCATGCTTTACAGGATGATTTAAAGCTTGAAAAGCTCTGTTACAAATAGCATGATTTATTGCTAGAATTTATTCTATTTTTAATTAAGAAAGCATAGAAATTGTAGGCTAAAGGACCCCACTCCCTTGCCTGTAATTTTTTTTTGGATTTTTGGAATAATTTAGAAGATTTTTCCCCTCTGAGTCACATGCTCCCGCATCAGACTCCTGAGGACAAAATTCTTCATGGGTTTCTGTCCATGAGCTCATCTACAGATTTGCCCAATTTCTGTAGAATGTATTCTGTAACCCAAGTAGCTTCAGCGATCGGCTGTCCCTTCCATTTCACCAGATACTGGAAATACTCTCGTGCCCTTGTCTTCTTATACACTTTCTTGTCCAGAATTCTTTCTGGCTGTAAATTCTTGGCTGTGGGTAACTGTTTTACCCAGTCAATCTCTGGAGTCTCTTGATCCTGTGCTGTATCATCTGCAGCTTCATTCTCATACTTGTACAGGTCTGCAACATTTAAAATTGGTGATATTCCCACACCAGGTGGTAATTCAATTTCATAAGCATTTGCAGAGAATTTCCTCAGTACCCTGCATGGTCCAATTTTCTTGGATTTTAACTTATTATACTCTCCCTTTGGAAATCTCTCTTTTCTGAGGTGTGCTAAAACCAAGTCTCCAACTTCAAAGTTCATTTCTCTTCTCCTTATGTCTGCTCTGGTTTTATATTGAATGTTGATGTCCTGTAGCTGTTGCTTCACCTGTTCATGTATCGCCAGCATTATTGAAGCAAAGTATTCACCTTATGCACTTCTTATTTCTTCTTTTCCCAAATTCCTTAATTCAGATATTCCTCTTGGGTGCATTCCATAAACAATATGGAATGGGCTCTGTCCTGTGCTTCTGTTTGGTGAGTCATTATATGCATATTCAACTTGTGGTAACACTTGATCCCATTGCTTTGGATGTTCTACAGTAAAGCTCCTCAAAAGATTGCCTAAACTTCTATTCACAACTTCAATCTGTCCATCAGTTTGTGGATGATAGGCAGAACTGAAATTTAATTTAGTTCCCAGCCTCTTCCATAGTGTTCTCCAAAAATGTCCAACGAACTTTGAATCCCTGTCTGAAACAATACTTTTGGGAAATCCATGTAATCTTACAATTTCTTTAAAAAACAAGTTAGCAATATGAGAAGCATCACTAGTTTTATAACATGGAATAAAGTGTGCCATTTTTGAAAATCTATCCACTACCACAAAAATTGAATCATAGCCTCTTTGAGTCTTTGGCAATCCTAGCACAAAATCCATACTTACCATATCCCAAGGCCTATCTGGAATTGGCAATGGAATATACAACCCTGTGTTCTGGCTCCTTCCTTTTGCATACTGGCAGACTTTACAATTTCTTACATACTTCTCTACTTCAGATTTCATTTTCGGCCAGAAGTAAAATCTGTTGAGTTGTTCAAAGGTCTTCTCTCTACAAAAATGTACTGCAAGTCCTCCACTATGCTTCTCTTTGATTAAATTCTCTCTCATTGAACAGTTGGGTATGCACAGCTGATTTTTCTTAAATAACAATCCATCTTGTATAAAATAATCCAACCACTTGCTCCTGTCCGCCAAAACATGATTCTTACAAGCCTCAAATGCCTCCTTAAAATCTGTATCGGTCTCATATAATTCCTTAAGAAAATCAAAACCCAACACTTGGATTTGACTTTCTTGCAGCAATACACTTCTCCTACTTAAGGCATCTGCGACTTTGTTTGACTGTCCAGTTATATGTTTCAACACAAAATGAAAGCCTTGAAGATATTCTACCCATTTAGCATGTCTCTGGCTGAGTTTGGGCTGCTGCATTATAAACTGCAATGCATGGTTGTCTGAATAAAGAATAAATTCTTTAGACTTTAAATAATGCCTCCACTTCTTTAGTTCCTGCACAACTGCGTAAAACTCCTTATCAAAAGAAGAATACTTCCTTTTTGCATCATTTAGCTTTTCACTAAAATAAGCTATTGGTCTATCTTCTTGGCTTAAAACTCCTCCAATTGCTTCTGCGCTGGCATCACACTTAACTTGAAAAGTTTTGTTAAAATCAGGAAGAACCAAAACAGGCTTTTCAGTTATTTTCCTCTTCAACAGCTGAAAATTTCTCTCTGCTTCAGCAGTCCACTTAAATGGTTGTTTATCTTTCTTTATGGTCTCAATAATAGGTGCATTGATCTTACTAAAATTCTTAATGAATTTTCTGTAAAAAATATCAAGACCATGAAAACTCCTTACCTCAAACATACTCTTGGGTGAAGGCCACTCCACAATTGCTTTGATCTTTTCTGGATCCATCTTCAATCCTTCAGTTGAGATAACAAATCCCAAGTACACCAGCTCCTCTTTCACAAATAAACACTTCTTCAGATTCAACAATAATTTTTCTTGCTGCAGCTTCTGTAGAACATAATTTAAATGCCTCAAGTGTTCCTCTTTGGATCTGCTATAGACTAATATATCATCCAGATATACGATTACAAATTTACCAATGAATTCCTTAATAACTTCATTCATAAGCCTCATGAATGTACTTGGTGCATTGGACAATCCAAAAGGCATCACTCTCCATTCATATAATCCTTCATTGGTCTTAAAGGCGGTTTTCCATTCATCCCCTTCTCTTATCCTTATCTGATGATAGCCACTTTTAAGATCTAACTTTGAAAAATATTTTGCGCCAGATAAGCAATCCATTAAATCTTCAATTCTGGGTAATGGAAATCTGTACCTGATTGTAATCTTATTGATGGCTCTTGAATCTGTACACATTCTCCAGCCTCCATCTTTCTTCGGGCTCAGCACTGTTGGCACTGCACAAGGACTCAGGCTTTCTTTGATCAACCCCTTGTCAAGCAATTCTTGCACCTGTTTCTTAACTTCTTCATTTTATGCAGGAGTCATTCTATATGCTGCTTTGTTAGGTAGGCTTGCTCCAGGAATCAAGTCTATATGATGACTGATTTTACGAATTGGCGGTAATTCATTAGGCAAATCATCAACAATAATATCACAATAATTCTCCAGCATTTCTTGAATTTCAATGGGTAATTCAGAAATTTTAGTAGAAGTCAATATTACCTTGGGCTTGCAAATTACGGCAAAATTTACCTCATTTTCTTCAATCTTCTTCAAGTATTCCTTCCCTCCAAGTAACAGAGTTTTTGGATCAGTCTTCTGTTCCGGTACATCTTCTTCTTGCAAAGGCAACAATGTATGATTAACACCATCCTTTCCAAACTTGTAGGTGTTTCTCTTCCCGTCATGTATGGCTCCTCTGTCATATTGCCAAGGCCTCCCAAGCAATATGTGACACACATCCATAGGCATCACATCACAAACAATTTTATCTTTGTACTTGCCCACTTGAAATTCCACTTCACACTGTTCACTTACCAACAGTTGATGTCCCTTTTGTAACCATGACACCTTATAAGGTGTTGGGTGCTTCATTGTCTTCAACTTCAATTTCTCCACTACTTCTGTAGAGACCAAATTATCAGTGCTGCCACTATCAATGATCATCTGGCAACATTTCCCTTGGACTTTGCACACTGTCCTGAATAAAGTTTTTCTTTGTGGCAGTTCAGCAGCCACCTCCTTCATTGGCTTAAGTAAGACTTTATTAACCACCAGAGATTCTCCTTTTTCTGGTGTATTTTCTTCTTCTGCTACCGCTGCCGCTGATGCTTCTTCTTCAGCTGGAGCAACAATTGCATTCCTCTGCTTTATATCTGCATTCTCTGGGCACTCAAAAGCTCTGTATCCCAGCTTGTTACATCTGTAACATCTTATTTCTCTTCCTCTTCCTCTGCCTCCTCTTCCTCTGGAAAAGCTCCCTCTGCCTCTTACATCACCTTCTCTGGGTGCATGCTAGGTTGAGCTACTGCTAGCTCCATCTCTAGGTGCTGTAGATCTTCCTCTACCACCTTGACTTCCTTTTCCTCTGAAAGTCCCTCTCCCTTTGGCAGACTGCTTCCTTATGAGCTTTTCCTCATCTTTCAACGCTATCTGATAAGCTTCCTCTACTGTTTTTGGAGACAGCAGACTTATCTCATCCTGAATGTCCATCCTGAGGCCATTCATATATCTAGCTACCTTCTCATCTGTGTCTTGGGCTTCTGCAGCTCTTATGCTTACTTTATAAAACTCTTCTGTATATTCTTTTACTGTTAAAGCTCTCTGTCTCAGATTTTGCATTTGTCTAAACAATGTTTGCTGATAATTACTTGGCAAAAACTTACCTCTTAACTTTGCTACCATTCGGCTCCAGTTCTTGATTGGCTGCTTACCAAGTCTCTTCCTTTCCGCCTGCACACCATCCCACTAGAGTGCTGCATGGCCTTTTAACTTGGTGACAGCAAACTTTACTTTCTTCTCATCCTCTGTTTCCTTGTAATCGAAGAATTTCTCCATGCTGTTAATCCAGTCGATCAATTCTTCTGGATTCAGTCCTCCTTGGTATATCAGTACTAATTGGTTCCATGGCCTGGCTGTGGATTTCAACACTGACTGAAAGAATCTCATCTCAGGAGTAACCTGTACAGCTTCCTCCTCTTCAGCAGCTTCAATTTCGGGCTCACTAACATCTCCATCATCTATATTTCTACCTGAAGTTAATGCATCCACTCTAGCTCGCAACTCTTCTACTGTTTCCATTAATTCAGCATTTGCAGCAGGTCGTCCTCTTCCACCACGTCCTCGTCCTCTTCCAACTCTGAAAGCCATCCTTCTTCTGCTCCTGAGATTCAATTCAATGTTAGTTGATGGCTCTGATACCACTAATGATGGCGGTGGTGCAGGCATTAGGGACAATCTCCCTAATCTGTCAGCAAGTTCTTCTATGTTTTGATCAATTTCCCTTTCTTCTGGATTGAGCGCATCAGTCATTAAACTGATATTTCATTTCAAAAAACAATCCCAATATCATGCTTTACTAACTAATCGTGGTTTTTGGTGAAGTCTTAAAAGCGATATCCCTTTTGGAGGACTTTACATATACAATATGTATGCCCACGCAACATATATATGTCTACGTTATATATATACCCACGGAATGTTCTTTACCTCCTCTTGCACCTGCGACGGTTATGGACTGGAATTTACAATGGACAAAGGCTCTTATATTATGGACCGAGGCCTATATACATATATCTCTGCTCGCTATATCGTTTAAGGTCGATATATGTATAAGTCGCATTATATACCTCCGCCCTTAATGTTTGGTTTCGGCCAATGTATATACAAATCGGCGATTGCTTAAACAATGGTCTTATTCTCCATGAATAAATGGACCCGATACACTTATATGTCACTTTTAATATGTCGCCAGTTCCGCTTTTCGCCGGTCAGTGCAATTATCAACTTCCCCGCCTCCGAATCGACAGACTCAGCGATATATACATGTCGCAGTTTATATTAATTCGCTTCCGATTTCAGGACTCGTTCCTGTTGTGCCAAGGCTCCCTTCGGACCGAATCGAAAGGCTTCGTAACAGTCCCAAAGGATCTCCGACGCCGATATAATCTTAGAATTGCGATGATAAAGACTCACAGTGGTAAAGTTTTTAATGCGTTACAGCCACTTATGGGAAATTTGCAAGAATGCTTAGAATAAACAGAACATATGCGCAATTGTAAGATCAATGCCTGTATAACCATAAAGCGAAAGGGAAATTGACTTCGATGACTAATATACAGTAATTGCAACGTGTGGAATTAGAATCATTCAACACCGTCGACACCATCTGATAATCTATGCATGCATAATACAGAGTCATTTAACAAGAGATACTGAGAGAAATTTTTTTTTTCAAAATAATACTATGGCACTCGCCCCTCTCCTCTGTCTCTGAGAGCTTTGCTGCCTCTTTATTTATAACTAAGGATAGGCCCTCTCAGTCCTTATCCGATACAAAGAAAAGCATGCTTTACAGGATGATTTAAAACTTGAAAAGCTCTGTTACAAATAGCATGATTTATTGCTAGAATTTATTCTATTTTTAATTAAGAAAGCATAGAAATTGCATGCTAAAGGACCCCACTCCCTTGCCTGTAAATTTTTTTTGGATTTCTGGAATAATTTGGAAGATTTTTCCCCTCTGAGTCACATGCTCCCGCATCAGACTCCTGAGGACAAAATTCTTCATGGGCTCCTGTCCATGAGCTCATCTACAGATTTGCCCAATTTCTGTAGAATGTCTTTTGTAACCCAAGTAGCTTCAATGATCGGCTGTTCCTTCCATTTCACTAGCTACTGGAAATACTCTCGTGCCCTTGTCTTCTTATACACTTTCTTGTCCAGAATTCTTTCTGGCTGTAAATTCTTGGCTGTGGGTAACTGTTTTACCCAGTCAATCTCTGGAGTCTCTTGATCCTGTGATGTATGATCTGCAGCTTCATTCTCATACTTGTACAGGTCTGCAACATTAAAAATTGGTGATATTCCCACACCAGGTGGTAATTCAATTTCATAAGCATTTGCAGAGAATTTCCTCAGTACCCTGCATGGTCCAATTTTCTTGGATTTTAACTTATTATACTCTCCCTTTGGAAATCTCTCTTTTCTGAGGTGTGCTAAAACCAAGTCTCCAACTTCAAAGTTCATTTCTCTTCTCCTTATGTCTGCTCTGGTTTTATATTGAATGTTGTTGTCCTGTAGCTGCTGCTTCACCTGTTCATGTATCACCTGCATTCTTGAAACAAAGTCTTCACCTTCTGCACTTCTTATTTCTTCTTTTCCCAAATTCCTTAATTCATATATTCCCCTTGGGTGCATTCCATAAACAATATGGAATGGGCTCTGTCCTGTGCTTCTGTTTGGTGAGTCATTATATGCATATTCAACTTGTGGTAACACTTGATCCCATTGCTTTGGATGTTCTACAGTAAAGCTCCTCAAAAGATTGCCTAAACTTCTATTCACAACTTCAGTCTGTCCATCAGTTTGTGGATGATAGGAAAAACTGAAATTTAATTTAGTTCCAAACCTCTTCCATAGTGTTCTCCAAAAATGTCCAACAAACTTTGAATCCCTGTCTGAAACAATACTTTTGGGCAATCCATGTAATCTTACAATTTCTTTAAAAAACAAGTTAGCAATATGAGAAGCATCACTAGTTTTATAACATGGAATAAAGTGTGCCATTTTTGAAAATCTGTCCACTACCACAAAAATTGAATCATAGCCTCTTTGAGTCTTTGGCAATCCTAACACAAAATCCATACTTACCATATCCCAAGGCCTATTTGGAATTGGCAATGGAATATACAACCCTGTGTTCTGGCTCCTTCCTTTAGCATACTGGCAGACTTTACTGCAGAGTTTGGGCTGCTGCATTATAAACTGCAATGCATGGTTGTCTGAATAAAGAATAAATTCTTTCGACATTAAATAATGCCTCCACTTCTTTAGTGCCTGCACAACTGTGTAAAACTCCTTATCATAAGAAGAATACTTCCTTTTTGCATCATTTAGCTTTTCACTGAAATAAGCTATTGGTCTATCTTCTTGGCTTAAAACTCCTCCAATTGCTTCTGCGCTGGCATCACACTTAACTTGAAAAGTTTTGTTAAAATCAAGAAGAACCAAAACAAGCTTTTCAGTTATTTTCTTCTTTAACAGCTGAAAATTTTTCTCTGCTTCAGCAGTCCACTTAAATGGCCGTTTATCTTTCTTTATGGTCTCAATAATAGGTGCATTGATCTTACTAAAATTATTAATGAATTTTCTGTAAAAACTAGCAAGACCATGAAAACTCCTTACCTCAAAAATACTCTTGGGTGAAGGCCACTCCACAACTGCTTTGATCTTTTCTGGATCCATCTTCAATCCTTCAGCTGAGATAACAAATCCCAAGTACACCAGCTCCTCTTTCATAAATAAACACTTCTTCAGATTCAACAATAATTTTTCTTGCTGCAGCTTCTGTAGAACATAATTTAAATGCCTCAAGTGTTCCTCCTTGGATCTGCTATAGACTAATATATCATCCAGATATATGATTACAAATTTACCAATGAATTCCTTAAGAATTTCATTCATAAGCCTCATGAATGTACTTGGTGCATTGGACAGCCCAAAAGGCATCACTCTCCATTCATATAATCCTTCATTGGTCTTAAAAGTGGTTTTCCATTCATCCCCTTCTCTTATCCTTATCTGATGATAGCCACTTTTAAGATCTAACTTTGAAAAATATTTTGCGCCAGATAAGCAATCCATTAAATCTTCAATTCTGGGTAATGGAAATCTGTACCTGATTGTAATCTTATTGATGGCTCTTGAATCTGTACACATTCTCCAGCCTCCATCTTTCTTCGGGCTCAGCACTGTTGGCACTACACAAGGACTCAGGCTTTCTTCGATCAATCCCTTGTCAAGCAATTCTTGCACCTGTTTCTTAACTTCTTCATTTTCTGCAGGAGTCATTCTATATGCTGCTTTGTTAGGTAGGCTTGCTCCAGGAATAAAGTCTATATGATGACTAATTTTTTGAATTGGCGATAATTCATTAGGCAAATCATCAACAATAATATCACAATAATTCTCCAGCATTTCTTGAATTTCAATGGGTAATTCAGAAATTTTAGTAGAAGTCAATATTACATTGGGCTTGCAAATTACGACAAAATTTACCTCATTTTCTTCAATCTACTTCAAGTATTCCTTCCCTCCAAGTAACAGATTTTTTGGATCAGTCTTCTGTCCCGGTACATCTTCTTCTTGCAAAGGCAACAATGTATGATTAACACCATCCTTTCCAAACTTGTAGGTGTTTATCTTCACGTCATGTATGGCTCCTCTGTCATATTGCCAAGGCCTCCCAAGCAATATGTGACACACGTCCATAGGCATCACATCACAAACAATTTGATCTTGGTACTTGCCCACTTGAAATTCCACTTCACACTGTTCACTTACCAACAGTTGATGTCCCTTTTGTAACCATGACACCTTATAAGGTGTTGGGTGCTTCATTGTCTTCAGCTTCAATTTCTCCACTACTTCTGTAGAGACCAAACTATCAGTGCTGCCACTATCAATGATCATCTGGCAACATTTCCCTTGGACTTTGCACACTGTCCTGAATAAAGTTTTTCTTTGTGGCGGTTCAACAGCCACCTCCTTCATTGGCTTAAGTAAGACTTTATTAACCACCAGAGATTCTCCTCTTTCTGGTGTATTTTCTTCTTCTGCTACCGCTGCCGCTAATGCTTCTTCTTCAGCTGGAGCAACAATTGCATTCCTCTGCTTTATATCTGCATTCTCTGGGCACTCAAAAGCTCTGTGTCCCAGCTTGTTACATCTGTAACATCTTATTTCTCTGCCTCTTCCTCTACCTCCTCTTCCTCTGGAAAAGCTCCCTCTGCCTCTTGCATCACCTTCTCTGGGTGCATGCTGGGTTGAGCTACTGCTAGCTCCATCTCTAGGTGCTGTAGATCTTCCTCTACCACCTTGACTTCCTTCTCCTCTGAAAGTCCCTCTCCCTTTGGCAGACTGCTTCCTTATGAGCTTTTCCTCAGCTTTCAGCGCTATCTGATAAGCTTCCTCTACTGTTTTTGGAGACAGCAGACTTATTTCATCCTGAATGTCCATCCTGAGGCCATTCATATATCTAGCTACCTTCTCATCTGTGTCTTGGGCTTCTCCAGCTCTTATGCTTACTTTATAAAACTCTTTTGTATATTCTTTTACTGTTAAAGCTCTCTGTCTAAGATTTTGCATTTGTCTAAACAATGTTTACTGATAATTACTTGGCAAAAACTTACCTCTTATCTTTGCTACCATTCGGCTCTAGTTCTTGATTGGTTGCTTACCAAGTCTCTTCCTTTCTGCCTGCACACCATCCCATCAGAGCACTGCATGGCCTTTTAACTTGGTGACAACAAACTTGACTTTTTTCTCATCCTCTGTTTCCTCGTAATCGAAGAATTTCTCCATGCTGTTAATCCAGTCGATCAATTCTTCTGGATTCAGTCCTCCTTGGTATATCGGTACTAATTGGTTCCATGGCCTGGCTGTGGATTTCAACACTAACTGAAAGAATCTCATCTCAAGAGTAACCTGTACAGCTTCCTCCTCTTCAACAGCTTCAATTTCAGGCTCACTGACATCTCCATCATCTATATTTCTATCTGAAGTTAATGCATCCACTCTAGCTCGCAACTCTTCTACTGTTTCCATTAATTCAGCATTTGCAGCAAGTCGTCCTCTTCCACTACGTCCTCGTCCTCTTCCAACTCTGAAAGCCATCCTTCTTCTGCTCCTGAGATTCAATTCAATGTCAGTTGATGGCTCTGATACCACTAATGATAGCGGTGGTGCAGGCGTTAGGGACAATCTCCCTAATCTGTCAGCAAGTTCTTCTATGTTTTGATCAATTTCCCTTTCTTCTGGATTGAGCGCATCAGTCACTAAACTGATATTTCATTTCAAAAAACAATCCCAATATCATGCTTTACTAACTAACTGTGGCTTTCGGTGAAGTCTTAAAAGCGATATCCCTTTTGGAGGACTTTACATATGCAATATGTATGCCCACGCAACATATATATGTCTACGTTATATATATGCCCACGGAATGTTCTTTACCTCCTCTTGCACCTGCGATGGTTATGGACTGGAATTTACAATGGACAAAGGCTCTTATATTATGGACCGAGGCCTATATACATATATCTCTGCTCGCTATATCGTTTAAGGTCGATATATATATAAGTCGCATTATATACCTCCGCCCTTAATGTTTGGTTTCGGCCGATGTATATACAAAGTGGCGATCGCTTAACAATGGTCTTATTCTCCCCGAATAAATGGACCCGATACACTTATATGTCGCTTTTAATATGTCGCCAGTTCCGCTTTTCGCCGGTCAGAGCAATTATCAACTTCCCCGCCTCCGAATCGACGGACTCAGCAATATATACATGTCGCTGTTTATATTAATTCGCTTCTGATTTCTGGACTTGTCCCTGTTGTGCCAAGGCTCCCTTCGGACCGAATCGAAAGGCTTCGTAACAGTCCCAAAGGATCTCTGACGCCGATATAATCTCAGAATTGCGATGATAAAGACTCACAGTGGTAAAGTTTTTAATGTGTTACAGCCACTTATGGGAAATTTGCAAGAATGCTTAGAATAAACAGAACATATGCGCAATTGTAAGATCAATGCCTGTATAACCATAAAGCGAAAGGGAAATTGACTTCGATGACTAATATACCGTACTTGCAGCGTGTGGAAATAGAATCATTCAACACCGTCGAAACCATCCGATAATCTATGCATGCATATTACAGAGTCATTTAACAAGAGATACTAAGAGAACAAATTTTTTTTCAAAATAATACTATGGCACTCGCCCCTCTCCTCTGTCTCTGAGAGCCTTGCTGCCTCTTTATTTATAACTAAGGATAGGCCCTCTCAGTCCTTATCCGATACAAAGAAAAGCATGCTTTATAAGATGATTTAAAGATTGAAAATCTCTGTTACAAATAGCATGATTTATTGCTAGAATTTATTCTATTTTTAATTAAGAAAGCATAGAAATTGCAGGCTAAAGGACCCCACTCCCTTGCCTGTAAAATGTTTTTGGATTTTTGGAATAATTTGGAAGATTTTTCCCCTCTGAGTCACATGCTCCCGCATCAGACTCCTGAGGACAAAATTCTTCATGGGCTCCTGTCCATGAGCTCATCTACAGATTTGCCCAATTTCTGTAGAATGTCTTCTGTAACCCAAGTAGCTTCAGCGATCGGTTGTCCCTTCCATTTCACCAGATACTGGAAATACTCTCGTGCCCTTGTCTTCTTATACACTTTCTTGTCCAGAATTCTTTATGGCTGTAAATTCTTGGTTGTGGGTAACTGTTTTACCCAGTCAATCTCTGGAGTCTCTTGATCCTATGTTGTATCATCTGCAGCTTCATTCTCATACTTGTACAGGCCTGCAACATTAAAAATTAGTGATATTCCCACACCAGGTGGTAATTCAATTTCATAAGCATTTGCAGAGAATTTCCTCAGTACCCTATATGGTCCAATTTTCTTGGATTTTAACTTATTATACTCTCCCTTTGGAAATCTTTCCTTTCTGAGGTGTGCCAAAACCAGGTCTCCAACTTCAAAGTTCATTTCTCTTCTCCTCATGTCTGCTCTGGTTTTATATTGAATGTTGTTGTCCTGTAGCTGCTGCTTCACCTGTTCATGTATCGTCTGCATTCTTGAAGCAAAGTCTTCGCCTTCTGCACTTCTCATTTCTTCTTTTCCCAGATTCCTTAATTCAGATATTACCCTTGGGTGCATTCCATAAACAATATGGAATGGGCTCTGTCCTGTGCTCCTATTTGGTGAGTCATTATATGCATATTCAACTTGTGGTAACACTTGATCCCATTGCTTTGGATGTTCTGCAGTAAAGCTCCTCAAAAGATTGCCCAAACTTCTATTCACAACTTCAGTCTGTCCATTAGTTTGTGGATGATAGGCAGAACTGAAATTTAATTTAGTTCCCAGCCTCTTCCATAGTGTTCTCCAAAAATGTCCAACGAACTTTGAATCCCTGTCTGAAACAATACTTTTGGGCAATCCATGTAATCTTACAATTTCTTTAAAAAACAAGTTAGCAATATGAGAAGCATCACTAGTTTTATAACATGGAATAAAGTGTGCCATTTTTGAAAATCTGTCCACTACCACAAAAATTGAATCATAGCCTCTTTGAGTCTTTGGCAATCCTAGCACAAAATCCATACTTACCATATCCCAAGGCCTATCTGGAATTGGCAATGGAATATACAACCCTGTGTTCTGGCTCCTTCCTTTTGCATACTGGCAGACTTTACAATTTCTTACATACTTCTCTACTTCAGATTTCATTTTCGGCCAAAAGTAAAATTTGTTGAGCTGTTCAAAGGTCTTCTCTCTACAAAAATGTCCTGCAAGTCCTCCACTATGCTTCTCTTTGATTAAATTCTCTCTCATTGAACAGTTGGGTATGCACAGCTGATTTTTCTTAAATAACAGTCCATCTTGTATAAAATAATCCAACCACTTGCTCCTGTCCGCCAAAACAGGATTCTTACAAGCCTCAAATGCCTCCATAAAATCTGTATCAGTCTCATATAATTCCTTAAGAAAATCAAAACCCAACACTTGGATTTGACTTTCTTGCAGTAATACACTTCTCCTACTTAAGGCATCTGCGACTTTGTTTGACTGTCCAGTTATATGTTTCAACACAAAATGAAAGCCTTGAAGATATTCTACCCATTTAGAATGTCTCTGGCTGAGTTTGGGCTGCTGCATTATAAACTGCAATGCATGGTTTTCTGAATAAAGAATAAATTCTTTCGACATTAAATAATGCCTCCACTTCTTTAGTGCCTGCACAACTGCGTAAAACTCCTTATCATAAGAAGAATACTTCCTTTTTGCATCATTTAGCTTTTCACTGAAATAAGCTATTGGTCTATCTTCTTGGCTTAAAACTCCTCCAATTTCTTCTGCGTTGGCATCACACTTAACTTGAAAAGTTTTGTTAAAATCAGGAAGAACCAAAACAGGCTTTTCAGTTATTTTCCTCTTCAACAGCTGAAAATTTCTCTCTGCTTCAGCAGTCCACTTAAATGGCTGTTTATCTTTCTTTATGGTCTCAATAATAGGTGCATTGATCTTACTAAAATTCTTAATGAATTTTCTGTAAAAAATAGCAAGACCATGAAAACTCCTTACCTCAAAAATACTCTTGGGTGAAGGCCACTCCACAATTGCTTTGATCTTTTCTGGATCCATCTTCAATCCTTCAGCTGAGATAACAAATCCCAAGTACACCAGCTCCTCTTTCATAAATAAACACTTCTTCAGATTCAACAATAATTTTTCTTGCTGCAGCTTCTGTAGAACATAATTTAAATGCCTCAAGTGTTCCTCCTTGGATCTGCTATAGACTAATATATCATCCAGATATACAATTACAAATTTACCAATGAATTCCTTAAGAACTTCATTCATAAGCCTCATGAATGTACTTGGTGCACTGGACAACCCAAAAGGCATCACTCTCCATTCATATAATCCTTCATTGGTCTTAAAAGCGGTTTTCCATTCATCCCCTTCTCTTATCCTTATCTGATGATAGCCACTTTTAAGATCTAACTTTGAAAAAAAATTTGTGCCAGATAAGCAATCCATTAAATCTTCAATTCTGGGTAATGGAAATCTGTACCTGATTGTAATCTTATTGATGGCTCTTGAATCTGTACACATTCTCTAGCCTCCATCTTTCTTCGGGCTCAGCACTGTTGGCACTGCACAAGGACTCAGGCTTTCTTTGATCAACCCCTTGTCAAGCAATTCTTTCACTTGTTTCTTAACTTCTTCATTTTCTGCAGGAGTCATTCTATATGCTGCTTTGTTAGGTAGGCTTTCTCCAGGAATCAAGTCTATATGATGACTGATTTTTTGAATTGGCGGTAATTCATTAGGCAAATCATCAACAATAATATCACAATAATTCTCCAGCATTTCTTGAATTTCAATGGGTAATTCAGAAATTTTAGTAGAAGTCAATATTACCTTGGGCTTGCAAATTACAGCAAAATTTACCTCATTTTCTTCAATCTGCTTCAAGTATTCCTTCCCTCCAAGTAACAGAGTTTTTGGATCAGTCTTCTGTCCCGGTACATATTCTTCTTGCAAAGGCAACAATGTATGATTAACACCATCCTTTCCAAACTTGTAGGTGTTTCTCTTCCCGTCATGTATGGCTCCTCTGTCATATTGCCAAGGCCTCCCAAGCAATATGTGACACACGTCCATAGGCATCACATCACAAACAATTTTATCTTGGTACTTGCCCACTTGAAATTCCACTTCACACTGTTCACTTACCAACAGTTGATGTCCCTTTTGTAACCATGACACCTTATAAGGTGTTGGGTGCTTCATTGTCTTCAGCTTCAATTTCTCCACTACTTCTGTAGAGACCAAATTATCAGTGCTGCCACTATCAATGATCATCTGGCAACATTTCCCTTGGACTTTGCACACTGTCCTGAATAAAGTTTTTCTTTGTGGCGGTTCAATAGCCACCTCCTTCATTGGCTTAAGTAAGACTTTATTAACCACCAGAGATTCTCACTTTTTCTGGTGTATTTTCTTCTTCTGCTACCGCTGCCGCTGATGCTTCTTCTTCAACTGGAGCAACAATTGCATTCCTCTGCTTTATATATGCATTCTCTGGGCACTCAAAAGCTCTGTGTCCCAGCTTGTTACATCTGTAACATCTTATTTCTCTGCCTCTTCCTCTGCCTCCTCTTCCTATGGAAAAGCTCCCTCTGCCTCTTGCATCACCTTCTCTGGGTGCATGCTGGGTTGAGCTACCTCTAGCTCCATCTCTAGGTGCTATAGATCTTCCTCTACCACCTTGACTTCCTTTTCCTCTGAAAGTCCCTCTCCCTTTGGCAGACTGCTTCCTTATGAGCTTTTCCTCAGCTTTCAACGCTATCTGATAAGCTTCCTCTACTGTTTTTGGAGACAGTAGACTTATCTCATCCTGAATGTCCATCCTGAGGCCATTCATATATCTAGCTACCTTCTCATCTGTGTCTTGGGCTTCTCCAGCTCTTATGCTTACTTTATAAAACTCTTCTGTATATTCTTTTACTGTTAAAGCTCTCTGTCTAAGATTTTGCATTTGTCTAAACAATGTTTGCTGATAATTACTTGGCAAAAACTTACCTCTTAACTTTGCTACCATTCGGCTCCAGTTCTTGATTGGCTGCTTACCAAGTCTCTTCCTTTCCGCCTGGACACCATCCCACCAGAGTGCTGCATGGCCTTTTAACTTGGTGACAGCAAACTTTACTTTCTTCTCATCCTCTGTTTCCTCGTAATCGAAGAATTTCTCCATGCTGTTAATCCAGTCGATCGATTCTTCTGGATTCAGTCCTCCTTGGTATATCGGTACTAATTGGTTCCATGGCCTCGCTGTGGATTTCAACATTGGCTGAATGAATCTCATCTCAGGAGTAACCTGTACAGCTTCCTCCTCTTCAGCAGCTTCAATTTCAGGCTCACTGACATCTCCATCATCTATATTTCTATCTGAAGTTAATGCATCCACTCTAGCTCGCAACTCTTCTACTGTTTCCATTAATTCAGCATTTGCAGCAGGTCGTCCTCTTCCACCACGTCCTCATCCTCTTCCAACTCTGAAAGCCATCCTTCTTCTGCTCTTGAGATTCAATTCAATGTCAGTTGATGGCTCTGATACCATTAATGATGGCAGTGGTGCAGGCGTTAGGGACAATATCCCTAATCTGTCAGCAAGTTCTTCTATGTTTTGATCAATTTCCCTTTCTTCTGGATTGAGCGCATCAGTCATTAAACTGATATTTCAATTCAAAAAACAATCCCAATATCATGCTTTACTAACTAACCGTGGCTTTCGGTGAAGTCTTAAAAGCGATATCCCTTTTGGAGGACTTTACATATACAATATGTATGCCCACGCAACATATATATGTCTACGTTATATATATATACCCACGGAATGTTCTTTACCTCCTCTTTCACCTGCGACGGTTATGGACTGGAATTTACAATGGACAAAGTTTCTTATATTATGGACCGAGGCCTATATACATATATCTCTGCTCGCTATATCGTTTAAGGTCAATATATATACAAGTCACATTATATACCTCTGCCCTTAATGTTTGGTTTCGGCTGATGTATATACAAATCGGCGATTGCTTAAACAATGGTATTATTCTCCCCAAATAAATGGACCCGATACACTTATATGTCGCTTTTAATATGTCGCCAGTTCCGCTTTTCGCCGGTCAGTGCAATTATCAACTTCCCCGCCTCCGAATCGACGGACTCAGCGATATATACATGTCGCAGTTTATATTAATTCGCTTCCGATTTCAGGACTTGTCCCTGTTGTGCCAAGGCTCCCTTCGGACCGAATCGAAAGGCTTCGTAACAGTCCCAAAGGATCTCCGACGCCGATATAATCTCAGAATTGCGATGATAAAGACTCACAATGGTAAAGTTTTTAATGCGTTACAGCCACTTATGGGAAATTTGCAAGAATGCTTAGAATAAATAGAACATATGCGCAATTGTAAGATCAATGCCTGTATAACCATAAAGCGAAAGGGAAATTGACTTCGATGACTAATATACAGTAATTGCAGCGTGTGGAATTAGAATCATTCAACACCGTCGACACCATCCGATAATCTATGCATGCATATTACAGAGTCATTTAACAAGAGATACTGAGAGAACAAATTTTTTTCAAAATAATACTATGGCACTCGCCCCTCTCCTATGTCTCATGAGAGCTTTGCTGCCTCTTTATTTATAACTAAGGATAGGCCCTCTCATCTTTATCCGATACAAAGAAAAGCATGCTTTACAGGATGATTTAAAGCTTGAAAAGCTCTGTTACAAATAGCATGATTTATTGCTAGAATTTATTCTATTTTTAATTAAGAAAGCATAGAAATTGCAGGCTAAAGGACCCCACTCCCTTGCCTGTAAATTTTTTTTTTATTTTTGGAATAATTTGGAAGATTTTTCCCCTCTGAGTCACATGCTCCCGCATCAAACTCCTGAGGACAAAATTCTTCATGGGCTCCTATCCATGAGCTCATTTACAGATTTGCGCAATTTCTGTAGAATGTCTTCTGTATCCCAAGTAGCTTCAGCGATCGGCTGTCCCTTCCATTTCACCAGATACTGGAAATTCTCTCATGCCCTTGTCTTCTTATACACTTTCTTGTCCAGAATTCTTTCTGGCTGTAAATTCTTGGCTGTGGGTAACTGTTTTACCCAGTCAATCTCTGGAGTCTCTTGATCCTGTGCTGTATCATCTGCAGCTTCATTCTCATACTTGTACAGGTCTGCAACATTAAAAATTGGTGATATTCCCACACCAGGTGGTAATTCAATTTCATAAGCATTTGCAGAGAATTTCCTCAGTACCCTGCATGGTCCAATTTTCTTGGATTTTAACTTATTATACTTTCCCTTTGGAAATCTCTCCTTTTTGAGGTGTGCTAAAACCAAGTCTCCAACTTCAAAGTTCATTTCTCTTCTCCTTATGTCTGCTCTGGTTTTATATTGAATGTTGGTGTCCTGTAGCTGCTGTTTCACCTGTTCATGTATCGCCTGCATTCTTGAAGCAAAGTCTTCGCCTTCTGCACTTCTCATTTCTTCTTTTCCCAGATTCCTTAATTCAGATATTCCCCTTGGGTGCATTCCATAAACAATATGGAATGGGCTCTATCCTGTGCTCCTGTTTGGTGAGTCATTATATGCATATTCAACTTGTGGTAACACTTGATCCCATTGCTTTGGATGTTCTGCAGTGAAACTCCTCAAAAGATTGCCTAAACTTCTGTTCACAACTTCAGTCTGTCCATCAGTTTGTGGATGATAGGCAGAACTGAAATTTAATTTAGTTCCCAGCCTCTTCCATAGTGTTCTCCAAAAATGTCCAACGAACTTTGAATCCCTGTCTGAAACAATACTTTTGGGCAATCCATGTAATCTTACAATTTCTTTAAAAAACAAGTTAGCAATATGAGAAGCATCACTAGTTTTATAACATGGAATAAAGTGTGCCATTTTTGAAAATCTGTCCACTACCACAAAAATTGAATCATAGCCTCTTTGAGTCTTTGGAAATCCTAGCACAAAATCCATACTTACCATATCCCAAGGCCTATCTGGAATTGGCAATGGAATATACAACCCTTTGTTCTGGCTCCTTCCTTTTGCATACTGGCAGACTTTACAATTTCTTACATACTTCTCTACTTCAGATTTCATTTTCGGCCAGAAGTAAAATCTGTTGAGCTGTTCAAAGGTCTTCTCTCTACCAAAATGTCCTGCAAGTCCTCCACTATGCTTCTCTCTGATTAAATTCTCTCTCATTGAATAGTTGGGTATGCACAGCTGATTTTTCTTAAATAACAGTCCATCTTGTATAAAATAATCCAACCACTTGCTCCTGTCCGCCAAAACAGGATTCTTACAAGCCTCAAATGCCTCCTTATAATCTGTATCGGTCTCATATAATTCCTTAAGAAAATCAAAACCCAACACTTGGATTTGACTTTCTTGCAGCAATACACTTCTCCTACTTAAGGCATCTGCGACTTTGTTTGACTGTCCAGTTATATGTTTCAACACAAAATGAAAGCCTTGAAGATATTCTACCCATTTAGCATGTCTCTGGATGAGTTTGGGCTGCTGCATTATAAACTGCAATGCATGGTTGTCTGAATAAAGAATAAATTCTTTCGACATTAAATAATGCCTCCACTTCTTTAGTGCCTGCACAACTGCGTAAAACTCCTTATCATAAGAAGAATACTTCCTTTTTGTATCATTTAGCTTTTCACTGAAATAAGCTATTGGTCTATCTTCTTGGCTTAAAACTCCTCCAATTGCTTCTGCACTGGCATCACACTTAACTTGAAAAGTTTTGTTAAAATCAGGAAGAACCAAAACAGGCTTTTCAGTTATTTTCCTCTTCAACAGCTGAAAATTTCTTTCTGCTTCAGCAGTCCACTTAAATGGCTGTTTATCTTTCTTTATGGTCTCAATAATAGGTGCATTAATCTTACTAAAATTCTTAATGAATTTTCTGTAAAAACTAACAAGACCATGAAAACTCCTTACCTCAAAAATACTCTTGGGTGAAGGCCACTCCACAATTGCTTTGATCTTTTCTGGATCCATCTTCAATCCTTCAGTTGAGATAACAAATCCCAAGTACACCAGCTCCTCTTTCGTAAATAAACACTTTTACAGATTCAGCAATAATTTTTCTTGCTGCAGCTTCTGTAGAACATAATTTAAATGCCTGAAGTGTTCCTCCTTGGATCTACTATAGACTAATATATCATCCAGATATACGATTACAAATTTACCAATGAATTCCTTAAGAACTTCATTCATGTTAGGATATTCCGACACATAGGATATAGTTAAGTTCAACTTGGTCTAGTATAGAGTTAGGTTAGAGTTAGGTAAAGTGTGTTTCTTTACCGTTGTACATTTTGTAACTTACAATCCGACGGTCACGATATGTAGTGATCCGACGGTTCACTCTCACCTCGGTATTACCGACACTTGATCCGTGGCTTGACACCCGATTGGTCCATGAGTTCTATTTAAAGCGCATGGAGGGTCATTGTTCGGGGAATCCGTGCATGAGAGAAGCTTATGTAAATTTTCATTCTTTGATTAATAAATTGTCTGTACCCACGTTGGGACAGGCCGTGGACTGTTTCCCTCCTTGCACTCTGAGGGTTTTAACCACGTCAAAAATACTGGTGTATTGATTTGAGATCTGGTTGTGAGCGGTGTCCTTTTGGTATTCTTTCTGAGGAACTTACCCTGTAAATTCCTACATGGTATCAGAGCTATTTGAGGGCCGCGTCCGTTGGTGATCCAAATCTGAAGCCGGTAGAACTGCATGCGGCTGTCGTTTCCTAGATCTGCTGTTTCTGACTGCTTTCGGGCCGAGAGGACTGCTCTGTTGCGTTCGGAGCATCTGTTTCAGTGAGGAACCCCTTTCGTTTCACGCGAAAAGGTTTCCGGTAGCCCTAGCTGCGTCATTTTTCAGATCGGGAGGTATACAGTGTTTTTTTTTGCAGTTTACTGTCATTTTCTCTCTGCTTATTTCGGTTTCGGTTTATTTAGCCTTTTTTTTTTTTCCCGGATCTATACCTTTCATTTCTGCGTATGCTCTTTGCCCTGCGACTCTGTGCGATCTGGGCAAATCAGAAACAGAAAGAAAGGATTTTTCTCATGCGTATGCTCTTTTCCCTGCACCTTAGTGTGATCTTGGAAAATCAGAAACATTGAGAAAAATATTTAGTTTTTCGGTTAAAAGCTAACTTTGAGTTTTTTTTTAAAATTCTAGTTTTTTGGCTAAAGCTAACTTTGAGCCGTAAGGTTCGTTTTTCTTTGCATATTCGTGTTGGGTTTTGTGTTTTGTGTTTTGTAGGGGAAAAGAGCCTTCCCAAGGCAAGCACGCAAATCGAGCCCCCCCCCTCTCTCTCTCTCTCTCTCTCTCTCTCTCAAATATTTTGTATAGATCAATTGGTTCAAAGACTTTTTAAGAGAGTAGAGGTCTTGGGTTCAAGTCTCCATTTTGTGGGGGCGGATTTTTTCATTCCCGCACATTCGCGCACTTTGCCGGCAACGTCAACAATTTTTTTTCAAAAAGCCATAACTTCTTCATCCGGAAGCCTTTTTCAGAGCCGTTTTTTTTAAAACCGCCTATTTTTTCGAGATCTATCCATTGGACCACTTACTTTCAGCATCTTCAGCTTCAGTTTTTTTTTCAAAAAATGGAAAGTCCATGCCAAGTCATTCTTGACAGCACTAACTACTTCCAATGGGTAGCCTACATGGGAGATTTACTTAGAAGTAAAGGTCTCTTCAGAATAGCCACAGACCAAGAGAAGAAACCCAAAGATGAAGACAAGGCCGAAAAATGGGAAAATAGACAAGATCAAGCACGTGGTTTGATAGGAATGTCTGTTTCTCCTGATCTTAGATTCCACATTGCAGAAATTGAAACTCCTCATGAAGCATTAGAAAAACTTGCTAAAGTTTTTGGGATTAAAAATGAAATTAGAGCCCATCAACTTGAGAATGAGTTGCTTACTTTGGATCCTAATAATTTTTCTTGCATTGAAGATTTCTTGTCCAAATTCAAGACCCTTAGATATCTCTTGGAAGGTGTTAAAGTTAAGAAAGAAGATGGTAACCTTATTTATTCCATCCTTACTAAGTTGGGACCAGCCTACTCTGTATTTGTTTCCACTTTCCATTCTACAAGGGAAGCTTTCATTTGTCAAGGCAAAGACTACAAACCCCCTTCCTTTGACTCCTTTTGTGATTCCTTAATAAGAGAACAAGAAAAACTCTTACACCTTGGTCTTCTTAATCTTGGAAACTCTTCCTCGAAAGCGTTAGCCGCCCAGCAGCAACCAAATTCAAAGAATCCTAAGAAGTCTTATCCTCAAAGGAATGGTCCTAAACCAACTCAGCCTCAAGATGAAAGATCATTTCAGCAAAATGACAAGACCAATAAAAACAAATGGAAGAGGACTGACAGACATTGTAACTTTTGTAATCGAGATGGCCACTTAGAATCTAAATGCTTTAAGAAGATGGAAGCCTTGGAAGCCGCAATGAAGAAACATAACATCCATCTGGAGCCTACTTCAACTTCAACTTCCGGAACGGCACTTTCTGCATGTCATCGTCAATCATCTCAGTCTGGTTATGCATTAAATGTATCTTCTTCTTCTTCTCATTCTCATGAGTGGCTCATTGATTCTGGAGCCTCTTGTCACATGGCCAAAAACCAAGCCATGTTTTCTTCTTTAAATGATTGTAACACCAAAAATATATATGTTGGTGATGATAGATCTCTTAATGTTGTAGGGACTGGAACTGTTCATCTAGACAATGGTCAGTTCAATGATGTATTATGTGTTCCAAACTTATCCTGCAACCTTCTATCTGTCTATCAGATAACTCATTCAGGTGAAGGTAAAATTGTTGAATTTTCACCTCATGATGTTGTAATCAAGGATCTAAAAGATCCTAAACAGATTCTAGCTACTGGTCTTGCTGATGATTCCAAAAGGTTGTATAAGTTTCACAACTTTGGGTCATCCCATCTTCCCTCAGTATTTGTTGCTCATAATGATGAAGTGAGCAAACTTTGGCATGAGCGGTTTGGTCACTTAAACTATCGCTCCCTTCAGCATCTATGTAAAGAAAATATGGTGACAGGTCTTCCTATGGTATCTTGCAAAGATGGTGTTTGTTCCGGATGTGTACTCGGAAAACATCATCGGGACAGTTTTGACAAACGTGCCTCTTGGCACGCCTCAGCCCCTTTACAGCTTGTGCACAGTGATTTATGTGGTCCTCTTCCTGTTGCTTCATTCTCTGGCTGCAAGTACTTCTTAACTTTCATTGATGATTTCTCTAGACGCACTTGGGTATACTTCTTAAAACTCAAGAGCGAAGTATTTAGCACTTTTTTGGCCTTCAAAGCATTTGTTGAAAAACAATCTGGACATCAAATTCTTAAGCTAAGAACTGATAATGGTGGAGAATATGTTAAAAACGCATTCATCAACTTTTGCACCGAAAATGGAATTCAAATGCAACATACTGTTCCATACACTCCACAACAAAATGGTGTAGCTGAAAGGAAAAATCGCACCTTAAAGGAAATGGCTAATTGTATGCTGCAATCTAAAGGACTCAGTCTTAGTTTTTGGGCCGAAGCAATTAATTGTGCAAATTATATAATCAATCGCACTCCTACTAAGGTTCTAGAGAATATCACTCCAGAAGAAGCTTGGAGTTCCATTAAACCAGATGTAAGTCACTTTCGTGTGTTTGGAAGTGAAGCATGGGCCCATATTCCAGATGAAAAGCATAAAGCTTTAGAACCTAAGAGTGAGAAATGTACTTTTGTTGGATATTCTGAAGATGTAAAAGGTTATAGACTTATTCCATTTAAGTCCAAAAATGTTATCATTAGAAGAGATGTAAAATTTGATGAAAATAAATCGGCCTGCGAGCCTAGTCCGGCGGATGTGCCACCTCTTCCTATCTCTTCTATCTTTGAAAACATTTCTTCTTCTGATGATGAAAGCGAGGATGATAATCCTCCCCCACCTTCTCAGGATCCTCAACTTCCAAGATGGGTCCGTGCTACTCGGGATGCAGCAGGTGATCTTGCCGGTGATCCTACAGATCAGCGACGTACACGTTCTCAGTTTGAAAGAGCCTCTTCTTTACTGGCTCAAGCTCCAGTAAATCATGATCCTGACACTTTTGCAGAAGCTTCAGGCCATCCACATTGGGAAGCAGCTATGAATGAAGAATATCATTCATTGATGACAAATGATACATGGGATCTTGTTCCTCTACCAAAGGGACGCAAACTTGTTAGATGCAAATGGGTTTACAGAACCAAGTATGGACCAGATGGGAAAGTTGATAAACATAAGGCTCGTCTAGTTGCTAAGGGCTTTTCACAGGTTGAAGGCATTGACTACACTGAAACCTTCTCTCCAGTTGCCAAAATGAACTCTATCCGCCTTGTTCTTTCCCTTGCTGCCTCTTTAAAATGGGAAGTCCATCAAATGGATGTTAAATCTGCCTTCTTGCATGGGGACTTGCAGGAAGAAATCTATATGGAACAACCCATTGGCTTCATACAAACAGACTCCAGCCTCGTTTGTCGACTTAAGAAATCCCTTTATGGCCTCAAGCAAGCTCCTCGGGCTTGGTATGCCAAAATGGATAGCTTTCTTTTAGAATCTGGCTTTTCTAGGTGTCATTCTGACAATACTGTCTACACCAAGAAAGTGGGCAACTCTCTTATCATCCTTGTTCTTTATGTTGATGATCTTATTCTTACTGGTAGTGATCCCAACCTTATAAACCATGTGAAGTCCAGCCTTAAAAAGAAATTTGAAATGACAGACTTAGGACACTTACACTATTTTCTCGGTCTTCAAGTCTTGCAATCCCAAGAAGGTATTTTCCTTTCCCAGTCCAAGTATGCTTGTGATATTCTTCGTCATTTTCACATGGAAGACTGTAAGCCAGCCCCTTCTCCCTTTCAGTCTGGAGTCAAACTTTCAGTCTCTTGTACTTCTCCTGAAGTTGATGCTACCTTATACCGTCAACTTGTCGGAAAACTCTTGTATTTAACCCATACTCGTCCTGATCTTTCCTTTGCTGTTGGCCTTGTTGCTCGTTTTATGCAAAACCCCCGTGAAAGTCATTGGAAAGCAGCTAAAAGAATACTTCGTTATGTTCGAGGTACAGTACAGTTTGGGATTCATTACAGTGCCAAAGCAGCTCCTCTGTTAGTTGGTTTCACTGATTCTGATTGGGCTGGTGACCTTGATGATCGGAAGTCTACTGCCGGTTATGTCTTCACTCTTGGTTCAGGACCTATTACATGGGCTTGTAAGAAACAGGCTGCCATTTCTCTTTCGTCAGCAGAAGCAGAGTATCGTGGTGCCGTGGAAGCTAGTAAGGAAGCCTTGTGGCTTCGTCAGATCCTATCAGAATTTGGCTTTGAGCAGCAGCATCCAACCACACTTTGGTGTGATAATCAAAGTGCCATTCAGCTATGCAAAGATCCAGTCCAGCATCAGCGCAGCAAACACATTGAACTACACATGCACTTCATCAGAAAGCTCATTCATGACCATGTTCTTGAAGTGCAATATTGTCCAACGGATGATCAGGTTGCAGACATCTTCACAAAGGCCCTCACAGAGGCGAAGTTCACTAAACTTCGATATATGCTTGGAGTTCAGGAAGTTGTCACTAAGGGGGGATAGGCTCTAGTGCCTCCTTCCTTCTCCTATTGTGTCATATTTGTAAATCCTTCAATCCTATCCCAAGTTGTTCTTAAGGGGGGATGTTAGGATATTCCGACACATAGGATATAGTTAAGTTCAACTTGGTCTAGTATAGAGTTAGGTTAGAGTTAGGTAAAGTGTGTTTCTTTACCGTTGTACATTTTGTAACTTACAATCCGACGGTCACGATATGTAGTGATCCGACGGTTCACTCTCACCTCGGTATTACCGACACTTGATCCGTGGCTTGACACCCGATTGGTCCATGAGTTCTATTTAAAGCGCATGGAGGGTCATTGTTCGGGGAATCCGTGCATGAGAGAAGCTTATGTAAATTTTCATTCTTTGATTAATAAATTGTCTGTACCCACGTTGGGACAGGCCGTGGACTGTTTCCCTCCTTGCACTCTGAGGGTTTTAACCACGTCAAAAATACTGGTGTATTGATTTGAGATCTGGTTGTGAGCGGTGTCCTTTTGGTATTCTTTCTGAGGAACTTACCCTGTAAATTCCTACAATTCATAAGCCTCATGAATGTACTTGGTGCATTGGACAGCCCAAAAGGCGAGCTAAGATATGTTTGGTGCGGGAGCAACCAGCACCAAAGCGAGCAAACATGGGCCACGAAAGCAGAACAAAGGAAAGTCTGCTTTAAAGCAGAAAAACAGAACTAAAGCAGATTTAAAGCGGATAAATTTAAAGTACCTTTAAAGCAGATATGTCTTGAGGAGACTTGTTATTGATAACAGCCATGCATGCTTTTTGGAGAGCTTTCATTGTAGAAAAACTAGGAGAAGATCTGATCGATCCTTCCTAAGACTTCTTATATCAATGTAATGCGATAGGGTGTGTGAGATAGCTGATTAGTGAGGCATTTGTGAGTGGGCAAGATGTAGCCGAGCGTGAGCTCGTTCTTAAGGCTGAAATGCCTTAATTTTGTAACTGTTTTATATAATTTATAAAAGCCTGTTCGAGTGTTATTTGTATATGCATGTGCTGTGAGCTTGTCAATCGACATCGATCATTCCAGGGTCGATGGCAATCTATGTATTGTGTAACTGTTATATATGTTATTGTTTAAACGCTATGTATGAAGAGCAAGGGAGGATTGGCGTGTTGTCAATTGCTTGATGTAGTTTTCAATCTCTGTTTCTAATGAAAATCATGAATCTTTTGTGTTTAATGGAATCCTGGCAAGGACATGAATTGCAGCAGTGAAAAAAATTGTCTCAAGAATTTTAATGGCAAATCGAAGAGGATGGATGCCGCTGAAGAAGCAGTTTACGCGTGGAGTCTCTGTATCCAGCTAAGAAAGCACAATTTGGTGCAAATTGGCAGCGTAGTGAACGATAGATAGCACTTTCGAAATTAGTGGAAGACAACCCGGTAGATGAACATGCAGCGCAGGGAAGAAATGGATATCGAATTGTAAAATTCGATGTTAACTGGTGTCAAAGCGCAGAGTTGAATTAAATATGCATACAGCAAGATAAAGAAATGATCGATGGCAAATGCGTCACATACTGTTATACATGGCAAAAGGGACCGGACGCGAAGTGATTCGAAACTTGCTTGATGGTGAATCGGCTTGAAATGTGATAAGAGGTGTCGGAATTGGAATAGATCGGAGGATCTCCGATTCTGGTTAATTGGGTCAGAGCTGCCAACTTAAAACACGTTTGGTGCTTAAACGATGTGGTCGCCAATGTTGTAGTGTCGGTTGTCTGATATTTAAAATACCTTTTAATTGTGTGTTGTAATATTGTATGGGGAATCAAAACTCCGATAATGTGATGCACGAATTTAATGAAGATCCACGATAAATGAATTAGAAGGTTTTCATTTTAAACCGCTTCCGAAAAGACCGAGTGGGCCAGAAACCACAGTCCCAGGATCAAGATTATATATGAAATGGATTTTGGGTTTACCCAAATTCTCATTTTCATCAAATGTTGTCACCTAACATTACATTAAACAAACTTAAAAAAATATGTCGGATAATGATGAAAAATAAAAACAATATTGAATATGTTGAGTCAATTAAACATTTTAACAAAAAAAGCACATATACACAATAAACAAAAGAAATAAAGAGTGGACACAACTAAAAAAAAGGCATAAATTTCCTTTAGGGAAGGAGAATTAGTTCTTAAATCTTCAATTAAGATATGTTTGTTCTACAAAAATTCTCAAACTATATAATCTATAACATATCGGAATGAAATAAAATTATTTGTTTGTAAATTATGTTGGATTCATATTTTGGAAAAAAGAAAACTCAACCAACTATAAAATTACAAATGCTTCATTCCTCAAAAACTATTAAATTTTATCAATGATGTGAAAAAATCATATAAGATTATTTGGAAAAATGTGAAAATGAATAACCACATTCAACTCTTATCACTGTGAAATGTTGTATGAAATTTGAATACTTACAAAGCTAAAATGTTGTCTATACAAATTATGTGAATATATATCATAGTTAAAAATGTGTTTATGTGGTAAATTTTATAAAGTAAAAAATAATTAATATTTCATATTTGTAAATTAAGTAAATACATATAATAGTTGAATTTTTTTTTCAAAATAGTGTTATCAGTTGGGAACGCTCTGCTAGGGTTTTAGCTAGGGCTCGGGTTGTTCCTTACACGGCGCCGTCAGCGCCCCTGTCAAGCTCATCACTGAAGTGAAAATTTGCTGCAGCGGTTCAGATCTGCAGCGTACCAGGGTCCCTCAATGGCTCAGCCGCAGGGGGGGGCGTCAGTGCCCTCCCCGTCGCAGCAAGATTCGGCGCAAAACGTCGTATTCGGGTCAGTTGACAAAGAGATTCTGAACAGGGGGAAAACACCCCAGGACGGCAACAAAGGAAGCGGAGATCGCAGGGAAGAAGACGGTAATCCCCAGAAGGGTTCTGAAAATCCTGTAGAAGGTCTGAAGGTCACTTCATCAACTTGCAGACCAGTTGCCAAGGAAAGACCAAGAATCGAGTTGCCAGGAGACATGATAGACAGAAGAATCGAATTCATGCGAGATCACGCCCTCATCGGGAAATTTATAGGGTTCTGGCCTACTGAGAGAGCCCTGAATGGATGGATAGCGGCGAAATGGAAACCAAAGGGGGATGTAACGCTTCAGCTCGGGCCAAAAGGTTTCTTTACAGCAATTTTCTATTGCCTGGAGGACAAACACAGAATACTAGTGGGCGGACCATACTTTTTCAACTCGGCCGGCCTTTATCTGAGAGATTGGATCCCCAGATTCAACCCAGACAAGGAAGATCTAACCTGGGCGCCTGTCTGGATCCGGTTATACTCCCTCCCGGATGAATACTGGGAGGAGGAGGCTCTCAAAAGAATAGGAAATGGGGTGGGAGAATACATTAGATCATCGGATGAAACCAAGTCTCGCAAATATATCTCCTACGCCCGAATTTGTGTGTTTATTCGCCTCAATGAAGCCCTTCCAGATTCGATCACTCTTTCTCATAGGGATGAGGAATGGATCCAGCCTCTTGATTATGAGCATGTTCCTTTCCGGTGCCGAAAATGTCATACCCTTGGTCATCTCTTCAGGGATTGTCCTCAGAATACCCAAACTAGCTTTCCCGGCTCTTCTGAAGCCCCTGCCCAGGATGGATTCACCAAAGTCACTAGCAGGAGGCGCTCTCACAAAAAACCCCCTATTGGGTCCAGGCCCCAGCCCTCCAAGTCTCATGGCCCAGTAACCAAGAACAGCTTTGACATTCTTGGCCAAGCCTCTGAGAATCTGCCTCTCATCGATGAAGTCAACCCTGAACGCCCGTCCTCCTCGTCAACTCCTCCTCCTTCGCACCCCCCCCCCAAAGCTTCCTCTCCCGTTATTTCCCCCTCTATTCTCAAAAGGGATCAGAAAGAAACTCCAGAGATCATCAAAGAAATGGAAGTTGATGGAAAATCGGAACAACCCCAGAACCCAGAGATCAGCGCTGAAGAAAACGACCAGGTGCAAATCATGGAAGAAGAGCCCGAGAGTATTGATCTGCACGGCTTAGACCTACTAGAGCTGGAAGCAACCTGCAAAAAAAGAGCATACGATGCAATACCAGAACTCCAACTCAACAAGCTCGAAATGGTCATTTCTCGAGCTTACTATCAAAGCCAACTTGGAATACAATCAGGTAGCCAATGGGACGGAAACATGCGCCCAAAAGATTCGAAGAAGAGAGGCAGAAAAACTGATCTGCAAAGGACAATAGAGATTGGGAAAATCCTGGTGGATTCAGGCAGATACGCACAGTTGACGAAGTACTACAAGCCCTCTGTCAATGGTTAATGATGAAGCTGGTATCATGGAACATAAGAGGGCTCAACAGTCCCGGAAAACTCAGAATGTTAAAGCATATGATAAAAAAGGAAAAGCCACAAATGTGCTTTCTCCAAGAAACTAAGTGTAACAGTAATACGCTAGGCAGCATCCTCTCGAAAGCCTGGCCTGGTTGTAGATCGGTAGCTGTAGATGCCTCTGGAGCCTCAGGAGGTCTGGCAATAGCATGGAATACCCAAGCGGTATCCCTCTCTGACTTTCACGCGGCGCACCACCTCATCCAGGCGACCTTTCATATCATGGGTACCAATATTTATGGTAATTTGTCAAATGTATACTTCCCTCAAGACACTGGAAGCAAAATAGCACTTCTAGACACAATTGAAGTTCTTAGCAATAGCAGAAGGTACCCTCTCTGGATCGTTGCTGGGGATTTCAACATGATAACTAATACTGAAGAAAAGCTGGGAGGTAGGCGCAGAATGGAGCAAGAGGACATCCGCTTCAAAGACTTCATCCAATCTACCTTTCTTATTGACATGCCTTTCTGCAATGGCACCTATACCTGGAGTAACCGCAGGTCTGGAAAGCACCAAATCGCCTCAAAACTGGATCGCTTCCTCATCTCTGACAACGCGGTCCACTTAGGAGGAGACTTCTCTGCAGCCATTCTTGCTCATACGGGATCGGACCACTGGCCAATAGCACTTCAATGGCAACGACCAGGTAACTTAACCAAACGACCCTTCCGATTTGAAGGATTTTGGCTCACGCATCCCACCTTTAAGGAGTTTGTGAAAGCTACTTGGGCTTCGTTTATTCCCCCAGTAGGATCAAAGATGTATCAATTCCAGCAAAAGTTAAAATTTCTCAAAAATCAGCTAAAAAGGTGGAACAGGGAAACCTTTGGAAACATCTTCAAGGAGCAGCATAAACTCACTCAGGACCTGGAAACTCTTCACCAAAGGGTTATCTCGGAAGGGCACACAGAAGCTACCCTGGAGCAAGAGAGACTCATCCATAGTCAAATGGAGAACAGGAGGAAGCAGGAAGAAATCTACTGGAGGCAAAAGTCAAGGGTCAGATGGTTGAAGGAGGGTGAGCGCAACACAAAATTCTTCCACAGAACCACAGTTCAGAGAAGGATGCATAACAACATTCCCTTCATTCAAAAGCAGACAGGGGCAAGAGTAGAGACTCATGAGGAAATTGAAGAGGAACTTCTCAGCCACTTCCAACAGATCCATAAAGAGCAGAGAGAAGGAAGGAGACAGGCCATTAGCAAAATCACGAGCAACATCCCTAAAATCATAACGGAGGAACAAAATGACCTCCTAATGCGCCCTATTCACCCGCAGGAGGTGGATGAGGCAATGAAGCAGCTCAAGGACGGTAAAGCCCCGGGGCCAGATGGGTTTTCCACCACCTTCTTTCACTCTTTCTGGGATATGCTTAAGGAGGAAGTCTGGCAGGTAGTCGAAGAATCCAGGGCAACGCGTTGGCTCCTTCCCTCTCTCAACGCCACTTTCATAACTCTCATCCCCAAGGAGGAGGAATCCATCACACCGGATAAGTTCAGGCCTATTGCGCTTTGCAATGTGATTTACAAAGTTATATCAAAAGTCATTTCCAATCGCCTCAAACCTCTATTACCTGGACTCATTTCTCCGGAGCAGTCAGGGTATGTGGAAGGAAGGCACATTATGGATGGCATCCTGCTCTCTCATGAAATCATTCATTCCCTCAAGCAATCAAAGCAATCAGGTATGCTTCTCAAATTGGACCTTTCCAAGGCTTTTGACAAACTAAGCTGGACTTATATTCATGAAATGCTAACTGCTTTTGGCTTCTGCCCTCCTTGGATCCGTTGGATCATGAATCTGATCTCCTCCACTCATTTCTCAATCCTCGTTAATGGCATCCCCTCCCGCCCCTTCAACCCCTCCAGGGGTATTCGGCAAGGGGACCCCCTCTCCCCCTTTCTCTTCGTCATTATGGCGGAAGGGTTAGGGAGACACATTAAGCAAGCCCTCCTCTCTCATCAGATCAAAGGCATCTCTGTGCATAACTCTCCACCCACTTCCCACCAGCAGTTCGTCGACGACACTATGCTCTATGCTTACCCTTCTGCTCAAGAAGCCCGCCGACTAAAATCTCTCCTTCAGGACTTCTCGGAGGCCTCTGGAATGCACATCAACAGTTCTAAATCCCAGATTTTTTTCTTCCATACGCCGCCCTCAGTCAAGTCGGCTGTTTCTCGAATCTTGGGGTTCACCGCAGCTTCTCTTCCCTCCAAGTACCTGGGTGCTCCCCTCTCGGTCTCGAGTCTTAAACAACCCGCTTGGCGTTCCTTGCTTGAGAAACTGGAAAACTGTCTTACTCTCTGGACTTATAGATCCCTTAATCTAGCCAGTCGAATAGTTCTCATCAAATCGGTTTTGCAGGCAATGCCTCTGTACTTGTTCTCTTTCTTAGCGGCGCCAAAATGGGTCCTAAGAAGCATAAGAAACCTTCAGCGCAATTTTCTATGGAGTAGTGCGGCCACCAACCGCAAATGGGCTCTGGTGAAGTGGACCAATGTATGTATGCCCAAGGAAAAGGGAGGCATTGGATTAAGGGATCCTGAACACAGCAATTCCATCATGAGCGCCAAGATCTGGTGGCAATGGATCACTAGCCCAGAAAAGCCTTGGGGAAAAATATGGACAGCCAAGTATGCCGGAAATCGACCTCAAGAGGAACTCATCAGATTCATCCCCACTGAAAAGGGATCCACAATATGGAATGCGGCCAAACAACACTACCAGTTAATACAGAAGCACAGCTTCTGGGAAATAAGGAACGGACGCACTGCAAGATTTTGGACCGATGCCTGGAACCAACTGCCCAAACTCCAGAACATTCTCCACCCCTCTGTTCTCCCAGAAAGGTCAGAACACCGGCAGGAAAAAGTTTACCAATTCTGGTCGCAGGAGTTGGAGCACGGCTTCAGGATCTGGAAAAGGAGCAACTTGATTCTCAATCAAGCAAATGAGCAGCAGCAAGAGGAGCTAAGGATCGAGCTAAGGAAAAGAAATATCAGGCAGGATAATAGAGAGGATATTCTCAGATGGGGGTACCTTCCCAAGGGATCCTACACAACCTCAGAGGCTTACAAGTTGGTATGCAACTTCCCTTCTCCCCCAGATCCCATATGGAGCAGAATCTGGGAGCTTGGTCCATGGCCAAAAATTACCTACTTTCTATGGCTGGTGGGTCACAAAAAAATCCTTACCTGGGACAAACTCAGGAAGCGGAGCTTTCATGGCCCTTCGATCTGTCTCAATTGCTCACAAAATGAAGAAACTCTCCAGCATCTCCTTGATACCTGCTCTCTGGCCAGTCAACTTTGGGACAAGGTCAGCTTCAGATGTCAACGAAGCTGCAGGAGGGAGGGGGACATTATCAACTCCTTAAGACTTTGGCAAAAATCTCCTTACAAGAGCAGGATCCTCAATCATTTATGGAATATTCTTCCAGGGATCGTCCTCTGGAACATCTGGAAGGAACGTAATCAGCGCATATTCAAAAACAATCGTTCTCCCTTAGAAGAAATCTGGAGTAAGACTCACAAAAACATACAAGAGACAATGGCTCTTCAGGCATGGACAGCGGATGATCTTCCCACTATTGATAACGAGCATAACATTCTAAGCAATTGGCAGCTGCAGATACCACCAGATTCTCTTAAGAGCAGTGCTCCTAAGGTCAATTGCACGAACCTCTGTCAATGGAAAGCCCCTCCCCAAAACTCATACAAGCTGAATTTTGATGGAGCTTCCAAAGGAAATCCTGGCGCAGCTGGATATGGAGGTATACTAAGGGACTCGGAAGGAAAGCCCATTCTGATTTATTTTGGGAACCTAGGGTGGGATACCAATAACTCCGCAGAGCTGGAAGGCCTATGGCAAGGCCTTTTGCTAGCTTGGAATCTCAATCTTCAACCTCTGATAGTAGAAGGGGATTCCCAGATTCTCATTAACATGGCCACCCGTCTTCAGAATGGCACGAATGCAAGGAAAGTAGCCCCCAGTTGGCGGCTAGAAGCTAGGTTAAATGACTTAGCTCAGAAGCTCCGCAATTCTATAGCCCTCTCCTTCACACACACTAAACGAGAAGGCAACAAAATTGCAGACCTTCTAGCCAACATTGGGACAAAGGCAGACCACCCTCTGGTGTCTGGAAATACCAACATCATTTCCAACAGGCATCTGCTTCAGGATTGTCAAAGACTGATCCAAGAAGAGGCTGTCGCCCCGGATGCGGGTGTCTTCGAGCTAATCCATGGGAGGCCACATGGCGGGCATGGGCCGACACGTGAGGAAAGCGAGCCTTTATTGCCTCAAGCCGCCGATCCTTCAGCAAGCGAGAGACATAAAGGAGGTTTTAATGGCGCTGCGGGAGGTGATGGCAGTCCAGCCAGACACAGTTAATGGAGGTCTTTTCAGAGGGAATGTGCAGGAGCTTAAATATGCTGATTCGGTGGGTAAGGGAGCTCAGAGTGATTGGCATAATTCTCAGAATCCTGAGAGTCAATATCTCGTCTTGGTATTTGGAGGTTCGGGTAAGGTCCGCGCCATTCTGGTGCTGTCTGGGCTCTGTATTCGTTCAGTCTACGCCGGTACATACCCAATTTGGGTGCTGCAAGATAAGGGAAGGGGGCATAGCCACTGTCGGCCCTTCGCTGCTCGGGCTCAGGAAGCGGAATTGGAGGATTCCATGGTGCAGCCGAGAGAGAGGATGCCTAGCCGAAGAGGCCCAGGAAGGGGGGAATCCTCTCGTCCTCCTGCAGCTGATGTTCATCATCATTGCTGCTGTTGCTATTGTTATCGGAGGGTGGGAGTCACCCAAATCCCAGCTGGTCAATTCATGGAAGTGGGAAGCTCCGTTGAGGGTGAGCCAATTCTCCCAGCATTTGGCTCAGTCACCTTCACGCTGGGCAGCTCCAGAGACACTGCAGGTGTTAATGCCCACATCTCTGTGCTTTTTACAAAAATCCCTGAGGAAGATGAGGATAGCTCGTCACTGGTTCTGGCGGAGGACAATTCAGCAAAGGAAAAAGGAAAACGCCCAATGGGGGAGTCTTCCACCGCAGCGAGACATTCTGAAGGAGAGCTGCCTCATCCCCCCGCCCAACTTCAACAGCCCGAAATGTCATCTACTGCGCAGAACCCCATGGCCATGTGGGAAGGAGTTCCAAATGGGCAGGGTTGGAGCAGAATTGTGGAAGAAGAACCAGAAGAGTAGTCCTCAGCGGCTCCCCTTCGTTTTTTCTTCCTTTTCTCAGGTTGGGGTCTGGATACTGGCTAATTTCAAGTTTTCAATGTGCATCTTAGTCTATTCTCTTTATATCTGTAAGTCCGGCTCACGGCTACCTCAGTTGCACTGGGTCCGGAGTCTAATGTCGGGTCTTAGCTATATGTCTTTACCTGTATCGTGTCGGTTTACGGTAATGTCACCAGTTTTTTCAGTTTGTCTGTACTCCGCGTCTCTTCTGGTTTGCCCCTGCGCGGGCCGTTTTGTAGTCATGGTGGAAAATCACATAGTCATGTTTTGTCAAGCTCTCTGGAACAGGTGCCCTGCGAGGCAAAAATTCAAGTTTGCTATCACCACCCAAGGAGCCATAGGTGGCCCTGGGCAGCTTGTCTGTTTGATGTAAATGTTTTACTGTAAATATTAATACAAAGTAGTTAGAATTGCCGAGAAAAAAAAAATACATATAATAGTTGAAAATGTTTTTTTGTGTGAGTTAAATTTTCTTAAAGTAAAAAGCAATAAGTATAGCTGAAATATAAATCACCTTTAAAAAGATATAATAGTTAAAATGCTTTTGTATTAGGTAAAGTTTATTCAAGTAAAAACTAAAAATATCTCAGACATATATAAATTATGTAAATTGGTATTATAGTTAGAATATTTTTTGTAAGAAAAACTTTATTAAGTGAAAATTAATAAGTAATTCAGATATATAAATTATGTAAATTGATATCATAGAGTTAAAATATTTTTGTGTGAGATAAATTTTAACAGAAAAAATGAAACTTCAATGTATAAATTACATAAGTTGATATCATAGTTGAAATGGTTTTGTGTGAGGTAAATTTTATCAAGTAAAATTTAATAAGTGTTTCAAATATATCAGTCTAATTCCATCTTAACTCCTGCGCAGAGGGATCAAATTTCTTTTCACTCTAAACAAATATCTTGAAGTGAAAACTTATTTTAGAGTAAAAAGAAAATTTTGATCTCTTTAAAAGCTTGGTAAATTTGATGAGTCTAAACTGATTTATATGACTCTACCCTTAAACTTAACTCCAAAATATTTATCTAAATTAATTTCTTGTAAGAGACAAAATTAATACACATGATCTTGTTAAATTAAATTGTACTTTGTTGTGTGTTTCCATCATGCTACCCATATTTGAATAGAAATTCTGAGGTTATTATGTTAGTCGACATTTGAGACCGTAAATATCTCAAGAGCTACATTGTTTTGACATTGTGATCAAACCAAACTGTTTCTGTATTTTCCACTGTGTGCCGGGAAATCAAATTGTCAGCAAAGTGTGAGTAGAAATACACATATTCCCTTTCATATGGAACCGTTATAAAATGAACAAATCTTTTGCAGTTCATGAGTATTTAAGTTCATTCCATGAACGGATGTAGCTGATCCTGTATCACCCAAAATTGGACTATTCCTGGTTTGCGTACAACTTAAAATACACTTCGTTATGTTATATGGTTTTTTATTTGTTGAGGTTTTCTATTACACCAAAATCCACAGGTATTAGTAAACGATAGAAAACACACTTCGTTGTTTGAGAAGATGAGTTATACATGAGCCTAATTTATAGGAACAATATAAGTTTATAACGATAGCTAGAAGATAAGACTGATGACTCCATAGATAATTATAAGACTAACAAGACAACTGATAATATTGCAACGTAAGTTTACAAGTTTCAATATTTATTGAACTCTAACACCACTCCATAAGTGAGATAAGGTTGCTATGTAAGTTTACAAGTTTCAATATTTATTGGAACTCTAACACCACCCCATAAGCCAAACGTAAGGAGGAAAATAAAGAAAAAAGAACACAAAGAATGGGTCCCAACAACTAGGCCTTTTTAGGTTCCCATGTACAACATTTCATAAGAGAGAAAGAAGGAAAGAAAACGAAGAGATAAAGGAAGGAGGACTCAAGATGATCCCCCGACGACACCTTAATTTACTTCAAGCATATGTTGTAACTAAAGAAACCTTGGTGATGCCAAAGACTTTGTAAAAATATCTTCTATTTTTTCTTCAGTAGGTACATATTCTAGGTTGAAAACACCATATTGAATAAGTTGGCAAATGAAATGAATATGAATCTCAATGTGTTTTTTAAGTTGATGGTCCACAATATTTCTAGAAATTTGTATTGCAATTTGATTATCACACCATAAGAGAGTAGGTTGATCCTGTTGAATGTCAAACTCAAGCAATAATTGTCGCAACCAAGGAACTTCTCGACTTGTGAGAATTGCAACTCTATACACAACTTATATCGTAGATAATGCAATTGATGATTGTTTCTTTCAAGACCAAGAAATATGAGCAGATCCAAGAGAGAAAAAAAATCTAGAGGTGGATTTTGATCATCCACTGATCCACCCCAGTCAGAAACGGTGAAACCTGCAAGCTCAAGAGAGCCAATAATATATTGAATGCCAAAACTGGAAGTTCCTTGAATATATCTAAGAATATGTTTTTCTGCTTTCCAGTGACTCTAATGAGGATCCTAAGCAAATCTAGAGACCATCCCGACTGCAAAGGAAATGTCAGGCCAGGTGGGTGTCAAATAAAGTATACTTTCAACAACTTGGTAATACAATGTAAGATCCACCTTGGGAGTGGTGCAACTAGCAGTAAGAATAACACTTGATTGAAAAGGAGTAGGTGAAGACTTACAATTAGACATGCCACAATGTTGGAGTAAATCAATATCATATTTCTGTTGGAAGATGATGATTCCATATGAATATTGGTGAACTTGCAAGCCAAGAAAGTAGTGTAGAAGACCAACTGCAATTTGTGAGATGTTGCTATGAGATGTAGAGGGAATGAAGTCTTGAGAAGGAGTCATATGATATGAAGCTCCTGAATCAAGTATCCAATTATCTGTACATTTACGTATGGCTTGGGCAGATAAATGATGTCCCTTGCTTCATGGCCTCTTCTAAGGCATTCAACTTTTTCCAACATCTTGCTTCAATATGCCCCTATTTTCCACAAAAAGTACAAATTTCATCTATTTTGGTCTTCTTCTTTTCCTATTTTTTGTTTGTCTTTGAGGAGGATTCTTCATTCTTAGAAACTGGAGGAGAAGACTTAGTATTCTTCTTAGTCTTAGAGGGAGACTCACGGGCTTTTGCATAATTTTTCTTTGGTTGAAACTGAGCTTTTTGCTTACCTTTGTAGTTATGAGCCACCAAAGCTTTATTTGAAGAGCTAGAGAGAACATCTAGTTGATTGAGCTTATATTTTTCTCATACGAAACAATCACAAAATATCTCAAAGCTGGGTATTTGTAATTTTCCACCAAGGGAACCCCTTGATGCATAGAAGGTAGATGTAAAAACTTGAAAAGGACCCTTTAGTTTTGACAAAATCAAGAAAATACATTCAACATATTTTTTCTCCTTGCCACATGATTTTAATTGAGACAACAAATACCTAAATTGAGAAAGATACTCCTGAATAGATGCATGCTCATCATTTACTAGGGTTGATAATCTAGTTTCCAATTCTAATGCATGAAACTCATTGATACCTCCAAATACTGAAGCTAGTTTTTCCCAACTTTCTTTGGGAGTTGAACATTCTTCAAGATGAAATAATAGGTTGTTTGAAACATGCAACCCAATCAACCCCATTGCTTCATCTAGTTTATTCTTGTAGGCAAATCTTTCAACTTCTTTTGTAAAATTTGGTTGGTTTTCACTTAATGTTTGCCACAACCCCTTAGATTGCAACAATTGTTGCATTTTTCTTTTCCAAGTATGATAATTGTATGGAGTAAGTAACTCTATTATCCTTAACTCCGCCATAATATCAAAAACAAAATTTTACAACTACTGCGGAATGCCAAAAAAAAATTGCCCAAACTTCTTTTTGCCCTAGTAAAAAAATACCAAGATTTTTTGCAAGAAAATGTCAATAATATTATCCTAGATTCTGTACAGTGATGTGTGGTTTAATGGTAAGTCTACTTGGGCGAAGCTCAAGAGACCACGGTTCAAATCTCATTGAGTACATGACCTACTGTGGTGGTAGCTGAAGGAGCAGATTCACCAATCCCGTCTTGGCGGCGCATGAGTCTAACTCTTGCTAAAATCATAGGATCTTAGTATATCCGACATGCAAGTAGTTGGATGTAGTCCTAGTGTTATAGAGGCAGCTACAAGGATTGATCCTAGGTCTCCCATAGATTAGGACTGGCAGTTACCAATTCACCATGTGGTTAAAAAAAAAAAATATTATCCCAGATTCTTCTTTCTACCCTAGTCAATAAGTTTTGCCCAATTCTCTTTTTAAATCAATAAAAAAATTCATTTTTTTTTGCCCAATAAAGTTCACAAAACACTTGGAAACCTCCTCGCAAATAATTTTTCAAAGAAACTTTTGATAATATGGTGTTCTCTTCTTTTACAATCCATAAAAAAATTACTGCACCTTTCTCCTCCTAAACAAATTATGCAGGCAATTTTTTATTTTTGAAAACCAGAATAGCTTATTGATAAAGAGTATTAAAATACCCTTTCTTCCTTTTAAAAAAAATTACGAGAATCCTTGATGGTGATGTTGGACACCTGGAATGCTACACCACATGAATTATGACACTCATCATATGGAATGAGTGGAGGAGGGCAGGCATTAAGCCCTTGCATTACACTGTGGTTAATTACTTCGCATTTGAAATTGTGAAACATCACCCCTTCCCTATGTGCAAAGGAATAATATTGTCTCGAGGATCCGTGGCACCGACGTTACGGTGGTTAAGTAGTGTGAAGCATGAAATAGTCTGGGTGTTATTTGGCTCTTTGAGGGATACAAACTTACCTGTGTTCACATTTCTTCGGGTCGTGTGGGTTTGGTGGCGGTCATCCATTTATCGCTCCTCTTGTGGGCTTAATAAGGTAACAACTCTCTCCCTTCTGCTCTAGGTGAAACTTTCCTTTTCATTCCTTGGCTGGAGGGTGTGCTGGTTGAAGAACTAGATGGTATTGGGTGTTGGTTTCTTGGGCCACTGTGGTTTAGTTTTTTGGCATTATGGGTGGCAGTGCTTTGTTTATTTGTGTAAGGTCTTTGTTTCTATTACAAGCGGTACCAGGGTTTCTAGTGGGGGAGGTTTTGCTTGGACCAAGGCTTTGGTGTTGGCTTTGTTTTGGCTCTCTGGGATAGAAATTTTCTGGATTTTTCCTTCCTGGGGTTGTTGGTCAAAGAACTCCCTTCGACGAAGCCCAGTGGCTCTGACATCGGTCAGGTTTCTAGGAGTCTGAACTCCTAGATTTTATTGTGTGCATCTGGGTGGTGTTCCTTTTGACTTTCCAGGAAAAGGGTTTTTTGGAAGTGCTAGCCTGGATTTGTGATTGTTTCGTGGTGAAACTAGGTCGAGGTGACCATCGGTGCTGGGTTATCTTGTGTTCTTAGACTTTGGTGTAGAGTGTTGGGTTTTTGGTGGAGGTCTAATGATTTGTAGAGTGCATTCTAATTGGGTGCGTGGTTTTGGGTTTGATTGGGTGGTCCTCGGTGTTGATTTGGGTTAGTCTCGAGAGCCCGGGTTATCACACGACCATCAATATGAAGTTGAGTTTACATTCCTCATATGCCCCTATTCAGGGGAAGGTGGAAGTGTCCCAGCTTAGGGAGGGGTCAATTGTGCCTGATGGAGTCTGGGGTGGCGGTGTGAGAGTGGGTGTTGATAGCAGTAGCCATGGTGCCGGAATTGTGCGAGGCATCATGTGCGGGGCTAGTGGAGCACGTGGTGGGAAAATATCTTTGGTCGGTCATGTGGATGGTGGGCATAGCAGGATCCTGGCTCAAGGAAGTCGTGGAGCAAGTAGTAGGCATAGAGGCGCAAGACGTGGTCGAGTTTCGAGGGCACAGGGGCGGAGCAGAAGAACGGGTAGCGTGGGGTCTGTTGGACGTGCATCATTTAGGTGAATCGGGAGAACTACAACATATCAGGTGATGTTACAATCTTACATGGACATGTTAGAATATCAGGATAGGGTCTGAAGGGAAGAACACAAGGCAATTATGGCCAAGATAGAGAAAATCCATTACTTTCAATGCCATGTCCGTGAAATAATTGTGGTTGTTTTGCAATGATAGTATATGTTGACCGAGAAGATCTAAAAGCTAGAAGCTTGGATTTCTCACTTTGAGCAACATGTCAACTGCCAATATCGTCCTCCTTCTACTCTAGGAATGAGGCCATATAATTCAGCTTCAATCACTTTTGATGACTGACTATGGTAACTAGTGTCTTTCTAGTTCTTTTTGTTTTTTTGTATGTAATGCCTATAAGGTTGTGGATCTCTCCATCAGTTATTTTTCCTTTTGTTTGTAGCATGGTAATAACATTGGTCAAAAAACTTGGTTGGGGTGAGACCACATGCATTTTTACATCTTTGTATCTACCTTTTGAGTAATGAAAAAACTAACTTACAAAAAAAAAACCATGGCCAAATTAAAAAAGGGGCAAATTAATTATGGAAAATATATACGGTGCCCTTAGAACTTACTTTGATATTTTTAAACTGTCTTTATCCCTTCAATGACTATTGAATTTTACCTCGAACACAAAAACCTCTGCGCTCTTCTTTGGTGGCTTCAAGTACTAAACAACAAACTTCAAACCTGCAACCTCCGCATTGTTTCAAGGACTGAACAATATTTATCAAATGTCTTCCACAAACGTCGACCAACAAGAGAGGTAATAGAAATTTTTCAACTTGGCGCACTAAGGCTCCACTCTTCTGAAAGGAAAGTGTTGACAACGATTAACAATATTGAGATTTTACCGAGTTCTTGGAAATCTCAAATCCTGGCCTTCGATTCACAACTCTTGATTTTGTTTCGACTCCTCCACTAAACACAAACTTTTAGAGGCTTAAGCAAAAAATTGCCTTGAGCCTGATTTCACAAGAACCGAAAAAAAACCAGATTAGAGTTGATCTGATTGGTAGAAAAAATACAGTGCTTCCATTGCATAGTGAAAATGACAGTAGCATTAAAATCCAGGTGATATTTTGAGCGCACTGCCTTTGGAAAACAAAATACCCAAACAAATCTAGATCCAAAAATAGATCTTAAAAACTTTAATGGCCTCTCAATTCCCTGTATAGCCAAAGGTTGGAGATGGTCTTTTTCTAGAGTTCCTTGATGGCTAGGGTAGAGGGTTGTTCCTTGGAATCCTGAAGGGAGGATCTCTGAAGCCTTCTTGTTGTGTGGTTTTTATGGTGGATTTTGGAATTTCCCAAGGTGGGTGGAAGCATTGTGTTGTTGTTTAAAGGGTGGAGACTCATTTCCTTGGAATCCCTTAACATCCTTGGGTGGAGAGGAAGTCTCTAGATTCCCTAAAATTATTGGATGTGAACAACTAGAGGGTGGAGGAAGCAAGCCTCTGGATTCCCTACATGTATTTGTTGGTCATCATTGGATAGTTGGAGGGTGGAGGATGTTGGCCTCTAGATTCCATGTACATTCGTTAACTTCTAAGTAGTTGGTGGGTGGAGGAAGGATAACCTATGGAGTCCTTGTTTCAGCTTGCATTTGGTGTTTTATTCCTTTCAGCAAGGTCCCTCATTCTCTAGAATCTGGCTCAAGGGTGACAATTGCAAGTGAGGTCTTGTTGCAGTTGTCTATGGTTGGGTGGAGAGTCATAGTCACTGAATTAGTTGCCCTAAAATATTCAAGATAAGTGTTCTTTTATATTTTTTTAAATGATAATGAATGTGTGTTGCATTTCAGGTTTGAAATGGTGTGTTGTATGAAATATATGTTTTTGTTTCTAATATGATACATATGAACAACATAAGGTGCAATGCTAAAGACATTGCAATGGTTCGTAAGAATCTATATTAAACCATATAATAATCAACATAGGAACTTCTCTTATTATAGTTTGATGAATACATTGAAGATACCCTGTTTTGACAGGGTCTGTGTGCATATACTAGCTACAATCCCATGTTACAATCTATGTGGCATTGTGCTAATGTTGAGGATTACCTCCTCTCTCAACTTACTTTACATGAGAGGCTTTTTTAGTCTGGTGTGATAAGTGCCCTGGTATTGGGTCTACATATCCACTGGACCAAGATTTGGCCCAAAGTATCTATGTGCTCTCTTGAGTAGGACATAGTCTCATAAGAGGGACTGACTTGATATTATATCCTTGTATATCTTATAGATGCAATTCTTCTCTAATTGTATAGTGGTCGAACCTTCCTAGACTGGAAGCCATCCCCTATGTAACATCTTATCATTGAGATGTTGTGGCAACTTCATGCTTGAATTGATTGTAACGTCAATGACGTTTGAGGGATATTATCTCCTCTATGAGGGATGATGTGTGCATCCCTTATATTATACAAATTCCCCTAAAACCATTAAGAAGTAAAACAATCTTTCTTGTAGGTTCATTGTAAACCATAGGGTGTATCTCGGTGTGTGACAGGAGAGCTAGACGACCTTTAGGAGTCACCAAGCTCTTAGCAGGGGATAGCCGGAAGGTCACCAGTGCAATCATGCCTGGAATTCCTTGTCCCTAAACGGGGATTTCTCAAAGGTTAAGAAATTATCCATTGTGCACATGTCCATAAGGCTCATGCCTATGTTCAAACCCAAAAGATGAATTCCTTATCTTTTCGATGAGTGTTGAACCTCTTGTGGCCTTCTCGACCTCTTGTGAATATTGTGGATTTGGGAAAGTTAACCCTGGATTAAGATCAAGAGGATAGCACCAGCAACTGCTTTAGTAAACCTCAAGGCCCATGATTAAACATTGGCACAGATCTAGAAATTTTTAGAACCATTACATCCAAGCCTTAAATGGATTCGTTGGTTAATGGCATTGTGCACAAGAAGGGAGCAATCTTTGTTGAAAACTGTCAGATTCATGAGCAAGAATATTACTCATTACTTGGTGATACCTCCTTACTCGGGCTATGATGGAGTTCTACATTGGGCGGTGTTGTTGTGATTCCAGGGTCAGAGTTAGCGTTATAGCCTTAATCGGATAAACCATATCTAATTGGTCTAACATGACTCTCATCACGGAATCCCTGGATTGAATGCCCAAATTTCATCTTATCTCAATTGGGTGAATGGAGGGGTGATATGACCCGGAGGCCACAACTTGGAAGCTTTTATTCAACAACACAAAGGAAAAACAAGGTTGACAGTGCATCGGATTAGCTAGGTCGACAACGTAGAGGTGTAGAGCATCCCCATTAGCTAGGAATGGAACCCATACGATGGCTCATCTAGCAGGATTATATCTTGTAAGCTCAAAGGGGAAGATTGTGTCAAGAGAAAGGGATGACGTGGGGTTGGGACATGGTGGCCTCCACAGGCTCATGGTTACAATCGCATTGGTCGGGGGGGGGGAGGACCCACCTGACAAGTCAGCTCGACGAATTAACTCCGAAGCACCCATGAGAGTGCAAAAAAAGGGCAAGCGAGGAGAATCATCGGGGTTGCAAGGACCAGGATGACATGTCCCAGTGGTTTCTCCCCAAAGGTTAAGGGGAGTAGGAAAGGAGCATTTTCAGGGTCGTAAGGATCAGGATGACGTGTCCCGAAAGTCTCAACTCTGAAATTTCAAGGAGGGGAACGTGAAGGGAGCAACGAGATGGTACGATTGGAAAACGTGGAGAACTCGATGACATGTTGAAGATGATTAAATGGGTCTAGGTGACATGGTAAAATGTTGTAGGTGTCAGGGATATATGTGAGATGGGGCCCATATTGTCATTATGCACCCCTTGTAGTGGTTTTGGGAATGTGGTGGGAGTGTCACAATCGATCCTCGCCATTGATTTAGTGATGGGCAGATTGGACAAACTACTTTTTGCCACCCCCTGCCCATGTTAATATTCGAGAATGTTGACCCAGCGCAATCGCTTAATTTGGAGCGTAGAGCATCGTGGTCGTTGATTGTCACGAATTCTGCACGAGGTGTAACCGTGGCGAGGCCAGAGAGTATTTCTCATTTCTGGCAAGGTGTAAACATGATCGCAATCACTGCAATCACGTTTTTCATGTATTTCTCATTTTTCGTGTAACAGGATCCATTGAAATTATGTAAAATGGGTTATCCTTAGATGAGGAATTAAATTCTGCATCCAACGAGTTCTCCCGCTCGTAATTTGACTAAAATTGTATGGAGATAAGTCGAAAATATTAGTTGAAAAAACAATTTTTTATTTTTTAATCTTTTTACTTTTTTACTCCAAAAATGGTGAACCATCCCCCATGGTTGACGTCATCATCTTAATTCCTATTGGTTCTTATAAAGTTGATTTGGCTGTACATTTTTGTTTTGAGTCCCATTTTAGACCTCAAAATTTCTCTAATGATCGTTGTAGCCATCTTGATTTAAGTGACCTCATAGGGGCATCATTAATGCAATAATAATTTAGTCATGCTTGAGGGGAATCGTTGTCATTATGTTGATTAGTCACGCCTAAGAAGGATCGTGTTTTATTAAAGTGTTATCTGAAAGATCCCAAGGAGCATCATCATTGCAATCTTTACAAGTTGAGCTGAGAGGCATCATTACAATGTTTATAGGTTGAGCTTAAGAAGCATCGTGTAATGTTTATAGGCCAAACCTAAGAGGTACCTTTTGGGTGTTGATAGATCGAGCTTGAGAGGCATTGTTTGCATGTTGATAGGACAAGCCCAAAAAACATCATTTGGGTATTGATAGGGTGTGCCTAAGAGGCATCATTGTAGTGTCTACAGGCCGAACTCGAGAGGCATCATTTAAGAGTTGTTTTGGGTGAGCCCGAGGGGCATTATTTTTTTATTATGGTACTATTTTCCCAAACCATAACATGATTGACAAGTCATGATATGTGAGTAGTGATGTATATTTGAACTATATTGTGGACGGGTAGAATCCTGATGGTCATCCTTCAAAGACTGGAAGTCACAATAAAACAAAGGTTGTGGCATGGTATATCAAGCAACATAACATGGGTCTATTGGCCATGTTTTTGTGTTGTGTTGGCTGATGCCCATGTTTGAATCCTAGTGATTGTCATCTTATAAACTAATTTTTATTCTTGCTATCAATGGTCATTTTACAAATTATTAGACAATCATAAATGGTCATTTTGTCAAATTATTAGACCACCATAAATGGTCATTTTGTAGATTTAGCGTCGAAAACTACCCATTTTGTAGAACATGCCCTAAAAGGGGAATTTTTTATAATGGTTAATTTGATTTTTAGGTTTATATGTTTTTTGGGTTTTTCTGGGCTCATTAAAAGTCCAAATTGGATCCTGGGAAAAGTGTGTTGATCGGGGGACAGTGGTGAACAATACTTGAGGCATAAAAAGCCTTAATGATGTTTTAATGTTCAAAATTAGTGGTATGTGTTTTTGAGATTGATGAACAAGGTGTAGTTGTCAATATCAAGTATATGGAAAGAAGTAGTTCTGAGATGGTTCTCATGTGATCAAATGGACAAGTAGGTTGGAACGGAGTTTGGGCAGGATGTGATAGGATGTTGACATTAGTTTGATAGTAGTACGTTATTCTATTTTAATTTTATATATGAAGAGAAAGTAGATCTAGTTTGCAATATTTTGAAAAGAGTCCCACAAAAACTTGAAGAAGGAGGTGGGTGCCTCCGCTAAGGTTGCCGCCTCAATTCGGTTGGAGCCTAGAGAAAGTTGGATATTTCTCATCATCAAGGTTGGTTCCTCAATCAGGTCGGAGCCTAAAGCAAGTTAGAGCTTGCTCATCATTTAGGTCGGTGCCTCAATCAGGTTGGATCTTAGAGAAAGTCAGATTTTTCTCATCATCAAGGTTGGTTCCTCAATCAGGTTGTAACCTACAACAAGTTTCTTCTTGCACACTTTCAAGGTTGGTGCCTCAATCAGGTTGTACCCTATTGCAAGTAGTTGCTTGCATATTTTTTGCGGTGGGTTCCTCTAGTAGGTTGGTGTTTGCAAATCTATGTAATGAATTGAAGAATAAGTAAAAGAATTTTTATTTTTCTCCCATGTGGGTTTCCACATAAAAAATTGTGTATCTTTATGTTGATGTGATGGCTTCTTGATGTATTTTTCATGTGATGGTAGCTTTATGATTCATTGATATATTTATCAATATGTTGCAAATGGTTATGATTCATTAATATATAGTTGTTCATTAATGAAACATTGTGAAATGGTAAAATTGTTGCCACATTGATTCAACATCCCCCCACTTAGTGTGATCTTTGGTTCAAAAAAATAAAATAAATAAATAAATAAAATTATTGTACTTGGGTATATTTCTCTTTAATATGGAAAATATGTTATTTGACTGGTAGAATATATTTCTTTCATATATGATTTCCCTATTTCTTAAATATAGTCTACAACTTGTAGCTTTATGTCCATAGTCTATGCATGTAAAGCAATAACCATGAAAAATATTTTCATACTTGGGAGAAATATACTTGCTAAATTATTGTTGTATTCTCCTTGGAAGCACAACAATTCTTTGTTGAAATCTATGGTTGTTTCTTGCATTTAATTTTTGTTGTTGATTTTTATTCGTTTTTATCTTGTTTTCCTTATTTTTTATTTGTTTCTCCTTTTGTTTATGAACAAAATAGTTATTAACACCACATTCTGGTACCTTGACTATTTCAACAAAGTAGTTGGGTTCCTTGGTTTTGATTGTTGTTAAATTTGAGTGTCCTTTATAGCCCAAAACAATTTTTATATGAGGGGATCTTTGAACATTCATAATTTCATCTAATTTTCTAGTCCCTTTGATAAAAAAATTATTTAGATTTTCTAACTCTTTTCTGAGGGTGACAACCTCCTCCTTAATATTTTCACATCCCTTGTCTTTTTATTTTAACTGCTCCATCAAATTATCTTCAATTTTCTTGGCTTCCTCAATTTTCAAAAGAAGAGGTGCCAAATTTTCAAAGTTTTCCAACATCTCTTTTGTATATTATTCTTCTTCCTTAGCCTCTAAATTTCTTTTAAATCACTAATTAGTTCACCTTCCAAGTCTACTTCAACCACTTCTTCATCAAACTCTACATGTTCTTCTTCTAGGTTGTCTAAAGTGATAAGCATAAAATCCTTTGTATCTCCTTTAGCTTTTTCCTCATTAGAGGATTGAGCATCTTCATCTTCTGAGGAACTGTTATCATCTTGAGTAAAAAAACTCTTTTTTTTATATATCTTCTTCTCCTTATTTACTTTTATATACTTATCCTTATGTTCATGTTAATTATTATTTTTCTTTTATGGAAACTTAGATTCATGATGACCTACTTTACCACACTTGACACACTTGAAAGGAAACTTACCTTTATATTTACTTGATCCTCTTTTCAATTTTCTAGCAAATTTTTCCTCTTTTTCATATGATTCATAGCACGAGTCATCTTGATCTATTTCATTTGGCATTTTGTCTACTTTGAAGGTTGTCTCCCTTGTTGTAGTTCTTCCTTTTGCAATTTTCATTTAATAGGAAGTTAATGTTCCATGCAATTTATCCAATAATCGAGTGTTGAGATATGTAAATTCTTCAATAGATGATACCTTGGGATTGTATCTTTCAAGCAGTGACCTCAACACCTTTTGAATTATAACTGACTTGTCTAGTTTTTCATCAAGTCCTCTTATAGTATTGACTACTTCATCAACTTAAAGGAATATTTTTTCTATTTCATCATCCTCGTGCATTTTTAGGGTTTCAAACTACATTCTACAACCTTGAAGTTTAGCCTTCTTTACTTTATTGTTCCCTTCAGAGAAAATGCTCATTTTGGCCCATATTTCCTTGGCGATGGTGTAGTCCATGAATTTGACCAATTCAAATTCAGACAACCTAGCAAGGAGTGTATTCATTACTTTAGAATTATAGGTGAATTCAAGCTTGTCATTTTTGGTAATTATAATTGGTGGCTTTACACAGCCATCTTGCGTTGTGTCCTAGACACCTGCTCCAAGAGACTGTAAGTATTCATTCTTACATTCCAAATTGTATGGTTTGTTCCAGTGAACATAGGAGCCTTGTTGGTGTGTCCTCCATCCTGGTTAGACATTGTCCATGATTTTTCTTATATTTATTAAATTGTTCCTAAAGGAACTTGGCTCTAATACCAATTGTTAAAAACCAGGAAAATACTGAGAGGGGCATGAATCAATATTTTAAAATTTTCAAAATTCCTTGCTCAAAGTAAAAATACTTAGCAACACAATAATGATCAACACACAAAAACCATAAATCTAGACAAAAGATATTAATGTAGAAACCCATCTAGGAAAACCATAAAATATTATTAATTATGATACAAAATAAAGCTACAAATTCATATTACACCAATTTATGTAGGCTACAACATACTGAAGGCTTCAACCTTCTTTCTCTCTTTGCAAGCACCAACTTGCTCATTTTTTAGGCACCAACTCCCTATTTATTAGCACCAACTAAAAGAAAGCTCCAACTCCCATTTTGCAAGCACCTACCTACACAACCCTTTAGATCCATCTTTCATAAATTTTCAAACTCAGATCAAAAGGGTTTCTCTGTCATACATTCATAAATAAATTATTTGTTTTTATCACTCAAACACCTATTCGTTGCTCTCTCTCAAGGCACACAATTCTCATATACAATCTTTGTATTGTTATTTTTATATAGATTTAGAGCTACTTCTATTCTCAGATGATTTGTTAATATTGGGTTTATCAATTAGTTTCACTTCAACTATGTTCTTTAAAGTAATTATTGTCCACATCGTTGTTTTGATTCTCTTTTATTCAGCTTGAACTGGTTGTTCACCTCTGTTTCAATATCATAACTTAATTTAAATTAAACTATGTTGAATTTAATCGACATGTCATTCTAATTTTATATCTATTTTAATTCTGGCGTTGGAATGCCAAATTTACAAGGCAGAATGTCAAGTTTCAAATAGTGTCATGCCCTTAGCCTTTAGATCTTTCTGCATATTATTGAGGCCTGGAATCAACAACTGAAGCACAAAGGGTGCTTATCAACCATCCACATTTATTTCAGTCTCCGAGTTCTCCGACGATTGGCTCCATGCTCTATATGTCTGAAGGCTTAAAACTACAAGGTTAAGTCTAAAGGAAAAAATACTTACAAATCGGCCCCTTAGAATGAATCTAGAGGATATGCCACATCATCAGAGGATGTCATATTTTCCACATGGAATTCTCTGAGTGGTTCCATGTGTCACTTTGATTTGGCCCACTTGGCCACCCAATATGGCCATTTCCAACTGCCATGTGTCACTCTCACGGAGTGCCACATCACCACTCAATCATGTCATCGCTACATGTCTACCACATGTCCTCTTATCATTAGGCCACATTTTCTATCTTGTTGCATCACTACCAGTTGGCATCCTCCCGTCTTAGTACGGAAGAGGGTCCTGAATTCCATGTTTTGCAATGCTTTTCTTTGTTAACCAAAAAGTGTTTGGGGCATGAAATTCATGTTATAGGACATATTTTTTGTGCCAGAGAATTTTTCTGTCTAGCGCTTTCCATCTAGAGCCAACCTTCTATGCTTGCATCCATTTAAACCTAGTGTGGTGCATTATGTGTCAACTAACAGATGGTTTTCCATCAAGTTCCTCCCGTATGGAACCTTTTGTCTCCACTTCATTCTCATCATGCCGAGGTATTATAACTTACTCAACTAAAAACTGGCACAACACATTTACATGTCTCACTTGCTAGATTATCCTCTTAGATGTCAATCATTCTTCCATGTGTTGCAATGTGATTGGTGCCACGTCGACACTTAACCATGTCAATGTTACCTATCATCACACGTCATCACTCTACCACGTGTTACCTGCTGAGTGGTACCTTGTGTACCCAGAAAAGGACCACTTGAACACCTAAAAGTGTCAAATATGCATGCCACCCGTCACCTACCACGTCCTGCCATGTGTCGTCACATTGACCTATCTTGCCACTTGGTTGCCACATCACCATTATCCTTCAGTCATGTTTTTCCACATGTAATTATTGCCATTTCATCTAGTATAGTGGAGAACCTGGGGTCCTATGTTTTTTGGCAAAATCATTTTTTAAGTGAAAATGGCTCAAAGGTTGATTTACTTCATTTACCATCCCTGCGAAGTTTATCTCTGCACCTTCCGTCTCGTGCCCAACACTTCCCAAGATCCTATTTCAAGCTTGGCGAGGCACAAATGTGAAGTCATTTGACGGAAGTTTTCCCATCCCACAGGTTATGTCAATTGTGACTCCCTGCTCCATGCCTCCATGACTTCTCCAACCAACAATTCTATGACAAAACATCAATTTAATAGTCATATGATAGGAAAAATGCATCTCTTGCGCATTTTGTTAGCTTGTGGAACTAAGAATATTTAGAACCCTGCCCAAGCTTTTGAACCTCCATAACTCCTGATCCCTTAGGAGTTTTCTAAAGTGCCATATGCTCCTAGAAAGGTCTCGCGGAGGTGTATCCAACTGACCACTTTTCATCTTATTTTGAACACTTTACCTGTAGAAACATTACCTTCAAGGATAGGCTACATCTCATCAGTGATCACAATGTGTTTTCTTAACATCAATGAACAAACTTTGACATAAATGACAACACTTTCTTCAACACTAAGGAACATAGAAAACAACTAGAAGAGTTGCTACATGCATACAGGGAAGTGGAACATGTTGTTGTCAGACTCTTAGATTCCAAACATTGGGCTATACAGGAAGTATGTAACAGAATGAAATGAGGTGAAGAAGCAATTGTAGCAGTTACTAAAGCAGGGTGTTATTTGACCAAATACTTCACCCTGTGGGTCATCCATCATAATTGTGCCAAAGAAATATGGGACTTGGAAAATTTTCATTGATTACAAGGGATTGAACGAAATAATGCTAAATAATAGGTACCTCATACTAAGGATAGATGATTTGTTGGACCAATTGTAGCAAGAAAAATACTTTACCAAAATGGACTTAAAATTAGGGTATCACCAAGTTTGAGTCAAAGAAGAATATACTTAGAAAGTTTCCTTAAGAGCCATAAAAGTTTTGTGTGAGTGGTTAGTCATGCTATTTGGTTTATGCAATTCCAAGTATGTTCATGACATTAATGAAAGATGGATTTCTCCCATATTTAGATTATTTTTTTATTATGTATTTGGATGATATAACAATATACATTACTACAAAGGAGGAACATATCTCACATTTAATGTAGCTGATAAAGACATTGAAGAAGCATCAACTACTAAAACATCTCAAGAAATGTGATTTTCTACAATAATCCTTGGTGTATTTAGTATATGAGATTGGTGTAGAAGAGTTGAAGATAGATCCTTCCAAGATGGAATCCATCATGAAGTGGGAGGTGTCTACTAATGCTTTTGAGGTTAGGAGTTTTAGGGGAGCCATCATAGCACTTCATGAAACATCAATAACAACACCACTCTTTGCCATAACAACAAACGGAAAGAATTTCTAATAGGGAAAGGGTCAATAGAAGGCCTTTGAGGAGTTAAACAAGAAAATTAGTCAAGCTAATCACCCAATAACTCATGAAAATAACGACTCGAGTAAGGAATAATGGGCCATGCTAAAAAAAATCTTGTTTCTTTCTTTCTTTCTATGAACCAAGAATAACTAAGAAATACCCTTAAACAATAAGAGAAATTATGAAACCTCCCTTGGGCTTCTAGTTTTCCAAGATCCATCTGTTTACAATTTTTTCATAGGGTCAAATTTCCATATTAGACTTCTTAATTGAAAAACTACTAAAGATACCATGATCTTCATTGGATCAACTAGAATTACAAGGTTTGACCTTGTTTTCACCCAGAATCCTTTTGAGGAAAAGGCATGTAATATTCTTGGACTCTTTTGTTAAAAAAATAATCATATCTTCCTTCATATAAAAAATAATTGTATTTCCATGAATTTCTTGAAGCTCCCCATAACTTCCCAAGTTTCTATGCTCCTTTTGGTTAGCATATTGTTTATGTTCCCTTTTTAACCCATATAACCATTTGAATATTAATAAATTAATATACCTACAAAGAGTATTCAAACAATTATCATATGTTATAAAGCAACATGAAAGGCCATGTTGAACATTAGGTTGAGGATGCACTAAAAAAAATTAAATCCCTAATATATTTTGGGTTATATTAGCTCGGAGATTAGAAGATGACAGTGGTTGACACATTGATGATAGCTCGTTGATATTGTATTGCTCTTAAAATTGAAATTCTTTATCAATTAGGTGATAACATTGACCATATCAATCTAAATTTTGCAGTAGTAATTAATTTGAATTAAGTTATTACATGCCTCAATGGAAACAACTCTATGATTTAGGGCATAGTCATCGTCTAATATATTTCATAAAGTCAATCCTAGGGAACTACCTCTACTAATGCATTTGATCCTCTATTTATTTTTGTGTGTTCGATTCTTGTTCTATAATATTAATTAATCCTCACATACAATATAATTGTTTGCAAACAACCCATGTAAAATACAAATAAAAATACAAATAATTATATTAGTTATAACAAGTGTGTAAGTAAAAAGAAGCTTAATTTAAGTAAAACATTCACAAAATTTCTGAGGGATTTTCTTCTTAAATCGAATAGATATACATAATCCAAGTTATTTCATTCCTAATTTCTTAACTATAACATGAATACTTCTATTATTTATCAGTTGCAAGGCACTAGTGCTTGACGTACAAAGTTATCCCTTACGCTAGTTAAGAATCAATTCAAAGTGACATTAACGAACCCATATGACCATTAAGCTTAACATACAAAGTTATGCCTTATGCTAGTGAAGAATCAATTCAAAGTGACATTAACAGCCCATATGACCATTAAGTCTGAAATACGAAGTTATGCTAGTGAATAATCAATTCAAAGTGACATTAATGAGCCCATATTACCATTAAATGGGTAAGTATAAGTATAATTTATATGGTAATTATTCTCCCTACCCCTTTTTCATTGAGTTATTAACTTTCTAAGGGCTCTTCATATATTCTTCTGAGGTGATAGGTGATAGAGAATAGATGCATAGTAATATGCTTTGGTGTTTTCATAATAGCATTTTATTTGAAATCTTATAAAAATATATTCATATTATTTATATATATATATATGGGAATCAAGAGAAGAATAGTCATTCTATTTCTTAGGATTGAATATACTATATATATCATTTTCATGTAATTTTATAAATGATTTATTCAACTAAATTTACGGTTATTTTTATACATTCTAATTCAATTCTTTATGTTATATATTATATACATATTATACAATCTAATATTAATTATAATTAGTTATGGAATTGTTATAATAAATTATATAAATGGGTACATGTTTTTGTGTAAAAAAATTATTGTGCCAATTTAGAAAGGTGCGTTTGATCCTTCTAAGTATAAGATCTATGTGATATAATAAATTAGAAAACTAATAGGGCTCAACTATTATCAATTTATTTCTCTCAACTTAGTCACAAAAAATGCACTAACAATGACATGTCTTTCCCCAAAGTGGCATTGAACTCTTTGAAGTTCTCAATTAACTTTGTATAGGTTTCTTCAATTTCTCCTATGAAATGTGGAATCCCTCTATTTAATGTAGGTAATTTATTTATAATTGGTTTTTATTTTTTTGTCTATAATACTTGATCCACTAACTATTGTATGTCTCGTATGGATGCTAGGCATGGAGGTAAATGAAATCCAACATACTATTGAATGGATCCACTAACATTCAATACTATTGATCCAACATAAAACATTCAAGGATTTTCAAATACCTCATGTCATACAAAAAATATAGGGATCTAGTTACAAATGTTTCATTGTGGATAGTATTTTCATCCCATGCCCAAGGAAAATTTTAGGGGTTAATATTCGTAAGTGGGCTAATTTTCCATGGTTTTTCCAAAGAAAAGATTAGTCAATTTCTTGAATTTTGATTTAAACCCCAAAATGAACCTATATTTTTTAATTATAACTAGCTTTTATAGTCGCCCTTTTAAATATTATATAATTATTCATATTTCTTATTCATCACTAGTGTTATCCCTAGATTTAAATATGGCAAACTTCACGAACATAGCAACTTATTTTTCATATATAAATTGTAATTAGTGTGTGCTTCATCATCCTTTTATATGTTTCTCTAGAATCCCATACGACCACAATAATCCTCTCATGCAATCATCTTTTTTGACATTATATACCTTTTAAAACCTATGCTCCAAAATCTTGTTAAATGTTTCTACTATGTCATTTGCTTATGGGTGATATAAGTCTTTTCAAATGAGAGAAATTTCAAGTTAAAAAAGGACCTAAAAATATATGTTATCAACATTACCTTTAAAGAACCAATAGAATTTAAGATGATGTTGTCAACTATAATGAGATATAATTTTAGACGAGAAAAATAAAACTACCATTTTTATTGTATTTTTGGTTTATCTCTAAATTGTATGTCTACTTAAATTTTAAATTTGAATTGTAGGTTTCTCTCATCATCATAGTATCATCACTAAAATGAGAACGAGAATTCAAGGATGATGAAAGAGATTTTAACCCCTTTTAATAACCATTCATTTATACTTTTCAGTGAAGTTCTTCCCATGGATTCCTTATGATTTATAAATAATAAGATGAAAGGGGGTAAAGCCTTGACTCGATCCTCTAGATGATTTGAAGAAATTCAAGGGGGCCATGATATGAGAAATAAAAAATGATGTGGTAGAGAAGCAATTGCACATCCAAGTAATGGTTGAGAAGTCAAATTTGAGCAACAAATTATGTGGGGAAAATATCCAATTTTTCTTGGTAGTAAGAAGAATTTTATTTCCATGAAGCTTCTCGTGACTTCCCAAGTTTCTATGTTCCTCTCTATTACTTTTTTTTTGTTCCTCTCCCCTATTTATCCCACATAACAATTAGTATATAAACAAATTATTATACCTACAAACAATATTCAAAAAATTGTCAGATGATACAAAGCAACATGAAATGTCATGCGAAAAATTAGGTTGAGAATATGTTGACATATTATATCCTTGATTCATTTGAGGTTATATTAGCTTGGACATCAGAAAATATCATAGATTCAAACATTGGTGATAACTCAATGGTATCATATAGATCAATATTTACCACATTGATTTAGGTTTTATACCAATGATCAAGTTGGATTAAGTTATTGCACACCCCAATAGAAATGATTTTACTAATTTGTGGTATAGTCATCCTAAATTTATTTTCCATAAGATCAATCCTACAACACCAATTCTACTCGACCTTTTATTTTTTTAAATGTGAATGTGTTTTTTACATCCATATCCATGTGTGTGTTTGATCATTATTCTATATAAAATTAATTAACCCTCACACATAGATAATTATTTCCAAACAACTTATATAAGATACCATTAAAAATATTTCCAAATATTTATATTAGTCATATAAAAAATAAAAAAAAAAAACAAAAAACAAAAAAAACAAACAAACTAATGTCTTAATAATAAAGGTTAATCATTTACTTTTTAAATTTAATAGATATAAATCATAAGTTATTTTCACTTTTATATTTTTAATCATAATATTATTTTTTGAGGTTTTATTTTCTTTTACTTATAAATCTTTTTCTTAATTTCTTAAAAATATATATATATATATTTCATTTATAATAAATTATAAATATAGAATTATTATTATTTTAAATATTTTAAATTATCTCAAATTTATATTAAATCATAAATATATTTTCTTATTTTCTTATTTTTCTTTATCTCAATTTTACTTTAAAAATATAATTCTAGACATGAAATAAATTTTTACTTATTCTATTCATTAGACGTATTATATTATTTTACTTATTCTATTCAATAGACGTATTATATTATTTTCCAACATCTTTAATTAATCCAATTTGACCACGTACAATACGTTTGTAGAAAGTAGAATGTTAATAAAATAATAATATATAATATCTTTTTTTTACTATCTTTAATTAACCTAATATTAAACTCAATATGGCCATCTATGATAAGCTTCGAGAAAATTAATACATTACATTACTGTCTATGATCATGTGTGAGAAACACCTAGAAAGTGGGGTTGATAAGATAATTAGATAAAATGAATTAGTAATAGAAAGTGAGACCTTCATCTAAGACTTCAATGTTTACTTTATAATCACTTGTGAGGGAATCTAATATTTCACTCGACTTTACAATTATTTTTGAGAGAAATTTTGTCTAGATTTCTCAGAGGATCCAACTAGTGAGTATCTCCATATCTTTTTACTTTTTCTTAATCTTCTTTTTTTCCTTTTTTGTCTTTTCTTTTTTGGGGTCAATGTCATCTTTTGGAGAAAGAATATATCCATTCTCTTAAAGTGGTTTTTTTTCAAAATGATAAAAGAAATATGATATTTTTAAGTTTTTAGAAAGATCTTAATGAAAATTTATAAAGGGAAGAACATACACTTTCCCATCCTCTTATGAGCATGGGACACTTTCTCACTCCATTAATAAGATATTATGAAATGAGTAAAACCATTGTATAGGTCACTATAATATTATTTAATATTATAATATTATATATATTGTAAGTTTGGTAGAATTATATCTTTATAATGTTTAATGGTAGGAAATTGAATTAGTTATTTCACATTAAATTTTTTTTTAACAAAACACCTAATCAACATCTATCTAAAATCTCATAATCAATACTATATTTTATATTTAATTTATAGAAAAATATATATTATTTTATTTTATTTGTGAAAGTATATATTTTTATTTAACTTATAAGAAAATTTATAAAAAAAATATATATTAATTGCATATCATGAAACGAGTAAAACCATAGCATAGGGCGACTATAATGCCATTTAATATTATATTTTTTATTTAATTTAAAAAATATATATATTACATTACTTAATTTGTGATATTTTTATTTTAACTTGTAAGAGAATTTATAAAGAATATATATTAATTGCATAACTTCACATCAGTCCTCTTCACTAGCTTTCGCTTTGGACTTTGCGCATGATGCCTTGAGGGTTATACTGAATCCATGCATTGTATTATGGCTTGAAGTTTAAATAGAATTTAAATTTACATGTAATTTGAAAATAATAAAATTATTATTTTTTTAATATTTAAAAGAGTAAAATTTTATTTAAGTATTATTTAATATTTTATATGAATATATTACTCTAATAAAAAACATAAATATGTTTTAAATTATAAAAAAAATCATATATAAAATCAATATATCATAATATACATAATCTTATAATTAAAGAAAGAAAAAATATTAATAATAATTTCATTAATATATTTTTCAACATACTACATATAACTTAATAACATAGGAGATCATAGACTTCCTAAGCTAGCTTTAAATTCCAGCCAAAACTAGCTAAGGCTCAAGGGGGGTGGTATAAAGACACGAGGGCGTGGTTAAACCATTGGGAGATCAACGAGAATGATGCATTGCAAAACATTAATAACATTAAAAATATTGTTACTTCTAAGTTCAAAGAAAAAAATGTCGTGTGAGAAAGATTTAGCAACTAAAAGAAAATTAAGTTATTATAAGAAGGTCATCAACCCCACCCTAGAAGATCAAAAGTATCTCTCTGTTTTAACTAGCTTAAAGAAGAAAATTAATATAGCGAAGATTAGAACGAACTCTCATGAGCTCCATAGTGAAACAAGTCGTTGGGTAGTTCCTAAAACACCATGGATAGAAAGGATCTGCCATCTCTGTGAGAATAGGAACATCGAGGATGAAAACCACTTCCTCTTAGAGTGCCCCGCGTACTACCACATTAGATCTCAGTGTCATAATCTTTGTCGTAATACTGACCTTCCTAGCCTTTTACGATGTCAAAATTATAGTGAGCTCAGGAGGCTTCTCTCCAAGCTTTTTGAGCATAGGAATAAATCTTAAATCAAACTAAATAATTTGTTTCTTTAGGTCTATCGGACCAAAGTTTGGTCTTAGTGGATGTTAACCACCATCATCATCATCATCATCATTATCTATAAATAAGTTTATCAAAATGTCAAAAAAGTCTTCACAATTAATTTAATGCAATTATTTTTATATTGTTTAGATTGTCTCCTTAAATTAAATACATATTTATACTATTTAATACGACTCCTTAGATTAAATACATATTTATACTATTTAATATTAATGACAAGTAGTTATGAAATGTTATTACACGTTAACAAATTACAAAATACATATTTATACTATTTAATACGACTCCTTAGATTAAATACATATTTATACTATTTAATATTAATGACAAGTAGTTATGAAATGTTATTACACGTTAACAAATTACAAAAAAGTGGATGCTCCTATGTTTGTGTTAACTTGGAAGAATGTGCAAGATTTATGCAGTCCAACAAATTGAAAAATTAGTGAATTTTAATCACTATTAATTTCATCTTAGTCTTGTTGTTATTGTTGTTTTTTTTTACAAAAATAAGTGGATGTTCCCCTGTTTGTGTTAACTTGGAAGAATGTGCAAGATTTATGGAGTTCAACAAATTGTAAAACTAGTGAATTTTAACCATTATTAATTTCATCTCAGTCTTGTTGTTATTGTTGTTGTTTTTTTTTACAGTAGATCGGCTAACTAATGAATGTCATAAAGAACTATGAATTTGTTTTGATATTGTATTTAATGGTTAGTTTAGTAACATACTCCTAGTTTTAACAATCTATTTACATAGATTTGTAAATTCTTTCATTCTATATTTTTTACTAGCCAAAGGAAACTCTTGAATCTATTTTTGTTTCTTCACAATTCGATCTTATAAAATCTCGATGAGGTTCCCTCATGGTTATAATAATTTCTTCAACATTATCCATAATGAAACTTTCAACCAACAATTAAAACTAAATATTGTTTATCTTATGTTTCCTATTTAAACAAATTTTCTGAATCCATTGCCTCCTCTAAGATGTTGTTTTGTTTATTTAATATGGTGATATTTGCATGAGTTTTCAATTGCATATTTTAATCATGAATCATATCATAAGCTTCCTTAAAAACATGGATTTTCACTTCAACATGGTCTAAGGTGTGAAAAAAGGTTTAGATTCTTTTAAGAAGATTCAAAAAGAAATCATCCACTTCACTTACAATCATTTAATGGAAGGCGAATAATTATGTTTATTGTCCTTTTAAGTTAGCATAAGTTGTTTATGGAGTAGTGATTCAAGTGGCTCCAGACACATGCAGAAGTCCAAGAGGACTCAGAAAGGGTCAAAATTCAAAGTGGTCAAAATGCTCCCAAACCATGACAAGGACATAGTGCTCGTCGCTCTGATTCCAATGGTATAAACGACACTCAAATCCAAGCTTGTATGGAGGAGATAGAGCCAATCAAAGTTTGGTAGTGGACCAGGTTTAAGTGTCCTACAATTTGACCGACACCGGGGCATGAAACCTAGCTCTTGAAATCAGGCGAATTTGTTGGATGGTTAATTTGCCCAATAACCCTTATTTTCGTTAAAATTAAAAATATTCAATATTTCTTTATAAAATGAAAAATTAGATAGATATATATATATATATATATATATATATATATATATATATATATATATATGATATGGCGGGCCATGAACCACCACCCCCCCCCCCCCCCCCCCCCCCCAAACCATATGTTAAAAAAAAATAATTAAATATAGGTCGACGGGCCATGACCTTGTTATAGGTCTATTTGGGCACATCACTCCCGACATTCAGATCAGTACAATTAGGGATCATCAAACCCTAATTTAGTTGTTACATGCCCTAGACAAGTCATCACATTGAATGCTTCCTTCTATGAAAGTTTCCTGGCCTGAAGCCTTGCTAAAATGCCTCCTTGGGACACCAGCGTAGCCTTGGTCAGGGGTAACTGCATTGCAGAGCAGGCAGGCCCATTCTAGCCTGCACTACAGTGCACTTAGGCCCTCTTTGACCTGCTCTGGGTGAGATTAAGTTAAATTTTCATAGGTTTTGGGAATATTCCTTGATTCTAGATGATTCTAGAAGGTTCCCATCTCTTATCTCCTCCTATGAGCTCGAAATTGGATAGGCTAAGGATCCATTAACCTCCTATCCTCTCATCCCTCACTCCATGGAAACTAACTCCAAGTTTGGAAGGTCATCCAATACCCTCATTTATGACAAAACCACCTCCATTTCCTATAAATTGAGCACTCATCATAGTGACCAGGGGGCTAGAATCTGAAGTTTGTAAGGAAATTCTGTTGGTTTGAGGATTGAGTTTATGTTAAGCAATGTTATGTTGCTGGAGTTGTGTGCTTTTGATGTGGCGAGGGTTGAACTGAGGCTGGAGGAGTGGCACAGGATCGAATTGTATTGGGTGATACTCTTCCTTCTACATTAATAAAGATATTATTCCTTTTCTCATATGATTTTTCATATTTGTGAGCATTATGTGTTTCAATGTCTTTGATTCCATTGTTTTATAGTAGATAGATCATGTATGCCTTGATCGTTTCTTGTTTTTGTTTTTCTTGATGCAGGTACCTTTAGAGCAGATTTAGCTCAAGTGGGAGCGATGGGAGGGATTCAAAACAGATCAACGAAGCGAAAGGCAATAAGTAAGTTCCTCCATCTCATCTATCTTCTATAAGAAAAGGTTAAACTACTTTCTTTCCGTTGTTCTAGGTGTAGTCACCCACATAGGGAAAATGTGTTTATCCGTAGATGCAAATTCCATGTAACAAATTGGTGACTCCACTGGGGAACGACTGTCATTCTTGGTGGCTTACCCTCATCATATCACACCCTAGTAGAATTTTCTTAGCTTTATTGATCTTATTTCTGTCTTTTTGAAGTTTTTTTAGTAAAAAATTGTTCTTGAATGTCTCTTGAATTGACTCTCTGGCATTAGCACAGTGTTGGTCTTGACACAATGCGCTGCAAAGAAGCCCCTGCCTTAGAGACAGTGCGTTGCAGCGCACTGTCTCCCTCTCTGGCCTATGCTGATTCCTCTTAGGCTAAAAGAGCCACCTTTGGTTTGATTTTTCCAAAGTTGCTTCTCTTGTTGTTTGCTGAAAGATCAATGATTCTTATGGTTCTGATATCAAGTTGTATTTCTCTTCCTAGCCCTACTTTGGCCTTGATTGTTTAATGTTTCTTAAATGATTTCTTTATCATTATCAATTCATTGTCAAATTTAGCTTATAGTCGATTAATATTTTTTGAAAAGGAAGTGTCATAAAGTCTTCATTTCTTTCGAAAATGAACTGTCGTAAAGTCTTCATTTCTTGCAAAAATATTGATTTATTGTGTGTGCATTTAGTTTGGAATTGAAAAGAAAAATTTGCATTGTGAAATTAGAGGTTTGTGTGTGCTTATAGGAATAGTATAGAGAAATTTCATTAGATGTGCTCTTTTCTCTTTGATTAAACATTTTGATTGCTCTATCCCTTGTAGTTAAGGTTTTCATTGTTCAAAATCAAATGAAAGAATGTTTCTCATCATAGTTGCATTCTAGGAATTTCAAAGACTTCACGCGGTGAACCTGAAAGACAAACTCTTAATTAAGATCAACTTAAAAGTTATCTCAATTAACCTAATGGAGAATTTTCACTTAACGAATAACATTAGAGGTTCTAGGCTAGAGACTTGTTCCGGCATCGTAAAACATAACAGTTGTCGTTAATTGTCTGCGATACATTCTGAGTGTGATACCTAATTCCATGTATGTAAGTATATCGTAGCTCATCCACGTACCTTCAGGTATATAGGGCAGTGTTATAGTACAAAAAGTATAAAGGAATGCTCTCACTGTGCGGTTTCGCATTAGACAACGCTAACACAGATTGGCCTACACTTACTTTCGGGTATATATGGAAGGACTACATTAGATTGTTATCCATCCTTAGGTAACCGAGTTGGCCGCCTTATACACTATGATACACCGAACACAGCATTCGGGGAGATTTCCTGCACGTATGTTAAGTCCTTGGTTTATTGAGGTAGTGTATTGTAGTTCATAGTTGCTTGGTAATCCTTTTGCCTAGATTACCCTCTTTTTCTTTATTTCTTTTTGTAATAAAATCAATTAGCAATAGTGGAGGAACATCAACCTTTACCCCATCATTCGTGGAGGACAATGAGTAAACCGCCTTTATCCCCTTAAGCTACACCTACTTGGAAAAAGCGGTCTCATTTGACTTAATCCAGTACATCACAAACTTCTAGTTCTTCATCTGAATTACCAGAGTTACCTATACTGGTAAGTACTGTGACTCCAGTTACTCCTACAATTACTAGTACATCTATTACTGAAGTGGAATCTCCACAATTACCTGAGGACACTAAAAGTGAACCTAGTAAAACGGTAACCCAAGTTGTCCAACAAGAAGTTGATTCTCAACCCAAAGTTGTTCAACAAGAAATTACTTCTGAACCTGAATCTATTCAACCAGAAGTTGTTCAAGAAGCCCAACCTAAACCTATTGTTCTTTTACTAGAACACTTGGACCTTGAAGTTGAACAATCAGAAGTTGTTACCATACCAGAAGATGATCGACCGATTCATCCTCAGATATCTGTAATTGTTGAGACTTCCCCTTTACCGCAGGAACAAATATTGTAAATATATTATGGACCTAATGGTGAAATCCTTCCACCTGGTTTGATTTCGATTACTTTCAGACACCCGTTGATTCATTAGGAAATTTATTAGGACATTTGACTACGACAGAATCAACATCCCAGACTATACCATCTGTTACATCTACGGAAAAATCCTCTATCGCTAGTTCTTCGATGTTTACCACAACACCTGAGTCACATTTGTATGGTGTTCCGTCCATCCCACCAGGTTACCAATCTTTATCTGGAACCCACTCAGGTGTTGCTTCTAGTCCATGGTCTTCACCCATGTCCTCTACAGGAATTTTATATGGTTCTCATGTATGGATACTAAACAACTTGATCTGTCAAGTCAATATCAAGTTGGTTCATCTGGTTACCATCCAATGTATCCACTTTACACTGGACTACCCCCATATGGAGAACAATATGCACAATCTTCTTATCCTCCATTTTGTGGGGGAAACCATATGGAAATATGACGTTGTCTTTAGGTCAGCCTGGAATGACTATTTGTCAGTGGAAGCCAACAATGCTCGTTCAACCAAGGCTTGTGTATCCATCACAACCAATGCAATCTATCTCATCCATACCTACTACACTTGTTGTTACAACTTTACCACAGTCGCAAGCTTAGTTAGTTGTATCTGAACCTTTGCAAGCTGGTCCTTCAACCTTTGACCCCCAAGTTCCAGGTTTACAGATTCAGTGTTCTCAGGTCGTTTTACAACAACTGTTTGTGCTTGGAATATAACAACCTCAGGCCAATTTACCATTTACTAGAATGACTCAAACTTACATTGGTTTAGTTTATTCACAACCTGGTCAAACTTACATTGGTGGGCAACAACCGTTAAATCAACAACCATGGCAACCACAGTATCAACAACAGTAATTCCAACAATACCAAACTTATCCTAGACTTGGTCAACAAGCCTATGCTGGGTTTGGTCAACAACAAGTTTACCCAGGTCTTGGTCAACAAGCCTATGTTGGGTTTGGACAAAAACAAATTTATCCTAGTGCTCAACAACCACCTTATACCAGATTTGCTCAACAAACTTACCCCTATCAAGGTTACCAGTAGCAGATGCCTTATGCTGGTATGCAAAGGCCTATTGCCTAGGCAATTCCATCTTACCCTAGTTACGCTCAACCTGACCTCAATAGACAGTTGCCTTTTGTTGCAACACTTGAATTACTGGATTTAAATCGGCTTACCAATGACCCAATTCTTTATGCACCTTGGTGGTCGGTGATTCCTCATAAATTGCCTTCCGATATTCTGAAATTCAATGGAAACCCTGGAGAAGACCCGTCCAACCATGTTATGACTTTTCATTTATGGTGTTCATCAAACTCCCTGAATGATGATTCAGTTAGACTACGTCTTTTCCAGCGAACACTTACTAGTCTGGCTACAAAGTGGTATATTGAGTTACCACGAGCTTCCTTTGATAACTTTACATCCTTAGCCACCACATTTTTAACCCACTTCCAGTTACCCATACGATATGAAACTGGAATGGAACTATTGACCAACTTTAAACAGACTACTGCTACTTACATCTTTGATCATATTCATGAGTGGCATCGTTGTCGTTGAATGGTCAAAACTTATGTTCCTAATTAGCTTTTAGCTGAGTGGTTTATAAAATCATTATTTCCATTTATCACCGAGGATGTGGCTAAAGGAGGAGTTGTCACTGAAGAGCAAGTAATTTCTCGTGCCCAATACTTAGACTTGATTTACACTCAGTCTGGCACGCTCTATGACAAAATTCCAAATGCACCCAGACCAACTTTTACTGTTCCTCCACCCCCATCGAGTAAGGACTCTCATGCTGGTGATGGTGTGATTGGTTCTTTGAGCACACAAATAGCAGGTAGACCATCTGGTCAAACACTTGCTATTTCCAATCAAACTTCTACTGCATCTGATAATACTCCTGCTTTTGAAATAAATGTTGTGTCATCTGACAAAGGCAAGAATGAAAAGCAACCTGGAAGCAAGAAGAAGGGGAAAGCTAAAAAGAAACAAAACCCTCCCCCTCAAGAGAAATCATATGATTCCTCTTCTCTAGCTAGGAAACCTCGTTATCCATGTTTGATTTGTAACGAGGATCATTTTACGCGAGGCTGTCTTCACCACTCTGAAGTCTTGAAACTTCTTAAGACTTCTAGTGCATCCATGGTGTTGACAGATCCTTTTCTGAATCCAAAGACTCATTTGGTTGCTACAGATCATGCTTCCACTTCACAAGTGCTTATGTTATCTGCCTCTAAGCCTAAAATTTATGTTTTGGTGTTTACACGAAGTAAATATTATGGTAATCCATCATCGTCATTGAATAACCAGGCTTCAGATCAACCAAATACTTCGACTTCGACTTCGTCTGATCCTATTCCACCACCTATTGTACCAGAGTTAACAATAAAACTGCCTAAAGGAGTTTTACATAAGTCTACATTCAACCCTCGAGCTCGAGCAATGCAAAACAATAACATAGTAGAAGATTTGGCTCAGTCACCTTCTGTTATGTCGACGCTTGAGGTGCTCCAAAATTGTCCCTCCCAAAAGCAGGCTTTATTGTTAGCAATTGGTGGAATTGATCCAACGGATTCTAATCCCTTGGTTTTCAACCATGTGGGATACACGCCTCAATTACCAACTCAATTAGATTTCCTGATCCAGATAAAGGATTTGAATAAACTCGTTCACTGAACCATCATTGACGAGGGTGCTTCTACTTGTATCATGTCGATGAGTTGCTAGAAAACACTTGGCTCCCCGCCTTTGTCATGGTCACCTACAACTTTAAAAGCTTTTGACTGTCGCACATATATGACTTGTGGAATTTGAGTAACCTATAGATTTAACTAGGGGGAAAAATTGTAACTGTTGAAGTTGAGGTCATTGACACACCCCTTGACTACAACATTTTTCTAGGAATACCTTGGGTTTATGCTATGGTTGTTGTGGTTTCGACATACTTTCATATGATCGCTTCCCTCATAAAGGAAAAATCACAGTAATTGATCAAATCGACTTCTTTACCTTTAGTTCAAAGGCTACTGGAAGCATTCCGTTAGTTCATGGACCCCTGATATCTCTTCAGAACGTTGGAGTAGGTCTCTTTAAAGATCCTTCCCTAATGGGTACTTTTTCGCTATTGTCACCATCACAAATGGCGGAAGTTGCAAAAGTTGAGACTTGCAACATGATATCTTCCACTTCATCTGATTCATGGAAGATTCCCAACAATTTTGAAGATGATATGCATAATGAAACCATGCCGCTAAGCCCCATTGAGCTTGCATAGCAATCAATCTTTTTGGCTTGTGCAGAAAACCCAAACCCGTTATCACCAATTGTATGGGTTGATTGATCGTTAGAATATGGTACTTCCTCTTATCCTTTTCACATACATTTTCTACTGATGAAGGAATCATCCAATCAATGATGACAGAAGAAGAACCATGGGAAGATTATCATCATTGATCCCATCTTCCAGATCACATAGAAGATGTTTCAAATGAACCAAATCACCTTTCAATTGTTGATTTCCTTTCGAATTTTGTATTTATAGACATAGTCGATTCCGAACGAAACTTGTCAAATATCGAAGAAACCATTTCTATTGACATTTCGACCAAACCTGGAATTGTAGAGAACATCCATGTTGGCAAATATTGTTCTCTGTCTGAACTTGAAACTTACCGTGCTCTTTTCCGTGAATTTCGTGACATATTTGCCTGGTCATATGAGGAAATGCTAGGAATTGATTCTAGTATAGTTGAACATGAAATTAAAATGTATCCTGATGTCAAACCAGTACGACAACACCTCCACCCTATTCATCCAAATAAGGTTGCTGCCATAAAAGCAAAAATTGAATAAATTTTTTGTGTTGGTTTCATTTACCCTGTTCCTCTTACTGATTTGGTTTTCAATCTTGTTCCTGTCATGAAGAAACAAGGAACAATACGAGTGTGTGTTGATTATAGGGATGTTAATAACGCTTGTCCAAAAGACAACTATCCCACTCCCTTCATCGACCAGATAATTGATGATTGTGCCGAATGTGAAATATTCTTATTTATGGGTGGCTTTTCTGGCTATAATCATATCAATATCCGCCCAGATGACCAATATAAAATTGCTTTTATTTGTCCCTGGAGCACATTCGCATATAGGAAACTCCCTTTTGGTTTGAAGAATGTTGAGGCAACTTTCCAGAGGGAAATGAATTATGCCTTCCATGACATCAAACACATTGTTCAACCCTATCTAGATGATTTACTTGCTCCTTCACGGAACGGGTTGATCACCCGCAACATCTGAGAGCTATATTTTTACGATGCCGACACTACAAAATTCGACTCAATCCACATAAATGTGTGTTTTGTGTTGGTTCTAGTCGTTTGCTTGGTTTCATAGTGTCTAAATAGGGAATTCGACTCGATCCTTTGAAGGTTAAGGCAATTCTTGATCTGCCTCCACCTTCCAATTTACTATAGTTACAGAGACTCCGAGGGAAGGCTAACTTTCTAAGGAGGTTCATTCCCAACTACGTTGAAATGGCTAAAGGGTTTACTCGTCTTTCGAAAAAGGGGATACCCTTCCGTTGGGATCAAGTTGGGTAAGCTTCCTTTGATGCTCTCAAAGATACCTTGATTCAAGCATCATTAATGTATGCCCCTAATTATCAAAACAACAATTTCTTGTATCTCGACGCTGCAGATACAACCATTGCTATGGTTTTAGTCCAAGAAGAAGATGGGACTGAACATCCGATGTATTGTTTGAGTCACAATCTCAATGATACAGAATTTAAGTACTCTTATGTCAAAAAGTTAGCTTTAGCTACTATCCAAGCTATAAAGATATTTCGCCACTACATCCTGCTCTGAAAGACCACTGTCATTTCAGATTGCAACCCTATGACATACATTTTGTCACGTCAATTGCTGGGGGGAAATTACTCAAAATGGATCGTCATTTTGCAGGAATTTGACTTGGAATTCATCAAATCCAAATCAAAGAAATCTCTAGTCTTTGCCGAGCTTCTTTGCGACCTTCCCTCAACTGATATCGATTCAACAATGGAACCTTCAATTCCAAATGAGTCTTTGTTCCCGATTTCGTCATCTAACCTGTGGTATGGAGATATATTGATTTATCTCCAGACCCAAACTTTCTGGCCTGATACATCTTGCTCACAACATTGAGACATTCGTTACCAAGCCAAATATTATCTAATCATTGGCAACACTCTTTACCATCATGGTATTGATACAATGTTACGGAGGTGCCTCACTCATGAGGAAGCTGAGAAAGTTTTGAATGATTTCCATTCTAGTGCTTGTGGTGGACATTTATCCGATTATGCTACCATACAGAGGATTCTTTGTGCTGGTTACTTCTAGCCAACTATATTCAATGATTGCATTATTGTTGTCAGAAGTTGTCATGCATGCTATATTTTTTACCACAAAACATGATTACCACCTGCACCATTGCATCCTATCATCGTTGTTGGACCATTTGCAAAATCGGGCTATGATTTTATGACATGTAACCATACCTCGGTCGGGGGGCATGTGTATATAATTGTCATGGTGAACTATTTTACGAAATGGATTGAGGCCATGCCTACATTAAACAACAACAGTGAGACGACTACTCTTTTTTTCTTCAACCATGTTGTTGCACGGTTTGGTGCATTTTCGCAACCATATGATGACTGAATTGACTACCAAGTTAGGACTTTCAAATGATAGTTCTACTCCTTATTATTTGCAAGCTAATGGACAAGTTGAGGCCATCAACAAAATCCTTAAGCGAATGCTTCAATGAATGATAGGAATTCATAAACGAAACTAGCATTTAATCATGTACTTGACTTTGTTGGGTTTACTGAACCTCGGTGAGAAATGCAATTGGATTCACACCTTTTCAATTGGTGTATGGTCTGGAGGCAATCTTGCCTGTACAATTTTAAATTTTGTCATTAAAACTCGCGATTGACCTATTACACGACACTTCTGAAGAAGAAGCATGTTTCTTATAGCTCATCCATCTAGATGAAACTCGTTATGAAGCCACATTGGCTAACGAAGAACATAATAAATGGATAAAGGCACAATATGACCGAAATGTCAAGCCTCGCATTTTCTCAGAAGGAGACCTAGGCTTGCTTTATGATCAAGAAGCGGATAAACTAGGAGCAGGGAAATTTGACCATTATGGATGGGCCCCTATATTTTCATGCATGTTTTGGTAAAGGTGCTTATGAGTTAGTTTATTATGATGGAATTCCATTGTCGCAGCCCCGTAATGGGTTGTATTTGAAACATTACTATGCCTGATTTTGTGTAGTAATAAGCACTGTATATATACTTTGATTGCGTGTGTGTGTGTTACAGTGTGACTTTTAGAGTTTTTATGTGGTTAAGTAATCTACTTTACATTTGTTGCAGATGTTGGAATATTTGGAACCATTTGTTGGTTATGCCGATGGTGCTAGTCATAGTACGCAGAACCTATCTTCTGCAGCATGGGCCATATTCACTCCAAGTGGCGAGTTAGTGAGTTTTCAAGGGATTTGTATTGGTCATTCTACGAACAATATCGCTGAGTATAGTGTGTTCATTGAACTCCTCTCTGATGCCATTTCACTTGGCATTCGCCGAATCATCATTAGGATGGACTCACAACTTGTCATACTGCAACTAACAAATGTTTATACCATCTGAAATCCAAATTTATCGTATGTTCCTTAGAGTTCGTCTCTTGGAAAGACATTTTGATTACATGCAATATCAACACATTTCCAAGAACTTTAACACATTAACTTATTCATTAGTGAACTATGTGTTAAACATACATTTGTGACACATGCAAAAGTAAATTTTTCGATTCACATCAATAGTTGAATATGGTTGCACATAACCATATATAAAAACACTGAAAGTAAAAATAGATAGATGTTTAAAAGTTTTTACAAAATTTGTGTCCAAGACATGTTGGTCATCTAACCTCGAAACTCAAAATGCATATAGAAAAACATCCTAAGTATACTTAACGATGCTCATGATAACAGGTCGCAGCCTGAGCTATCATGCGCAATAGCGTCATCCAACAACTAGGTACACCAATAGTATGGCGTTGCAGCCTCATCAATAACTCCTCGATCCTAACATCTAGAATACTGAGGGTTAACCCCTCTATATGATCCTACAACTCTGCCAGTGTCTTGGTCAAATCCAAATCCTAGAGAACTACTCTTCTGACATTTCTCCGCGCTGGTTCACCTGCCTCCTGTTGATGTCCCATAGGTCGAACAGTACCAACATCTGCATACATGAGTACATTTTTATTTTAGTCTTGGAAACATCAAAAACACAAAAACATGTAGAAACTCAAAAATTAAAAACATTTGGTCAAAACAATTTACCTATAACACCCCATTGGGCACCCACTGGTAACCTCAAATCTAGATCTCCACGAAAGTCCATCCCCGCATATGGATGCTCCTCAATGACAAGGTGTTGTCAACTAAGCCAACTGAAGAACCTAGGAGGAAATCCATCAACTCAACCCATCTCTGCATCTGTGGATCTCTAGGACCAGTCAAACTCAATGCCACATACTGAGGTTGCATCAATGGAATTCTCTCTAAGTTAAAGGCAATCAAGATCAAACCATAGCTAAAATTCTTCATCTTACCACTCTTTACCTTGGTCAATTTCTCTTTCATCGAAGAGAGAACTTCCTCACACCAGTTGAATGTAGTTGGCTCAAGGCACTCAAGTGCAAATTGCATATATGATTTGTTCGCCAGATGAAGTGTCGCACTACCCACCAACTTTGCGATAGTGAAAAGGATTGTTCGCAAAGGAAAATCATGAACATCCCTAATGTTGATCTTCCCATCCTTGCTAGGTTGTGTACCTGGCCAACAGAACTATCGAATGTAGTCCCTCACTAATTCACCCCCACGGGAAGAACTCGAAAGAGATATCGGGGCACCACGTCTCATCAACCGTGTAAGGAAGTAAAACATCATCGATCAATATAGGGAGCACTTTTCCCCCTATGTGAAAACCCTGATCCACTGGATCCCATGAATGACCTAGGAATTGCAATAGTTCTAGTTGTTCCCTAATCCCGGACAACTTGAAGTACTTGAGTAACCCACAGTCTCTGAGCGCCTCAAATGTACTTGGATCATTAAGGGAAACCATATCATGTTCTTAATTCTCTCTTTCTCAGCAAGTAATAGTCATTCTGATCCAATCAAAGCATACAATCAAACCATAAGCTTAGTTAGGATCCATTTCATGCAAAAAATTGAAGGATTTTTGGGTAAAACAAGAAAAAAAAATTCATCAACTTCACCCAACGCAGCCTAGGCCTTGAGACAGTGCGATGCAGAGCAGGTACCCTTTTGTTTGGGTGCACTGCAACGCAATTTTTGATGTGATAGGTTGCGCTGATCCCAGGGCGAATTATATTTACCTTAGGGACACCAAAAACCTAAGAAACTTGCTTCAAACTGTAAAAGAATGCACTTAAAGGGAATAGGAAAGGTATATCTCCTACTTGGTCCTGACAGCGCGAAAAATGATCCACAGAATCTCTCGCGATCAACTGCTAAAGTTCAAGGTAAAAAACTGGTTCAGAGCACAAAACTAAATGGTAAATATCAAATGGTGAAAATGACTTGGTAAATTCTTGTTTTATGGTTATTTCATGTCATTTAATGAATAAAATATAGTTTTTTACCAATGAAATAGGTATGTTTAATCCGTTTGGTGTTTCTATGAATAGATTTACCACTGATACAATGAATTTGACATGCATGATCATGAATTGTACTTTTGACCACAGAGCATATTTTATCTCTTTTTCGAGCTCTGTTAAACATCGAAAAAGGAACATCCCTGAAGTCCTCTTTAAGCTCTTTTCAGACTCTCGAAATATGAAAAAGTTGCCAAGTGCTTGTCCTTTTCATCTTGTTAACGGATTAGAAATGACATCTACTCAGTATAAGTTTAACCCTTTTCCGGACTGAGATTGATTATTTACGAAAAAGGAATACGTTGATTGAACATGGTTAATAGGTTCTCTCTTGTATTATTTTACGCTTTTTTGGACTTGAGAGACAAACTTACGAAAGAACTTGTGGAGTTTTCTTTTGTCCCTTTTCAAATTCTCTAAACATGAAAAGGATCGAGTTCTCATTGTCGTTAAACTCATTAAAACATCAAATAGAGACAAACTTGTCCATCATGAAAAGACCAAGTTTCACCTTCGCTAGGCTCGTTAAAACATCACATAGTGATGGATTCACCCGAAGGGTGGAATTATACTACAAGCATATGTTATCCTCCTCAAGCTTGTTAAAAAATAAAGAGGTATTGGTCAGCAATGACTGGGGAAAATGGGAAAAGGGATAAATCACTTTATGGTAGCAAGTTGCTCTTGAACATGACACTTTCACTTCATCTCTATGACTATTTGGGTTGGGTTATCTGCTTGATGGTTATCATACCTATGGTCTATCACACCATCCATCACTTTGGTTTTGGGTCAATGCTGCCAATTCATTCAGTGTCGCTGACATGTTCAAGAGAAGTCACTCAGTAAAATTCATCCTTTGCAATACTCATAAACCTTCATTTTCATGACCGCCATTCCTGAACCTTGTGTTGTCAGTCACATTCTGTCTCCAAAATCATTACACTCGTTTCATGTCGTTGATGTGGGATACATCAAGGCCCTCCTGCGACGAGTCACTTCTTGTTGACATCAGCACATTATCCAAGAAGTTGACTTAGAAACACCCTTTCAATACCTTGGGGCTTGCATACATCAATGGCAAGTTTCTCGCTTCTGGCGATAGGTTGACATCACTAGCCTTCAACCGAAAGACTTTGTATGGTGTTCGACATCAAAACATTTATTCACACCATGCAGAATGTACTGCAGTACCTTGAGAATCATTATCATTATCGATGATCTCTCTCGTGTCTGTTAACGGCTTACATCATTGGATGGTAATCAAATGGTGTCTTCCCATGTTCAACTTTAGATCACATATTCACATGGTTAGACTCGTACTTGAGCGAACAATTGGACGAGATAGAAGACCCTGGATCTAGTTTCATCCATCTGGGCTGCAATTTCAGGAGAGTACTAAATCATCTGTACGATGGCTTTACACTGATGGTCATCCCATCATGGGTCTATATCTATAGATGACTATCTATGTACATGTAATGAAAGTTTATATGCTGAGTATGGGTATGCCTTCCCTCAGAAATTCATGAAAAAATCCAAAATATCATGATGTTATGTATTGTAATCAATGCAGGTCACCGTCCGCTTCAGTTCCTCTCCATCACATCGTAAAGTATATCACTCGACATTATCATTTTTGACTTCATGCTTTAGGGGGAAACTGTTATAGGTATATTTGGGCACATCACTCCCGACATTCAGATCAGTACAATTAGGGCTCATCAAACCCTAATTCAGTTGTTACATGCCCTAGACAAGTCATCACATTGAATGCTTCCTTCTATGAAAGTTTCCTAGCCTGAAGCCTTGCTAAAATGCCTCCTTGGGACACCAACGCAGCCTTGGTCAGGGGTAAATGCACTACAGAGCAAGCAGGCCCATTCTGGCCTACACTGTAGTGCACTTAGGCCCTCTTTGACCTGTGCTGGGTGAGATTGAGCGAAATTTGCATAGTGTTCTAGGAATATTCCTTGATTCTAGATGATTCTAGAAGTATCCCATCTCTTATCTCCTCCTATGAGCTCGAAATTGGATAGGCTAAGGATCCATTGACCTCCTATCCTCTCATCCCTTGCTCCATGGAAACAAACTCCAAGTTTGGAAGGTCATTCAATACCCTCATTTATGACAAAATCACCTCCATTTCCTATAAATTGAGCACTCATCATAGTGATCAGGGGGCTAGAATTTGGAGTTTGTAAGGAAATTTTGATGGTTTGAGGATTGATTTTATGTTAAGCAATGTTATGCTGTTGGAGTTGTGTGCTTTTGATGTGGCGAGGGTTGAACTGAGGCTGGAGGAGTGGCACAGGATCGAACTGTATTAGGTGATACTCTTCCTTCTACATTAATAAAGAGCTTATTCATTTTCTCATATGATTTTTCATATCTGTGATCATTATGCTTTTCAATGTCTTTGATTCCATTGTTTTATAGTAGATAGATCATGTATGATTTGATTGTTTCTTGTTTCTATTTCTCTTGATGCAGGTACCTTTTGAGCAGATTTAGTTCAAGTAGGAGTGACGGGAGTGATTCAAAAGAGATCAAGGAAGCGAAAGGCAACAAGTAAGTTCCTCTATCTCATCTATCTTCTATAAGAAAAGGTTAAACTAATTTCTTTCTGTTGTTCTAGGTGTAGTCACCCACCTTGGGAAAATGTGTTTATCCGTAGATGAAAATTCCATGTAATAGACCCCCGCTGGCCCCAACCACCATACTATATAAATAAACAGGGTGGGCCACCACCAGTGAACCCGACCCCCTCCCCTTTCCACCTGCACAACAAGCTAGAACTGGCGGGGTTTGAACCCGCTTGGCTTGGTGGGGCCGACCCGCCTCTCAAGCACTTCCATAACACCAAATGTAAAACAAGAAACCACACCAAACCATTACCATAAATGTTAACCACGCTCGTGGAACCATGCACACATGCCTATTCAAAAAAATAACCATCACCAAGTTGGGGAGGCAAGGAATTGAACCCTGGCCTCATCTGACAGAATAACACCCACCACCGTTAGGCCACAAGGCTCAACCTTGGTGACTTTGCCCACGGTTGATGCTTAAACCCTTAATTTCACATTTTCATGGGGGGGTGGCGCCGAACAGAAGACAACACATGAAAGAAGGTGTGGCAGTGGAGAGGGGCCTACCCTGGGCACGGAAATCGAGGTGGGTTCCCAAAATATTCTAGGGGAATATATTCATGCAGATTCTTTAAGGAATCTTGGAGATTCTCAGGGAGGTAAACTTTTATTTCATCAGAATGATATGAAGTTTATAGTCATTTTAACCAGAATTTCATAGGGAACGTGATGGTGAAATCAGAATCATCATATCAGCAGTGGATTTGCAGATTCTCGGCAGAGCAAAATCTTTGAAGAATCTTGAGGGAACCTTCCATAATCCTTGGAGGCTGAAATTAGCCAGAGTCAGAATGCAGCCAACTTTAGACTCAAAAGTCTCTAAATCTTGCAAGGATCGTGATGGAAAGATTGGTGTTCTAATTTGAGTTGCAGATCTCCAGTCAACCCAGAGGAGGGAATCTTTGGAGAATCATGGTGGAATCTAAAAGATTCCTACAGGCCCAGATTTTTTCGGTGTTAGAATTCGACAAATGGATAGTCAATTTTACACCTCCCGATGACACAAATTTAGTGGTGCAGTAACTTTTGTAGTTGTGCCTTCCATATTTAGGCCAATTTCCAGATTGGAGCGACGGTGTTAGTTTTCAAACCATGGACAATTGATTCTATGCCATTCGACGCCATGATTTCGATGGTGCATTTGGATCGAACGGCTGAGTATTCTATTCTTTAACCAACATCAGAGTTGATATGAAGTCTTGTTGTCATGTAATTCTTTGATCATTTGTTGTGAGATGTACTATGTTGTTTCGATTCCTACTTGATATATGCACGATGTATGATGCAGAATATTTGTGTCTATTTCATGTGAGATGTATTCATCATGGATTATTATGTATGTTTTGGTTGAGATTCCTTTGATGCCATGATGGCAGGATACACATTATCACCATGTGTAAGATTATGTCATGCTGATAGGAGCTCTATTGCAAGTGATAGTTCCTATAGCAGAATGTCTCGTGGAGAGACTTTGCCACTCATGTAGATGGCACATGTCCTTGTATGACAGAAAACATAGTCCATGTACATCTTCACCATTTCCAACATTGAATGAAGCAGCCAACACCATCTTGACACCGGACCCGGAGACGTAGTCAATGTCTCTTGTTTATGATTTGTTGATCGTCATTATGTTTCCATTTGCTTAAGCATTCATATATGTTCATTTATGCTCTTACAAAATACAATTCTAACTACATCACAGTAGCAAAAGATCTTGGTTAAATCTGGTAGTTGAGTCAACATGGATCAAGTTTGGTATCAGAGCGGTCTTAGCATGGATGTGAATTGCGAGCATGAACAATGGAATGTGCAGCAATGGAGGATGACAAAGAGATGTACGAGGCCATGCTCAGAGTGTCCAAAAAGATGGAAATAATGTATGAAGCTCTACAAGAAGAGACAGAGGAAAAGTAGTGATTGCAGCTTTAGTTGCGAGCCATGGAAGAGGCCCTGGAAGAACTGAAGCACGACAACTAGAGTCTTCAAGTAGATAACATTGAAGTGAATATGCTTCTAAGAGAAGAGAAAGAGAAGAAACATAGGTTGCTACGAGAGTTGCAAGCTAAGGAAGAGGCCTTGGAAAAGTTGCAGTGTGACCCCTGTGAGGTGAAAAGTAATTCTCTGACTTTATGTATGTTTCTTGATTATGATTTCACTGCTTTTGAAAATCATACTACAAGAATTGGCTCCAAAATGCAGAAGAGATTTGGGTATGAAGGAGAAGTCTTGGGAATTAATGGCCAAGGCATTGTCAACCCAATCAAAGTAGAGGAATTACCCTGTCGGAAGGACTTGGGTATGTTGGGAAGGAAATTGGGGAATGCGCCAAGACAACTAGTGAAGCACCAACAACAGATGATAAGAATCCCTCATTAGTTCTTCCTAGCTCGACAGTGGAGGTAAAAGATGTTGATTTCCCTTCAGTTTTCATCTTCACATAGTATAATTTATGTTGGAAACGTGGAGATACCAATTACAGGGATTGTTACACAGTAATTTGTCACTGTCTTCATCCCAGTCTTCCTATTATGTCATGTGTCCAAGTCGTTCATGCTCATGTTAGAAAAATGCTCTCTGATGTTGCCAAATGACCCACTTTTCCAAAGGTTTCTACCTCATCGCGTCTGTTGGCTTAATAAATGCGATGAAGGGCACTCCAAAACAGTCCAGAAGCACTGCCATTGTGGAAGTACACCTGATTCCCACGATGGTCGGATTTTATGTGCCAGCGCGACTCTCACTTGTGATCCTGAGCAATGATATGACTAGCTACGTCAATAGTGATGTCAGTGTGGAGGGCTAGTTATGTGCCCGCGATGATCCAGATTGGGCGAATTTGTTCCAACAGTCGGCCTTCTAGATGACTCCAGACCTGGTTGTTGGCCTAGTTTATGTCGCCCTCCTTTCTCTGTTCCGTCATTTGTGTTACCTTCCTTGGAGATAAGCTCACTCTTCCACCTTTCATGGAGACTCCTTCTCCTATTTAAACTCTCACCATTGCCATGTGCTGCTAGTTTTGAGTTCTTAGTCTTGGGAATAGTTTCTGATAATGCTGTTAGTGCTTGTGAGTTTGCTAGATAGCCGGTGTGAGTGTGACAAGTGTGGGATTGTTGATAGCTTGAGGAAGGTTGTGAATTGCCCTTAATCTTATGTAAAACTTGTGAGTGAGAGAGACTTGTATGTTGGGAGATCCATCTTCAAAGAGTGAATGCTTGAGGAACATGCTAGCTGGATCCCTCTGAGAAGGCTTGTGACGTCAATAATTTGGTTGTAAGCTTACTCTTATTTCATAATTAATGCAATCAATGATGTTTTCCTATGTCTTGTATGTAATGTACTTGATAGCTCATGACTTCTTGACTTTGTGAGTAAATAGATCATTGTTGTTCTGATTACGTGCTTTATTGTATTCCCTTTGCATTGTTTCAGGTTGATTACTCATTAGGAGAAGAAAGCAGAAGCTGGAGTAGTGCAACGGAACTCCATCGACCACCGGTTGAGGTAGGCCTCCAACTATGACTGTTTAAGGAAAGCTATGGTTGATCTGTCCTTGTTTGTGACTAGACCCACTCTAGGGCTAGAGGGGTTGCCTCTGTCCGCAGAGGGAACACTTTCCTAGGGTTCGCCAATTTGTGATGCAGGAAAGTGTTCCCTCTGTGGACAGAGGCAACCCCTCTAGCCCTAGAGTGGGTCTAGTCACAAACAAGGACAGATCAACAATAGTTTTCCTTAAACAGTCATAGTTGGAGGCCTACCTCAACCGATGGTCGATGGAGTTCCGTTGCACTGCTCCAGCTTCCGCTTTCTTCTCCTAATGAGTAATCAACTTGAAACAATGCAAAGGGAATACAACAAAGCACGTAACCAGAACAACAATGATCTATTTACTCACAAAGTCAAGAAGTCATGAGCTATCAAGTACATTACATACAAGACATAGGAAAACATCATTGATTGCATTAATTATGAAATAAGAGTAAGCTTACAACCAAAGTCTTGACGTCACAAGCCTTCTCAGAGGGATCCAGCCAGCATGTTCCTCAAGCATTCACTCTTTGAAGATGGATCTCCCAACATACAAGTCTCTCTCACTCACAAGTTTTACACAATATTAAGGGCACTTCACAACCTTCCTCAAGCTATCAACAATCCCACACTTGTCACACTCACACCAGCTATCTAGCAAACTCACAAGCACTAACAGCACTATCAGCAACTATTCCCAAGACTAAGAACTCAAAACTAGCAGCACATAGCAATGGTGAGAGTTTAAATAGGAGAAGGAGTCTCCATGAAAGGTGGAAGAGTGAGCTTATCTCCAAGGAAGGTAGCAGAAATGACGGAACAACCACGCCAGAGAAAGGAGGGTGACATAAACTAGGCCAACAACCAGGTTTGGAGTCATCTGGAAGGCCGACTGTTGGAACAAATTCGCCCAATCTGGATCATCACGGGCACATAACTAGCCCTCCTCGCTGACATCACTATTGAATAAAGTAGCTAGTCAGATCATCGCTCAGGATCACAAGCGGGAGTTGCGCTGGCACATAAAATCCGACCATCGTGGGAATCAGGTGTACTTCCGCGATGGCAGTTCTTCTGGACTGTTTTGGAGTGCCCTTCAGCGCGTTTATTAAGCCAACAGACGTGATGAGGCAGAAACCTTTGGAAAAGTGGGTCATTTGGCAACATTAGAGAGCATTTGTCTAACATGAGCATGAACGACTTGGACACATGACACAGTAGGAAGACTGGGATGAAGACAGTGACAAATTACTATGTAATAGATGCCCCCTAAAGTATGAAGCCCGAGAGAGAGGGAGGGGTGAAATGCTTTACGAAACTAATTGAGCTGGAACACCATCTGGAAGAACCCACACGCAAGTATAATTGATATCTCTCATAATGAAGTACGTGTAGTCTAGGCATGGGCGCAGCCATCCAAACGACATACGAGATAGGTCTGTGGTATGGACGCAACCATCCAGCTAATGAGACCATGATAATGATAAAGGTATGGTCGCAGCCATCCATGAAGACTCAGGTATGGTCGCAGCCATCCATCAATGAGTCATGTAATCATAAACCAATCCACGCAGCCCGAACATGTGTAATCTGAGTTCGGGGTCTTGAACCCATCCGATCATAGTACAAATTCTAACATGCAAATAGATGTGCTGAGGTCAAGCATGATAGAACATCGCTTGATTACTGGTCAATGATGAAAACCGTTAACAAGCGCGAGAGAAACCACCAATGGTGCCAATGGCTCTCAAGGTATTGTCTAGCACAATCCACGAAGTGTGAAGAAGGAGCTGAAGTCGAACACTCGTGGAATCACCCAATCGACGACCAATGATGAAAGTCGACCATCAGGTGTGAAGAACTTGCCATTGAGGCATGCAAGCTCTAAGGTACCAAAGGGGATATCTAGATCAATCTCCTGGATAATGAGCTGACGTCGACAGGAGACGACCCATCGCAGGAGGGCCATAATGTTTCCCCCATCAACGACACGAGATAAGGAACAAGTGGCAGATGGTGAAACAGAGTATCAGAGGAGAAGACAAGGGTGTAAACTGCAGAAGGATTATACTCTTGAACATGTCGGCGACACGACTCCGGAGGGTGGGTGGCAGCATTCAGGTACCAAGGGATCAGAGGCTCGATGGAAACGACATGAATCAGATGGAATGAGGCTAGAATGATGACCCAAATCCACGGAAGGCCAAATGACGATGTATGGATGTCCCAACCCGACAAAAAGCAAAAGTGTCGATGTTCAAGAGTGACTAGCTGCCATAGACAATCGATGATAAACCTGCTGTTGAGTCCAACGTAGTAATAGTTTAACGAGCCCTAGGAAGGAGAAGCTCGAGTCTCGTCATGGTGACGAGTCCAATGTCGTCAGGGTTTAACGAGTCTGACATAGGTAAAACTCGGAGTCTTTTTCATGTTTAGAGAGTTTGAAAAGACATGGAAAAGAAAACTCCAGGGGGGGGTCCTTTTTCATAAATTTGTGTCTCTCGAGCCCGAAAAAGTAAAAAATGATACTTGAAAGAACCGCCCGACCATTACAATCGAGGAGTACTTTTCATAACTAGTGACTTTGACCCGAAAAAGTAGGAAATCGGTCAGAATCACGTCGTTTCGAAACCAATAACGAGCATGAAACGACAAAGGCCTGGCAATCTTTTTGTGTTTACATGGTCGGAAAAGAGCTTAAAGTCGACTGCCTCTTATTTCTTTTAACGAGTCAAGAGGGAAAACTCGGTAATCTTTTCGTCTTTAAACAATCGGAAAAGAGCTGAAAGTAGACCTCCATTTTTATTTTCTTTAACGAGTCAAAAAGGGAAAAAATACTCGGCAATCTTTTCATCTTTTATGAGTCAGAAAAGAGCTTAAAGGAGACTCGTCCTAGAGGAACGAGTGGTATAAAGGGTAGCAACTGGTTCCGGCAATGGTGGAACTACTCAAAACATGTAATGGTCAAGAGGTTGGCTAATAAAACCACTCATTGCTGCAGTTCCTCAGGAAAGGATAAACAACCAAGTGAAAGCATATGATTAGCCAAAGAGATGGTGGCGATGGAATGAAAAAACCAAGGCTCATCTAGTAGAACTTAGCGGATAAACGGCAATCATGAGATGTAAATCGGGTATGGGTTCATTTTTACACAAGCTTGAACCATGGAGAACTCTGCTTGGATTCAGTTTCATGTTTACACAAGCTTGAAATGAAAAACTATGCTTGTTATAAGCTCGCATGCCCCCAGCATAATAACGCAAATCGAGGTACATGCCCCCCAAGCTTCATTGCATTCAACAAGGTGGATGGAATGAAGGTTCACATTCAAGATCTTGGAGACTCAACTTGGATTTTACGAGATCTTAGTCAAAGACTCGATTTGGAAAAGGAGGAGTTGTTTCATTTTTTAATGAGGTTGACATAGTAAAAGAACTATCCTCATAACCCTTGTTTCATTTTGTAACGAGCTTGACACAAGAGAAGGAACTGTGCTCAAGACTCCTTGTTTCATTTTTTAACGAGGTTGACACAAGATAAGAACTGTCCTCGGACACCTTGTTTTGTTTTTTAACGAGGTCGACATAAGATCAGAACTATCCTTGGGGTTCTTGTTCATGGGCCATATGAGAACATGGCTTCCAAGAGGTGTTCACGGGATGGAAGAAACGCACTCTGGGAGGAATACATGTCATGAGGCGCTAATGACAGATCGGGTTCCAATGCCCCTAGTACATGATGTACGAGACCATCTGCACGATTAGCAGCAGATGTGGAGATGGAACGGGTAACCACATAATTGACCTATGGCAAGGAAGGTACTGCTTGCGAGCAAGAACCGAGAGGGGATGACAGTTGCACAGGAGGCACCGGGGGACTAAAGAATGATAATTGATCTATGGTCACCACTCTTCCGTCGTGTGGAAAACAAACCACATGGAAAAGTGAAGAGACGAGGGCCCCCATGGCATAAACATAGTCACGGCCAAGGAGAAGATTGAAATCTAAAGAACCTTGGACAACCATGACGTCTATATAGACGGTTTTGCCCCCCAAAGTAACAGGAAGCTTCGAGAGGATCCCTAAAGGTTGACTAGTTCCTCTGTCAAACGCTAATAGATGTTGTGCAACCGGCACAAGCTGTGGGGATCCCAAAGCTTGCCAAGTAGTGGAAGGCATAAGACTGACAGACGCACCCTCATCCAAGACAGTGCTAGGTACTACCTTATCATAGGCATGTACTGTAATCTGGAAAGGCACATGGGATGGAAGGCAGAAGCAAGTCAAGTGACTCCATTCAAAGGTAACAACCAAACTACTTGGTGGGGGAATCATATGATTTCCCTCATGCTCTGGAGGAATCGAAGAAGGACTCTCGTAATGAATAGGGATAGGAGGGTCGTTCTCAGACTCAAGAGAATCTGATGAGATGAGAAGAACATGAGCATGAAACTCTTCAGAAACAGAGTGATCAACAAGTGGTGAACCTAAGTTGACACTCTCCCCGACCAATGGTTGGCCTGGAATAGGCTTAGCACAGCCAGGCTTGGAAGGAGGAGGACAAACAAGAGAAGAATCTAAGTCAATATCTTTGTCAATCGGGAGAGGGTCTGAAGAGAGCCTCTGATAACCAATAGGAAGTTGGGGTGAAGAAGCTGTAAGACTTTCCAAAACGGCAAAAGCTTTATCCATGAGCGGACAAAGGTGAAGGGGATGGTTGCCTTCACATAACCTACAGGGGAATCGAATCTTCCCTTTCTTCTTACCACTACTAGTAGATAGGGTAGCATCACCATGAGCTTCAGAGGACGACAAGGGATGAGCTAGATCATGAGACCATACTTCTAAGATCCTAGGAATACTAGGACAATCACGAAGAAGATGGTCACCCTTGCACAATTTACAAGGAAACTTAACCTTCCGCGGAGGAGCAGAAGGTGGTTCGACCTGAGATGTACTCGGAGCAGTAACTGCACAGGTGGCCTTGCATTTATCGGACTTCTTCTTCTTCTTCGTCTTCTTCTTCTTCTTCTTAGTCTCTTGGTTACTAGATGTGAAACTTTCACCAGGCGAAGGAGGAGAGGAGGAGGAACAAACAGGGGAAGAAGGCATAGGCTCAACCTTGGAATCAACATGTCATGGTTCGAACGAAGGAGACGATGGAATGGGAGTCATGACACTCGAGACCACCGAGGTTGAAAATAACCATACGGGCAAACTGATGGTTAGCCCAGGCAAAGACAAGGTTGCCATATACGGAGCACCAGCATTTCCAAATGAGGGAAATGGACCAGGATTTCCATCTAAGGGAAAACCTTGGCTAGTAGACTCAGGGAATGTTGCCATCGAGAACGAGAAAGAACCCTACTCAAGCTAACGCAAACAAGACCTAACAGGGTAAATGTGAATCGTGGTCGAATAAAGTTTAAGGCACCAGAACAAAACTTGACCTTTTCATGTTTCAAGAGTCGAGAAAAGGACGAAAAGGTGACTCTATCTCTTTCTAGGTTTAATGAGCCTGAAAGGACAAGTACTCAGATGGACCTTTTATTTTAAGGAGTCCGAAAAGGAATGAAAGTGACTACTCTGGAGAACTAGGCAAAAGGTTTACCAAACAAATCCGTAAAACTGCATATACACCTTGGTAGTCGTATGAAAACCAAGAATTTTCCGTACGGCAGTCAATCTTCCCGAATGCTGTGTTCGGTGCATTACGACTTGTAAGGCGACAGACACGGCTTCCTAAGTATAAAGGATGATAACCTAGTGGGGTCTCCCATCATATACTCAACGGTACATGGGAGCACAATTCCGTGCTATACCACTATTGAGTCACAGAAGGAGGAATCACCCAACCTTGAGTGGAAACAAAAGTGACTAGGTTTAACGACGCCGGAGCACGTCTCTAGCCTAGACCTCTAAATAATGTGTGTTATGTTCCAATGCGTTGTTAGATTTATTCAGTTCATTTTAAAGTTGATCTTGAATTATGTTTCAATTTCCAGGCCCTACCGTATGTATATCAAAAAACCTAGGATGCAGCTAGAATGAGTAAAGCATCTTTCATTTCGATGAACACCTACTTACAGAAAGGTAGAGAGTTCATTCCCAAACCAAGACAAGCAAATGCAAACACTAATAAACACAATGCATCAATACACTAATCTCACGATGCATCGATACTACTAATGAAAGATTTAAAATTTGCTTTCCAATTTCTCAAACATGAAAATTCGTAATGCAAATGTACTTTCACTTTCATATGCTAAATGAATGCAAACTTTTAATTTTTCTTTTTTTCTTTTTTTTTTGTGAATTCAAAGAGACAAACAAGCAAGTGTGAACTGATCGATCCAAACAATTGTGATCTATGCTTGGTAGTGAAGAAATCGAATCAACATAAAAAATTGGTTCAATAATCGACACTAAAAATCAACCAGCAAGAAAACAAGCAGTGAAAAAGCCTCAAGCAAATCAACAGCAAGCTGCAAACAAGCAACCAAGCCAAACTGATCCAAAAGACTTGAAACAATGAAACTGGGTCACAAAGCAAGAAAAACAAGATTCATTCAACAAAGCTCACAGGCGAGTGCCTCAACCTCTAAACAGTGAAAAACAAGTTATCAAATAGGTGAGAACAGTAAGGGACTAGTAAGAATGATGGATTCAGGAGGTAGAATTGAAAAAATCAATTCTACAGCAATCAATGCGGGTAATACACAAGCAACAAGCGCTGATAGAGAGTACACCACAGCAACAAAGCAATGTCAACGCGGAAGTACACGAATTTTCCGCGATGGTCCGATTTACAGAACCGTCGCGACTGTTAAGCGTAATTACGCGATGAACAAGATACTACAAAAAGGGTGATGCGATGACAGCGCGACTGTTAAATTAAAAGTCGCGATGATGTTCAAAACAGTAACAGGTGAACCAAAAACTCCTAAATCAAAGACAATTAATCTTTAATCAAATAAGGGCATTTCCCAGATCAGGCCAGGAAACTCAGAAGACTGGTAATTAATCCCCAAACTTCAAAAGAGACCGAAACAAAAAATCAAGACAAGAGTAAACAAGAAAATAAAAAAGGCCAAAGCTCCCCAATGGAGTCACCAATTTGTGATGCAGGAAAGTGTTCCCTATGCGGACAGAGGTAACCCCTCTAGCCCTAGAGTGGGTCTAGTCACAAACAAGGACAGATCAACAATAGTTTTCCTTAAACAGTCATAGTTGGAGGCCTACCTCAACCGGTGGTCGATGGAGTTCCGTTGCGCTGCTCCAGCTTCCGCTTTCTTCTCCTAATGAGTAATCAACCTGAAACAATGCAAAGGAAATACAACAAAGCACGTAACTGGAACAACAATGATCTATTTACTCACAAAGTCAAGAAGTCATGAGCTATCAAGTACATTACATACAAGACATAGGAAAACATCATTGATTGCATTAATTATGAAATAAGAGTAAGCTTACAACCAAAGTCTTGATGTCACAAGCCTTCTCAGAGGGATCCAGCTAGCATGTTCCTCAAGCATTCACTCTTTGAAGATGGATCTCCCAACATACAAGTCTCTCTCACTCACAAGTTTTACACAAGATTAAGGGCACTTCACAACCTTCCTCAAGCTATCAACAATCCCACACTTGTCACACTCACACCAGCTATTTAGCAAACTCACAAGCACTAACAGCACTATCAGCAACTATTCCCAAGACTAAGAACTCAAAACTAATAGCACATAGAAATGGTGAGAGTTTAAATAGGAGAAGGAGTCTCCATGAAAGGTGGAAGAGTGAGCTTATCTCCAAGGAAGGTAGCACAAATGACGGAACAACCACGCCAGAGAAAGGAGGGCGAGATAAACTAGGCCAACAACCAGGTCTGGAGTCATCTGGAAGGCCAATTGTTGGAACAAATTCGCCCAATCTGGATCATCGCAGGCACATAACTGGCCCTCCGCGCTGACATCGCTATTGAATAACATAGCTAGTCAGATCATCACTCAGGATCACAAGTGAGAGTCGCACTGGCACATAAAATCTGACCATCGCGGGAATCAGGTGTACTTCCGTGATGGCAGCGCTTCTGGACTGTTTTGGAGTGCCCTTCAGTGCGTTTATTAAGCCAACAGACACGATGAGGCAGAAACCTTTGGAAAAGTGGGTCATTTGGCAACATAGAGAGCATTTGTCTAACATGAGCATGAACGGCTTGGACACATGACACAGTAGGAAGACTGGGATGAAGACAGTGACAAATTACTGTGTAACAGGGATAAACATGAGGCTCCTTACCAAGATGAGGTACAAGGAAGAAGAAGAACTTGGTGTTAATAGCCAAGTCATTACTCAGTCATTGGAGGTTGCGCAGAGACCTCAATTTGCAGGCTTGGGATACACCGAAGGAGAATGTTCAAGGGTGTCAGATGCTTCTGAGACATTGTTGAAATCATCGAGGAAAGAGAATGATGGAAACACATCACCATCATCCCATGGCAGTGCCCATTGCAGGGAAAGAGCTGAGGCAAGCTCTCATCGCCATAATTATGCCAGAGACAGCAAGGAAAGTTATAACAAGTCTCAATATTCGAATCTTCATTTCGATTACAATCATGTTGTTAATGATGGACATAAATCATGGCAGTGATTAACATGTGTATTTTTTGGTTTACATAACCATATATTTGTTGACTGCTAGGAGAGAATGGTAGCACGAAATTGGATGAGGTGTGAAAAGCCTTCTCCACCGTAGAGGAAGAAGCAGGTTAAGGATATATGGAGGAAGAAGACTTATTGCAGTCACTGCAACAGAGGTGGCCATCAAAAAGCCACGTGTTGGAGGCTCCATCCAGAGCAACGCCTTAAAGACAAAGCGTCAGTGCATGAACGAGTTGAAAAAGTCGTTTGACAAGCAAAACCACCATGGGGGGATGAACCATTCACATTAATAAGTGAAAAATGGTTCTAGATATGTTAGCTTGTCATGGTCGTGTTTTTGTAAATAATTTTTTGCAATTTAAAATGTAAAAGTGATGATGTGTTTTCCATCACTTGTTAAGCAACAATGATGTCTTGGCCTTGTGTGTTTGATAGCTGGGATATTGTTTCCATTATGATGTAAACTTCACCACTGAGTATGTGTTAGAAACTCATGGAAAGTATGGGATACTTGGGTCATTAGTTGGTCTTAAAAATTAAGCATGTAATTTTCAAAACAATGTACTACAGGTTTGCAGGTGTCGCCTCATTGCTTATGGCTTTGAAGGACAAAGGTGAAGGAGAAGGAAGGGTGACTTATCAAACACTCGTGGTGCACACAATGTACAGAGAAATTGTAGATTATTTTTTCCATGCTTTTGGAGGACCAAAAGCTCGACAGTGGGGAGGATTGATCCAGGTGGCTCCAGACACATGCAGAAGTCCAAGAGGACTCAGAAAGGGTCAAAATTCAAAGTGGTCAAAACGCTCCCAAACCAGGAGAAGGACATAGTGCTCATCGCCCTGATTCCAACGGTGTGAACAACACTCAAATCCGAACTCGTATGGAGGAGATAGAACCAATCAAAGTCGGGGAGTTGGCCAGGTTTAATTGTCCTACAATTTTACCAACACCGGGGCATGAAACCTGGCTCCCGAAAGCGGGTGAATTGGTTGGATGGTTAATTTGCCCAATAACCCTTATTTTCATTAAAATTAAAAATAGCCAATAATTATTTAAAAAAATATATATATATCTATATATATCTATATAGATATATAGATATAGATAATGAGGTGGCGGACCATGACCCTCGCCACCCCCCCCAAACAATATGTTAGAAAGAAATTAATTAAATATAGGTCGACCAGCCATGACCCCCGCCGGCCCCAACCACCATACTATATAAATAAACAGGGCGAGCTGCTACCGGCAGACCCGACCCCCTCCCCTTGCCACCTGCACGAAAATCTAGAACCAACGAGGTTTGAACTTGCCCAGCTTGGTAGGGTTGGCCCTCCTCTCGAGCGGTTCCATAACACCGAATGTAAAACAACAAACCACACCAAACTATTAACATAAATGTTAACCTCTCTCGTGGAACCACACACCAATGCCTATTTAAAAAAATAATTGTCACCAAGTTGGGGAGGTGGGGATTTGAACCCTGGCATCTTTTGATGGAATAGCAACCACCACTGTTAGACCATGAGGCTCAACCTTGGTGACTCTGCCCACGGTTGATACTTAAACCCTTCATTTTGTATTTGCACGGAGGGATGGCACCGAACAGAATAAAACGAAAGAGCGAAGGTGTGGAAGTGGAGAGGGGTTTTCCCTAGGCATAGATATTGAGGTGGGTTCCCAGAATATTCCAGGGGAATATTTTCATGCATGTTCCTTAAGGAATCTTGGAGATTCTCAGGGAGGTAAATTTTTATTTTTATCAGAATTATATGAAGTTTATAGTCATTTTAACCAGAATTTCACAAGGAATGTGATGGTAAAATCATAATCACCATCTGAGCAGCAGATTTACAAATTCCCGACAGAGCAGAATCTTTGAAGAATCTTGAGGGAATCTTCCAGATTCCTTGGAGGCTGAAATTCACTAGAGTCAGAATGCAGCCAACTTTATACTCAAAAGTCTTAGAAACTTGCAAGGATCATGATGGCGAGATGGGTGTTCTGATTTTAGTTGCAGATCTCCAGTTAACCCAGAGGAGAGAATCTTTGGAGAATCATGGGGGAAACTAAAAGATTCCTATAGGCCCAAATTTTTCCGGTGTCAGAATTCGACAAATGGATAGTCGATTTTACACCTCTCAATGACACAAATTTAGTGTAGTCAGTTTTTGTAGCTGAGCCTTCTATTTTTGGCCATTTTCCAAATTGGAGCGACGATGTCAGATTTCAAAGCATGAACAGTCGATTCTATGCCATTCGACACCACGATTTCGATGGTGCATTCTAATTTAGCAGCTAAGTATTACATTCTTCAACTAGCGTTAGAGTTGAGGCATATGAAGTTTTTTTTGTCATGTACTTCTTTGATCATTTAATGTGAGATGTACTATGTTGTTTCGATTCCTGCTTGATGTATGATGCAAAATCTTTGTGTCTATTTCATATCAGATGTATTCATCATGGATTGTTATGTATGTTTTGGTTGAGATCCCTTTGATGCCATGATGGTGGGATACTCATTGTCACCATGTGTAATGTTATGTCATGCTGATAGGAGGTATATTATGAGTGATAGTTCCTGTAGCGGAATGTCTCGTCGAGAGACTTTGCCACTCATGTAGAGGGAACATCTCCTTGTATGACATAAAACATAGTCCATGTACATATTCACAATTTCCAACATTCAATGATGTGGCCAACACAATCTTAACACCGGGCCCAGAGATGTAGTCCACACTGGATGAAATCCATTATCAATGTCTCTTGTTTATGATTTTCTGATTGTCATTATGTTTCCATTTGCTTAAGCATGCATATATGTTCATTTATGCTCTTATAAAATGCAATTATAACTACATCACAAGAGCAAAAGATCCTGGTTAAATCCAAAAGTTGAGTCAACTCGAATCAAGTAGTATTTTTGTAATACCCCTTCCTGGCCCCGTATTGTAAATGTATGTATGTGGATATTGAGGTTGGGGTGTCACTGGAAGTATCCACATGGTTAGGTTGGTGGTTCGAGGATAACATGATAAGGAGATATCACCTATCTAAATAATGTATAGTAAAATTTAGGTTGGTCAGGCGGAATTAGATTATGAGGCCTGCATGCCCATGTAAAGAGGAAAAGCATACTTTGATGCCAAAGTGCCTGGATTTATATGCCTTTAATGGCTATGTGGCCAGAGAGCCAGATTCTAAATACTTTTGTACAAATATTATAATAATAATAAAATAAAATAAAGTTGGTTGCGAAGCCCACTCCACAGAAAGAATATGGGGGGCACAAATATAGAGCTAAAAGGCAACGATTAAGTATTTCTTTAAGTGACAAGTGCACTATGGCATCCATGTGGCCCTAGGGAGTGCCACATTGCGAAGTGAGGCCATGTATATAAGCAAGTGTAGTTTTATATTGTAGGGTGATTACTATGATTATGATTCATGGATGAATTATCATCTAGAGAATTCACTCTTGGTAAGGGCATTCAATTATGGATGACTCGGGGATTATTCAGTCTTAAGGACAGATGAGTTAGTAAGATATGAGAAGTGGACTCTAGACTAGTTGATGGTGTGGTTATTCAACTAACTATATCGAAACTGATAAATACTTTTTATGTGATCCTGGTGGCTCTGAGGGTTTGTTGGCCCTAAGTATGGCTTGGTGCCATGGAATTCTGGTGGGGAACTTGGTTGGAGATAGTTGGAGAGTCTTAGTTTGGGGTTTGGCACCGACTGAGGGGTTATTTTGATTCGATTGTTGGCACTTGGGTACTTGATAGCAGTAAATTTCTAGGAGCTACAATATTAGATGTTTCTAGTTGGCCGTAAGACATATTGAAAGGTGGGCATTGCTGAAGGATTGGAAAGGCATAGATAATGGGTGTCACTTGGGTGTAGGTTTGGGGAAATAGAGCATGTACCTGGAGACTGAGGTTGTTGGGATTGATTCCATGGCTAGGGATTTGATATTTAATGGACAATTTTTGCCTAGAGTTGTTGCCTCAGTTCAGGGGTGACCTATGGCTGATATTGTGAGCCACATGCTCTATAGTTAGGAGGAATGTGGAGAGTCTGCAACTAGTTGAATCTTCATTAGAAAATAAGTGTTCTGTGTGTAATGATATATTTTGTGTGTATTTATATGTATGTTTTCATATTCTAATGGAAAACCATAAATTGGGAAATTATGTTGTTTTTGTACCATGCATTGTACATTGTGCCATACCTTATATTTTCTGTGACTGCTAACCCTAACTGGACTTATATATATATAGATAGATAGATATATCGATATATAGATATATAGATATAGATATAAATAAATAAATAAATAAATATATATATATATATATATATATATATATATATATATATATATATATATATATATATATATATATATATATATATATATATATATATATATATATATATCTATATATAGATATAGATATATATATATAGATAGATATATATATATATATATATATATATATATATATATATATATATATATATATATATATATATATATATATATATATATATATATATATATATAGAGAGAGAGAGAGAGAGAGAGAGAGAGAGAGAGAGAGAGAGAGAGAGAGAGAGATGTGTGTGTGTGTGTGTTTCCTTTGTGGCTATTTAATTGTGTTTATACGTTAATTATAATGTTCTATGGCATATAGTATTGTATTGTATTGCATAATTATTAAATTTCCAAGACAAGTTAAAACCTATGTCAAAATCATACATGTAAGCTTCTTTAGTTAATATAAGGAGATGTATGCAGTATTGTTGAGTGGTGTTTCTTGGATGGGGGTCGAGGACATTACAATATCAATCCTTCAATTCTCTAAACATTTTAATTGGAGGTTCTCAAAGGGTATGATAGATAAATATATCATGACACGTAGAAGCTCAACCAATAGGTAATTAGTTTGGTTGCATCCATAGATGCAAGTATGAAGAGGTTAGTTGATACAACTCTTTTCTATCAATGCATGAGTTTCTTTTATGCTCATCCTAGGATAGGTAAGGTAATTATTTTGTTAGATGAATTCTTTGGTATTGTTGGATCTTCTTGTTATTCAACTTCAACTAATAGTGCCATCTCTCTTGTTTGTGAAATTTTCTTAGGGCTCTATGGCTTATGGGTGGAGTCCAACTAAAGTATCCTTATGAATTTTATGTTGAATACAAATTTATAATGTAGAACAAAATTTAATTCCTAAAGGTTATCAATAAATGGGGATTTCACTTATGGTCCTTTCCCTTCATCTAACTTACTCTTCCCATTGTGTATGACTTGTTCCTTTTGCAAAAAAAATGAATCTATGTATACTTTGGTGTCTGCAATTTTTAGTAATTAGGGTCTTTTAACAAATTCTTATTTTCACTAGTTATCTAGGATGGTCTCTATAATATGCTAAATCTTTTAGAGTACTAATGGATTTTGATTGTGACCTTGTTTTAGGTTGCTACATTGTTTATTCTTTCATGATCTTGTATTATAATGGGTATTTTTTATACATGTATTAGTTGGTCTAGATTTGGTATTGTTGAGTTCTAAAATCTTTAGTGTAGGTTTTGGAAGGTTCTAAATTTATTTTATACACTCATGCTCTTCCTTATTTGGTTCCTTTTTCTTTTTCAACGTGTACCCTATTAGTCTAGTTAATTCTCATATTTAAGTGGGATTATTCTTGTCTTGTAGATGCTTCTTCATCTACTTAAGTTTCTCAAATTTAGACTTTTTACATGTCCATTTAGTTGATAGTATCTCTAAATTTTGATCTAGCTTTGGTTACTTGTAGATTCCATTAATTTATTGTTTCCTCAATATTTTATCCAGTGACTATGCATATTAGACTATCTGATGTCAAAATTGAACATGAGCAAGGGATTATTAACACATTATGCATATCAATATCAATAATTAAATCATAAAAATTATTCACTATATTTCTAAGAACCTTGAGTTTTATATGTTGGCACCAATCAAATATCTATAGCATATCTAGAAAGCATGATTACTCACTCATAGTACTTTCTTTCTTTGAATATTGAAAAAAAATTTACAATGAAGAAAGGAAACCTCTATATCTAACAACCTTCCTTATGGTGCTTTCTAGCCAATCATTGGCCAGGTAATTGTGCTAAGAGGTACCCTACCGCCCAATATAGGGGAGATGTGTAGATGTAATGTAAGAAAGTAAAATTTTATAAATATCATTCAATTTATAAGACTCGTTGTCCTCAACATTCATCAAACAACATATTTTCCATACTCAAAATTATCAAGAAAATGGAAATGTTGGTGGGTTACAAAATCAATATAAGCACAAGGTATTAATGCACAATATCTTTGAAAAACTTAAAATTTTGAAGGTTCAAGTGAATATTGAGACTTAAAAGTTAATATTAATGAATTCATAAATTAGTAATAAAGGAATTTTTAAAATATTTAAAATTTTTATATTGAGTAATTTACAAATTAATAATAATTTTATTCATATAATTAGTTTATTATTTAAAATTATTATTTTTTCTTAATATAGATATATAGCAATCGATTTTTCTATTGATCATTCTTAGTTTAATATTGACCAAATGTCTAATGTCCTTTTTTTCGAGCGTCGAGAAAAGAGACTAACTTAGTAGCCTGGCCATTCCCATAGGTTACTGATTAAAAAGTAATGTTGTAATAGTTGGGAATCAATTAATTATAATGTGACTAAGGAAAAAGAATATTATAAGTCACTTTAATAAAAGAAGAAAAATGCCCATGGTATTTGGGTGACCCATGGTATTCCAATAGTCCATGACTATTAAAGGAGATGAGAGCTCACTCCTTAGACATGCATTTAGGATTATTGTTTTGTTTTTGTTGCGTTGAGATCTTGGATCTTGTCTAGGTGAGAGACACGTTATGTAGAGGGTTTTCGGTGCTCAGTGGTCCACCCTAGCTGATCTAGTGAAGAGGGGTTTTAGTGTTGAGAGATATTGATCCAGGAGGATCCTAAAAGGCCAAATTTTCAAAGTCCTCAAAACGAAACGAAACCAAACTCAAATTGAAGTGCTTGTCACTATGAATCCAATGGCATGAATGACACCTCAATCTAACATCATATGAGAAAGTTGTGGTCCGCTAACAGTTTTGTGAAACAACTAAAATTTTGTTGGATGTGGAGCTTGATTAATCTTCTTTATTCAGAGGTATCGCCACATTGGACCCCAGTTCGTAATGGGGCGGCAACTCCGCCCGTAACATTTGCACATGCAGTGGGATTTGTAAGAAGGTACATGAACAATCCAAGAAAAGAACATTATGTAGGTTTTAACCCTGTACAAAAATTACCTGCATACGAATTCTAAAACACAGAAAATAAACACTGCGAGAGCATAACACATAAAACACATATACACAGAGATTTTCCCTTGGATCCCAAAACCAAGACTACCAGCTTGATTTTTCATTATGTTCCTTTCAATGTTACAATACATATTTATACATGCCGAAGCATCCAATACCATGGACCGAAAACCATCACGTCCAAAAGCATGGATCAAAAACCATCGCGTCCAAAACCATGTGTGAAAAATCATGCACAAAACCATAAGTAGGTCCACCCAACCTAATATAGGGTCCAAAAACAAAATTTTCAGGGGGACTGCCCTAAACCCCATGGAGTGGGGTTACCTGCACCCCTCAAACCCCCTGTGACTCCCCCGCTATGTAATCGGTGCAACGAAGGGGGGGCTCTACCCCCCTTCTAACCCCTCAGTTAACTACGTGGTCTAGTCGTGGAAAGAATATAACACAACCCAACATTCTCCCACTTGTTGTTTTGTTTCCATAGGGGGCCACAAGAGAGCTTAGTCATTTATCCAGCCCTGCAACGCCCATTGTTTCTCTACACCAAGAGAACTTCTTAGAGCTCACAGATTTTGTCAATGCATCTGCAGTATTCTTCAAAGTGTCCACCTTTACCAGCAGCACCTTTTTGTCTTCTATCATATCCCTCACAAACTGATACTGAACATCAATGTGCTTTGTCTTTGAATGATATGCAGGGTTCTTTGCCAAGAAAATTGCACTTTGCTGTCACAGTCTATCCTTATAGCTCCCTGTACTAACCCCATACTTGAACACAATCTCTACATCCAAACTGCTTCCTTGCTTGCATGAGTGGCTGCCATGTATTCCGCCTCTGTAGTTGATAGTGTCACTACAGATTGTTTCTCAGTCATCCAACTGTCTGCACCTCCAAATAGGTTAAACACATACCCACTTGTAGATCTTCTCTGATCCAGATCTCCAGTCCAGTCTGCATCAACAAAGCCATGAATATCCAACACTCTGTCCAATCCTGATCTTCCTTGGTAGCACAAACCATAATCACTAGTGCCACAGAAATAATTAAAAACCCACTTCACTGCTGTCTAGTGCTCCTTCCCTGGTTTTGACATAAACCTGCTCAATACTCCCACTGCATGTGTAATGTCTGGTCTAGTAAAGACCATCACATACATTAGGCTACCGACTGCACTTGCATATGGAACACGGGACATGTCCTCTTCCTCTTCTTGTGTCTTGGGACACTGTTCAGCAGATAAATTTACACCTACAGGAATAGGAACCTTCACCGCATTACTATCTTGCATATTAAACCTCTGCAATATTGTCTCGACATGCTTCCTCTGGTTTAACTAGAGATTCCTCTTTGTCCGATCTCTTTTAATTTCCATGCCCAAAACATAGTTTGCAGCACCAAGATCTTTCATGTCAAATTTGGAGGACAAATGGGTCTTCAAATCCTAGATAATTTCTTTGTCATTTCCAACCAGCGACATATCATCCACATACAAGACCAGATAAATAACACGATCACCAATTAATTTAAAATACACACAGTGATATTCTTTGCTTCTGGTGAAGCCAAGTCCCCGTATAAATGTATCAAAGTTCTGATACCACATCCCTAGTGACTGTTTTAACCCATACAGAAACTTCTTTAACTTGCATACCAGTTCTTTCTTACCCTTCACCGCAAAGCCTTCAGGTTGCTTCATGTAGATCTCCTCTTCCAAATCCCTGTGAAGAAATCATGTCTTCACATCCATCTGTTCTACCTCAAAATCAAAAGCAGCAGTAACAGATAATAGTAATCTAATAGAAGTTACCTTGGCAACAGGAGAAAAAATATCACCAAAATCAATTCCTGGTACCTGGGAATAACCTTTTGCTACCAACCGAGCTTTGTATTTCTCCACCTTTCCTAATCCATTTGTCTTCTTCTTGAACACCCATTTTCTGCCAATGGGTTTCCTTCCAGCCAGCAACTCCACCAGATCCCAAGCCTCATTTTTGTGCAAAGATGCCATTTCATCAACCATGGCCTCTTTCCAATGTTTTCCATCCTCTAAATCTATTGCTTCCTTCACAGTTCTGGGATCATCATCAATAATAGATAAAGAAAAATTTGAACAGAAAACAGATGGACTATACATTCCTGGCTGCCTTCTTTCTCGAACTAATCTTCTCACACCCAGAGTTTGTGGCTCTTCATTTTATGATTTCTCCTCTGCTGTAGAGTTTGATTCTTCCTCCTTTAGCTCAAACTCTATCTTCTCAGGTTCCTTTGGTTGGACTTCATGTTTAATAACATCTTTCACCTCTATGAACACCACATCTCGGCTGTACACAACCTTCCCTACTACTGGGTTCCAAATTTTATAACCCTCTAAACCATCCTTATACCCAATAAAGATGCACTTTTCAGATTTACTATCCAACTTGGTTCATTTCTCCTTTCAAACATGTACATATGCATCACATCCAAATGCCCCTAGATGTGAAAGAGAGGGTTTCTTACCAGTCCATACCTCCTATGGAATCTTATCCTCCAACGTTGATGAAGGTGATCGATTGACCAAGTAACATGTTGTCTCCACCGCCTCTGCCCAGAATTCATGTCCTAACCTGGCACCACTGAGCATGCTTCTTGCCCTTTCCATCAACGTCTTGTTCATTCTTTCTACAACTCCATATTGATGAGGTGTATATGGAGTAGTCTTCTACCATGCTATACCACACTTCTTATAGAATTCTTCAAATTCCTTACTGCAAAACTCTCCACCGTTATCTGTCCTCAGCACCTTTATCTTCTTCTCTGTCTGGTTTTCCACTAGAGCCCTAAATTCTTTAAACCTGTGAAAGACTTCAAATTTCTTCTTAAGGAAATATATCCATGTATTCCTTGAGAAGTCATCTATAAATGATACATAAGACACAGACTTACCTAGTGATGGAACCTTCACAGGTCCAAACACATCACTGTGTACAAGCTCTAAAATTTGTTTCACCCTCTTACCACCAGAGGGGAAACTCACCCAATTCTGCTTCCCGTATACACAATTTTCACAGAAATCAAAATCTAGAGAGCTATTACTCATACCTTCTACCATACCTTTACCATGAAGTATTCGAAGGACCTTCTCTCCAATATGTCCAAGCCTTTGATGCCACAGCATGGTCTTCTCTCCAAAGACCACTAGATTTTCTGCTCCACTTTCAGGAACCACGGAACTGTTGTACCCATCAACAACAGTGCTACCTTGAAACTTGTACAAAGTTCCAATTCGAACTCCCTGCATCAATACCAGTGCCCCCAAAACCATCTTGTAGGTATCCTTCTCGAGCACTATTTTTACACCTGCATCATCCAGCTTGCTTACAGAAATCAGATTTCTGGCTAATGCAGGAATATGAAGAACACCTGGAAGTGTTCTAACCCTTCCACCTTGCAACTTCAACTTTACTTTTTCATGACCAATGATTCTAGCCTTCTTGTCATCCCTCAAGAAGACATCACCACCATCATATTTCTCATACTCACAGAACCACTCTCTATGGGGAGTGAAGTGAAAGGATGCACATGAGTCAATCAACCATGCCTCATGATCTACATGTGTATTGAAGAAGCCAAGTACACATCCCCACCTTCATCCGAGGTGGTTTTCGCCTCTGCAGAAGGAGCATCATCAGATACCTTTCCTTTATCAGTAGCTTTAGATTTACAATCCCTTTTGTAGTGCCCTTCCTTTCCGCATTTCCAGCACACCACCTTTACAGGTTTTCCTAGAGATTTAGATCAACCTCTAGATTTAGATCTCCCACTCGATGACTTATTTTTGTTTATGTTCTAGGACCGTCCTCGTACAGACAAGGTATCACCATTTTGGCTCTCCATATTTTTCTGTCTCATCTCCTTCGTCAACAAGGATGAGACTATTTCATCAAACTGCAAGGCAGTTGCATTGATACCTATTACAATAGCCAAACTATCCCATGAATCTAGTAGAGAACACAACAAACTGATGCACTTATCTTCATCTGAAATTTTAATATCAACATATAATAACTGACTTACCACAGTATTAAATGCGTTCAGATGTTCTATCACTGAGTCCCCACCTTTCATCCTCAGGTTATACAGCTTTTTTCGTAGGAACAATTTATTCACCAGAGACTTATATTGGTACAAATTCCCTAACTTGTCCCACAAAGCCTTCGTTGTAGCTTCCCATGATACATTCAGCAATACTGAATCTGAGACACGTAATCATATTGTGCTCTTATCCTTCCGATCCAACTTCTCCCATTATTCATCGAACACTCCCGTTGGTTTAGTACCCGACTCTACCGCAATCCACTAATCTTTATCCACCAATAGATCCTCCATCTTGAGTTTCCATAACTGAAAACTCTGACCATTAAATTTCTCGATCTCTATCTTTCCACTGCTCGCCATCTTCTTTCACCACCAGAATCGATCCCATAGATCTCCCACTAAACAGGGTCTACCATAGGCCCAAGCGAAACCCCTCAACAACAAAGGCATCCCCTTGAAGCCAAAACAACTCTGATACCAAATGTAGGTTTTAATCCTGTACAGAAATTACCTGCATACGAATTCTAAGACACATAAAATAAACAATGCGAGAGCATAACACATAAAACAGATATACATAGAGATTTTCCCCTGGATCCCAAAACCGAGATTACCAGTTTGATTTTTCATTATGTTCCTTTCAATGTTACAATACATATTTATACATGCTGAAGCATCCAATACCATGGACCAAAAACCATCGCGTTCAAAACCATGTGTGAAAAATCATGCACAAAACCATAGGTAGGTCCGCCAAACCTAATATAGGGTCCGAAAACAAATTTTTTTGGGGCACTACCCTGGACTCCATAGAGTGGGGTTACCTGCACCCCTCAAACCCCCTGTGACTACCCCCGCTACGCAATCGGGGCAACGAAGGGGAGGCTCTGCCCCCTTCTAACCCCCCAGTTAACTACATGGGTAAGTCATGGAAAGAATATAACACAACCCGACACATTGGATGACGGTGAAGTTGATTCTCAGATATTTGAGAGGTACCACAAATTAAGCATTATGCTTTGGTGGTTCAAACATTGCTCTACAGGGATATGTTGATGCAGATATGGCAGGTGATAGAGATAACAGGAGTAGAACCACAGGGTATGTGTTTACTATAGGTGGAACAACTGTCAGTTGGGTCTCAAAACTACAAAGTGTTATTTCACTCTCAACAAGAGAAGCAGAGTATGTTGCTACTACAGAGGCTAGTAAAGAAATGATTTGGTTACAAAGGTTTCTAGATGAATTGGGTAAGAAGCAGGAGTTGGGCAGGTTATACAGTGAGAGCCATAGTGCCATACATCTTGCAAAGAACTCTGCATTTCATTCCAAGACTAAACATATACAGCTCAAGTACCATTTCATATGGTCAACATTGGAAGATGGACAGTTGAAGCTGGAAAAGATATACACTAGCCAGAATCCTGCAAAAATGTTAACAAAAGTTGTAACCAGGGAGAAACTGAGAGTCTGCTCAGTTTCAATTGGTCTTCAAGTATGATGAAGAAGATGAGAAGCATCCAGGTCCAGAGTGGAGTCATTGTCTAGCAAATGAAGCAGTAGTGGAATTGCTATAATCAGTCTCCAAGTGGGAGATTGTTGGGTGTGGAGCCTGATTATCTTCTTTATTCAAAGGTATCGCCGCATTGGACCCTAGTTCGTAATGGGGTGGCAACGCTGCCTATAATATTTGCGCTGTAGGGGGGGTCCAGGGGGGGTAGTTGTGACCTTTGGGAGCCCCCTCTTGGCAGGGGATCAGGGGCAGAGCCCCCGAAGCTAAAAATAGTTGTAAAATTTCCTTGTAAAATGTTGTAATTTCGTAGTCAATCTGAGCCATTCATTAGGTGGAGATCTGACGGCAAAAGTTATGTTTAATTTAGGGTTTTTTGCCCTAGAAGGCAACCCCTCGCTATATATGAGGGAATTTTATTGTGTTTATGTATATCTGTATTCTAAGTGAGGAAGAGAGAGGAGATTGAGAGCGAAGAGGGAATTACAGCGGATCTATTGTAGGTTGTATCTCTTCAGTTTGTTAGATACTATAAAAGGAAGGACTGGTTATTTCTCCGTGGATGTAGCCCAAGCTGGGTGAACCACGTATGTCTGAGTCTCTCCTTTTTTATGTGTTTTCTATGTTTGTATTTCTGTAATATATTTTATGTGTTCCGTTGCTCTGTAATATATAATTTTCTAACAAATTTTTGCAAGCAGTCCACCCATGGGAGGACACGTGGCACTCACATTAGCAGTATGGATGTTGACATTAGCATGATGAATTGGCAATACGGTTGGAAATGGGCCTATCAAGAGATGACACGTGTCAGGTGATGTCATCATGACGTCAACAACCCGGTCAAATGCCCAGTTGATAGTACAGACAAATCAAAACGCACCACATGGTGCCCAATCAACAACTACCGATTTTTCTTAACAAGGTGATTTTTTTCACCTTTCCAATTACCAACCGTGACCAAATTAATGCCTAGTTAATTTGTTCAGTGACCTCCAAAACCACTGGCGGGAGAAATACCCATTAAGGCTAATTTGAATTAAAAATTCGAAAAATAGGTCATTGGTCGACAAGCGGTCAAACCTCGCCGTCTAGACCAATGACGATGGATACAAATATTCGATTAAACGGAAAATGAAGCAGATTTACTGTAACATATATTATTACATATGTCAACGGGAGTTGAACCCACCTGACATTACCATCAACGACACAAAACGACTACCCATATCACACATAAAAACAACACACCCCAACCATGGATTCGACCCCATGACTAACGAGATGCCAATGGCCCAGCGGGAGGCCCACCATTGTTGGGCCATGTGGTGGGATCTGGTAAGTTTGTGGCCCTGCACTATTTAAACAGAGTGTTGTACCGAATGGGAAGACGAGGTCGCGTGTCAGCCAACAAGAGAGGGAGATTAAACTTGCCTGTAGTTGGAACTATGCATCGGGGTCCGCCTGGGCAAGAAATTCAAGAAATATTCTAGGAATATTTTGTGGATTATTCCCTGGAATATTCTATAGAGAATCTCGTAAAGAATCTAAAATATTACCTAGAGCCCTGGAGGTCACCAGAACCGAACAGGGTTAACTTTATAGTCGTTTTTCATGATTTTTTGCTAGGAACACAACGGTGCAGTTTGTTTCTTCAACAGGGGTCTACATTTTCAGCCCATCCCTAGAAATGGAGGTATAAAGTGTCATTTTGTAATTGCATGTAATTTGATTTTGCTACAACTTATTGAAAGAGGCCTCCCCACATTGAGCATGGTCGAGAAATGTAACCGACACTAAGTGAACTCCGTTATCAACTTGTTTTTGTGCCTTTTCTCTCATGGTTACTTTTTATTTCCACTTCTTTTATGTGTATGCTTCACATGGTTACATGCTCTTTTAAGTGCAATTTTGTATGCATCCTTAAAGTAAAATATATGGATTAAGTTTGGTATCATAGTAGGTCTTCCTTATGTGAGTTGCATGAGTGAATGCTAACCAAAAACAAGCTCCAAGGAGGCGCAGGAAAACTCAAATCCTTTGATCCTGAAGTAGGGCGTGCAACATGAAGATGGAACATGGCAGATGAGCAAGCTCGATTGGAGGAAGAGTGACATTATTGCAAGATCTTCTTCACCATGGAATAAAAAGTGGATAAATTGTTTGCGGAATATGAGAAGACAATGGTGAAGCCAGAGAAGAAAGAGTCAGATGTTCGTGCCTTGGTAAATCAAGGAGGAGGAGAGCCTCCTAAACCTCCCTCTCCATCTTCCAGTGACAATTCTTCTTCCTCCTCTTCTCATCATTATAACAAACATCTTAGGAATGCATCTAAAAATCCATTTTTTAAGCTTGATGTAAAGTTTGATTTTCCCACATATAATGGAGAATGTAATGCATAAAAAATAAATAATTGGATCAAACAGATTGAGGTTTATTTCCGGATTCATCAGATCGTTGAAGACGAGGCAAAGATCCAATTAGCATCTCTTCATCTTAGTGGCACTTCTTTCATCTGGTCGAAGAGCAAGTTGTAGAAAGGTAGCAAAAATTTGGGTAATCTCTTTTCCTATTGGTCCATTTTTGTTTTTGCATTAAAATATCAATTATATCCTCTGGGTTATTGAAAAAAGGCTTTAATGGAATGGCAATATTTAAGACAAGGCAAGGGTCAAAATGTGCAAAGCTTCATAGAAGAGTTTAGAAAACAAGTTTTAAATTTGGGCATTCCACTTGATTCACGAGAAACTGTAACAAAGTATGTTAGTGTGAAATTTCTTGGAAGGTGTACCAAAAACACTTCACTTAAGTCACTAGGTGACAAGTGACCCTAACAACAAGTTGATGGCTAATAGCGATTCAGAGTTCCAATAAAAATGGAAAACCTACAACAAAAGTAGAGACGATCACTAATAGAAAGAAACAATATAAAATATCCAATGGAATAACCCAATTGGAAATACTTTGAATGAATAAATCTTTTATTAATAGCACTTAGTGAAGGAGATCTATAGATGTGCCTGCAAGTCCCCCTTCATGGGATGGGTCCTTTGATGTCCTTGATGCTTCAGAAAATGATTCTCTCTCTCAATATGTGAAAAACCCTAACAAGATGTGGAGAAATAAAAGAAAAAAGACGATAATGTTGACGATGATTATGATCATCATGAAGAATGAATGAGAACCCTCCTATTTATAACAAAGTATGGAGTTAATTTTGAAAATGGAGAATAATAAAATAATATTAACCAAATTTATATCTAACCACTTGGAATAGTTTATTATATTTATTGGAGAGGGAAAATATATTTAAAATGGTTAAATATATTTATTTATAAATAATTAACAAATAAAATGATTTATTAATCATTTCGTGAGAATTGAGAATGGTGTGAAATCAAATTAATTATTAAATAGTGTGTTAATAATAATTCTAATGACAGAAATAAGGAAAATTAAATAAATAGTGATTCATTTAAATATTCCTAAGGGGTTTAGTCAAATGTGACAAGGAATAATTATTTAAATAATGATTTAAGAATTATTCCTAGAGAAAATTAAATAAATAATGATTTATCTATTTTTTTTGTAAACTTAGTAGTAACTTTCATTCATTCATCTATAAACATGTAGGTTACAAATATATAAGTCATTCGGTGGCCTCAACATGCCTAGTGGGAAACCAAGTTTGTTGGCCACCAAATCGCATTATAAGCCATCCAAAACATAAATAGTTTGAGTCTATCTAACCAAGCCTTATAAGGTTGATAGTCTGGAAACCAACTAGTAAGCATAACACTGAAAACATAAATGATACCCGACATGTACAACCAAAATTAACAAGTATAACTTCGACCAACTATTCATTTGACAATTCCACCAAAGCAGGATCTTTAGCACTTGAGCCTAGAAATTCAGAATTCGGTAGACATGGGATAGGTCACTCAATGCAACCTAGGAGAGCGTTCTCAGGCTCACTTTGCGTTGTTGTGTTGGTGATCGCAACCATTGCTTTGGCCACTATCCATTTCGTTAACCAGTAGAGATGGATGGACTATCTATACTGGGTGAGAGGGTCGTGGGTGTACTGATCCAGGTGGATATTGGTGGCCACCTGCCAAGTCCACCTGGACCCCCACCATTGTCTTTCTCAGCATTTTCAGTTTCCTTAATTGTAGCACAACTTACTATTTTTAGCAGTTTTTCGGGTCCTGAACTTCTGGAGCCGTTTTGAGGCCCTAAACGACGTTTTTTGGGGAATCTGGGGGCAACATGGGTCCATGGAATGGACCGATGTTGCCCGTTCCAACAATGATAGTGCTCGGATAGATCTTTCTAATGAGCTATTGTACCCATCAAACGGAGATCATATGCCAAAGTTACGACCCCAGGAAGTTGATGTACCAATTTACCCCAAACGGGGCCCACAGTTTGGCATTTCATCTCCTAGGGTTAGGTTTTGGAATGTTAAGGGTTTTTCCATTGTTTCTCAACAATAAATAGGCCTTCAAGCCTCATTGTAACACAGTTCAGAGGCATGTAGCCTTCACATCTCTTCTCAGAGATAAGCTACCATCGCCCTAGCTGGTTTATTTCCATTTCTGGTTGTAAGCATATTTCAGTATGTTCCATTAATGAAATGAAGTATTATTTCCGCTGCATCTTTGTGTATATGGTTATCTCTGTAATTTGTTGCATTCCTGTTTAAATCCGGATCAGTGGTATCAGAGTGGTCTGCTTTTTCTCTGTTTTTCTTTGCATGTCCCCAACAAGGTCGGGATATAAGGAGTTAGGGCTTGAACTAGTTGAACCTTTGCAAGACCAGCCTCGCAAATCCCGACGGCCTCCCATGGCGGACGAGAAGAAAGACGAGGGGGCAGGAGATCCCATCAAAATCTTGCTCGAAGAAGCCCTCGAGCGACAATGGAACGCGATGATGGATAGCTTTGCCCAGATCCTTCAGCGGCTACCCAGAAGCGGCGCATCGGCTTCCAGCAGCTCCTCTGGAAACGCCACACCCTTTAAGGTACAAGTTAATTTTGAAATCCCCATATTCGAGGGTCAGATAGATGCCGATGCTGTAGATAAATGGTTAAATCTGCTAGAGGGTTATTTTTCTGTTCATGAATTTTCGAGTCGGGAAAAGATTGTTTTTGCTCTTCTCAAAGCAGCCCCCCATGTCAAGGACTGGTGGGAAACCTAATGCGAGCAGAAGGATGAAAGTACTGGCTCACTATTTTCAGCCGCACCCACCTGGGATTCGTTCCAGGATGCCATCAAGGAGCAGTACTACCCTGTCGGAAGCTATGAGGATGAATACATAAAGTGGACCACGCTGCGGCAGGGAAGGGACCAAGACGTGCTGGAGTTCACCAATCTTTTCCATACCCTTCGCACAAAGTTGGGTATCAAGGATTCGGAGCAACATTTGATACTCAAATACCGTGGCTGCCTGCACAAGTACATCCAGGAAGAAATACAATTCCTAAACATCCCCTCACTTGGCGCAGCATACCGATATGCCATTAAGGTCGAGCAGAAGCTTAAGCAAAAGAAGCGAGACTTTGGATCTGCGAATTCAAAGTAGGGGAAAGGTGCCCCTAAACCACAGAACAAAGGACAGAGCCAAGGCGGGACAGCCCAAGACAACCAGCCGAAGCTGCAAGCAAAGAACAACGCCGCGAAGCCGAGAAAGGACACTGGAAAATGGTGCGAGTTCCATAAGAGCTCCACTCACAACACAAGTGAGTGTCGGGCCAAGCAGTCACTGGTGGCTGAGCTAAAGGTTTCAGAATCAGATGCATGTTCCGACTCTGAGTCAGAACCCGATAAGGGGTATGAAAAAGGGAAGCAGATCATTGATGCAGATCCCAGCGCCACTGTTGCTACCGCAAAGATCCAAAAAAATGAACCTGAAGATCCAGAGGAGGAGGAGCGTCTCTTCCACTCCCAGATGTGGGTAAAGGGCTCCCCGATACAGTTCATTGTTGGTAGCGGGAGTCAAAAGAACCTCATTTCGGCAGAGGTCGTGAAGCGGTTGGGCTTACCGACCACAACACATCCACAACCATACACCATTGGGTGGCTTCACCAAGGGCGAGATCTTCGCGTGAGCCAGCAGTGTCGCCTTCCATACAACATCGAGCCCTTCACGGATGAGGTATTGTGTGACATTGCTCCCCTTGAAGTTTGTGATGTATTACTAAGACAACCATACTTGTGGAAGCGACATGCTGTGTATGAATCAAGGCCCCGTGCTGTTATCATTACATTGGGGAAAAAGTTGTTCAGGATACCAGAGGTAGCACCACCTGCCGCCATCTCTTTGATTACTGCAAAACAATGCAGTAAGATCATTTCCAAAACCAGGAAATTTGTTTTCCTGATGATACGCCCTCAAGGGAAGAAGAAGACAGTGGCCGCGGCCTCCAAACGGGGTCCCTCTGCACGACAGATACAGATGGACAAGATTGTGGAGGAGTACGAAGACATCTTCACCTCCCCGACAGGGGTTCCTCTCTACTGTCAAGTCAAGCACTCCATCGATCTGACCCCAGGTGCGCCGCTACCCAATGGACCAATTTATCGGCGCTCCGTTCTAGAGAACAATGAAATCAAGAGGCAGATTCAGGAGCTCCTGCAGAAAGGTCACATCCGTCCAAGTGCATCGCCCTGTGGGAGCCCGATCGTGTTGGTACAGAAGAAGGATGGGACGTGGAGACTCTGTATTGACTATCGGGCGCTGAACAAGATCACTTTCTGTAATAGGTACCCGATCCCGCGGATTGATGACCTCCTAGACCAACTAAAGGGGGCGAAATATTTCAGCAAGATCGATTTGAAGTCAGGATATCACCAGGTACCAATCGAACCCTCAGATGTGTGGAAGACTGCCTTCAAATCCAAGGAGGGCCTCTTCGAATGGTTGGTCATGCCTTTCGGATTGACGAATGCCCCTGCAACCTTTATGAGGCTAATGGATGACATCTTGCGGCCATTCACCAACTCCTTTGTAGTAGTATACTTGGATGACATTCTGATCTTCAGCCAGAGTTGGGAAGAGCACCTCCACCACATCCGACAAGTTCTCCAAACACTGCGGCAACAAAAGCTATGTGCCAATTTGGAGAAATGCACTTTTGGCATGACCGAGGTTCAGTATCTGGGATACATCATTGATGAATAGGGGGTGCATGTCGATCCAGCCAAGGTCCAAGTCATTCGGGATTGGCCCTCTCCAACCACTCTAACAGAGCTCCGCAGCTTTCTAGGTCTTGCCTACTTCTACCGCAGGTTTGTGCTGGGGTTTTCTCATATTTCTTGGCCCTTGAGTCAAGTCACCAAGGGAGGGGCGAAAGCAAAATTCTTTTGGTCTGAATCTCAACAGAAGGCATTCAAGGAGTTGAAGGATCGCCTCTGCACGGCACCAATGCTTGGGTTACCAGATTTACAACAACCATTTGAGGTCGAGACAGATGCCTCTGACTATGCTATTGGGGCAGTCCTTACTCAACATGGACATCCAGTGGCATATCACAGTGAAACGCTTTCAGACACAGTCCGGAAGTACCCCACTTATGATAAAGAGATGTATTCCATTGTATAGGCCTGCCGACAATGGAAGCATTACATTTTGGGGAAGGAAACGGTCATCCACATAGACCACCGACCCCTGCAGTTCATACAGACCCAAGGGAAATTGCAGAATGATCGCCATCACAAGTGGTCTACATACCTGCAACAGTTTCACTTGAATATCAAGTATAAAAAGGGCAGCACCAATAATGTTGCAGATTGCCTCAGTCGACCACCGATCATGGCGTTGACCACCGTGCTCAACTCTTGTGGGCACGAGACTTCTGATTGGCCACTTCTCTACAAAAGCGACCCAGAATTCGGCCACACATACCAGACACTCTTGGAGGGTCGGCATGTTGCAGATTTTCACCTCCAGGATGCCCTATTATGCCACCTTGGTCACCTTTGTGTTCCTTCAAGCGAGCGTGCCAAGATGATTTGGGAAGCACACTACAGTCGGGCTGCTGGGCATTTCGGGGTCGAGAAAACAGTGGCAGTACTGCAAAATTATTTCTATTGGCCGAATCTTCGACAGGATGTTGGGAAGTACATCCGATCATGTACTGCCTGTGCCATTGCCAAATCGACCATTAAGAAGCAAGGCCTCTATACCCCGTTGCCTACCCCTAGTCGACCTTGGGAATCCATCTCCATGGATTACATGTCAGGCCTTCCTTCCACTAAGCATGGAAATGACTGTGTTTTTGTGGTCGTCGACAGGTTCTCGAAGATGGCCATTATGGTGGCCTGCAAGAAGAATATCACAGCAGAAGCCACTGCTAAACTCTTCTTTGAACGAGTGTGGGTGCACTTTGGGATCCCACAGTCTATCATTTCAGATCGGGACAGTCGGTTTCTCAGCACATTTTGGTCCAGTCTCTGGTCAATGCTGGACACCAAACTCACGAAGTCCACAGCCTTCCATCCTCAAACTGATGGCCAGACAGAGGTTGTTAATAGGATGATTGTGCACATTCTGCGCATGTATAACTCAAAGCATCCACGCACATGGGACGAGAGCCTCCCCTATGTTCAGCACAGCTACAACCGAGCTCTTCACAGCTCCACTGGCCATAGCCCTTTTCAGGTGGGTTTGGGATTCCAGCCACTATGCCCCATTGATGTGGCCATGCCACTTGCAGCTACTCACATGAATTCAGCTCATGTCCAGTCCGAAACAGATAAGGCCACCAGCTTCATTGAGCGCATCCAACATATTCGCCAGCAGGTCCATGACATTCTTGAGAAATCAAATGCCAAGTACAAGCAGCGACATGATCAACATCGGGTGCCACACAAGTTTCAGGTGGGCGACAAAGTCTGGTTGCATTTGCAAAAGGAACGCCTTACTGGAGCCTATCGGAAATTGAGACCACTCCGATATGGTCCTTACACAGTTACTAAGGCTATGGGAGACAATGCATTTGAGCTCAGCATTCCCCCATTCCTTGGCCTGCACCCAGTGTTCAATGTGGACTGCCTTCGGCCATACTTTCCACCATTGCTAGACACATCCGACATTGCAGAACAGCTCAAACCCACAGAATTAAATCCAGATTGAATGGAACAAGTTGCAACTAATCGAATCATGGACACATAGATCAAGAACACTCGCCAACAGAATATCCAACTGTATCGAGTTGTCAAAGCAGGCCAACTCCTTCAGCAGGGCAAGTGGCTCACCAGGGAACAAGTTCAGCAGAAGTTTCCTCATCTCATGGAGGAGCTCAACGCAATGGGGACCATTGCTTCCTAAGGGGGGAGGAATGATCCAGGTGGATATTGGTGGCCACCTGCCAAGTCCACCTGGACCCCCACCATTGTCTTTCTCAGCATTTTCAATTTCCTTAATTGTAGCACAACTTACTATTTTTAGCAGTTTTTCGGGTCCTGAACTTCCGGAGCCGTTTTGAGGCCCTAAACAACGTTTTTTGGGGAATCCAGGGGCCACATCGGTCCATTCTCGTTCCAACAATGATAGTGCTCGGATAGATCTTTCTAATGAGCTATTGTACGCGTCAAACGGAGATCATATGCCAAAGTTACGACCCCGGGAAGTTGATGTACCAATTTACCCCAAACGGGGCCCACAGTTTGGCGTTTCATCTCCTAGGGTTAGGTTTTGGAATGTTAAGGGTTTTTCCATTGTTTCTCAACAATAAATAGGTCTTCGAGCCTCATTGTAACACAGTTTAGAGGCATGTAGCCATCACATCTCTTCTCAGAGATAAGCTACCATCGCCCTAGCTGGTTTATTTCCATTTCTGGTTGTAAGCATATTTCAGTATTTTCCATTAATGAAATGAAGTATTATTTCCGCTGCATCTTTGTGTATATGGTTATCTCTGTAATTTGTTGCGTTCCTGTTTAAATCCGGATCATGTACCTAGGGTCCATGATTAGATCCCCCCAATCTTCAGTTGGCAGTTCAAGCTCAGCTTTCAAATCCAATTTTTCCTCCCAGGTTGCAATCAATTGTTTCACCTGCATAGAGGTCCCTTCACAGTATGTCTAAACCGTGGCCTGAAGAATCTGTTATGCTCTTAACCTGCAAAATGATACCCAAATACAGAATATGCGAAGAAAAGATACCCAGAACACAGAATAGCAATGATTTTATTATTCAGAGAGTAATGTTCACTTGCCTCTTCGAGGGGGCAACCTCCAATAGAGCAGAGCTCAAATACAAAATAAGACACAATGCTCCTCGCAGGGAGTCTCTATCCTTTATATATGACTCATACATGCAATACCATGGGCCAAGACCGTGGGTTTTATTAATACCATCTATCTAATACTACAGCCCATTTGCAACTAACTGTGGTCCCGTCGTTAATTGCGGGTTAAGCACTTACAAATATTAATATGGGCTTTATTGACTCTTGACTATGACGTGATCCCATGACATAAATAAGGGGGTTAGGGTGGGACCCTAACATGCCCTCCCCCTTAAGACTAGCCTTGTCCTCAAGGCTGAAGCTGCGGAAACTGCTGAAGAATAGTGGCTGGTTCCCAAGTTGCATCTTCCGGAGAGGTGTCTTTCCATTTGACAAGGACTTCCTTAATCATGCGGCCACGCAGGTGCTTGTCGCGTGTGTCTAGAACCTATTCGGGTTGAAGCCAGATTGACCCTTCTTCGTCTAATTCAGGTAGACTGGTTTGAACTCGGCAATTGTTCCCAATCACTTTCTTGAGGCACGATACATGGAAAACTGGATGGGTTTTTGCCATAGGTGGCAAAGCCAACTTGTAAGCCACTTCTCCAATGCGCTGAAGTACTTGGTATGGTCCGTAGAATTTGGAGAGAGCTTTTGACAACCCTTGTCTTTGAGTGATGTTTGCTTATATGGTTGCAGCCTCAAAAAGACCTGATCCCCTTCTTGAAATTGGCGCTTTGAGCGATGCTGGTCGACCTGTTGCTTCATGCAGTTCTGAGCTTGATGAAGATTCTTTCTAAGATGGGCGAGCATGGTTGCGCGGTGTTGTAGGATTTGATCCACTGCTTGTACTTTGGAGCACCCCTTGAGATAAGAAGTAGGGGAAGGCGGAAGTTGACCATATACTGCTTCATAGGGAGTCATTTTGGTGGTGGCATGATAGTTGGTGTTATACCACCATTCAGCCAGAGGTAACCATTGTACCCAAAGGTGTTGCTTTTCTGAAGTGAAACACCTAAGGTAGGTTTCTAGACATTTGTTGACGGCTTCGGTTTGACCATCTGTTTGCAGATGATATGAAGTACTGAGTTTGAGTTGAGTGCCTTGTAATCTGAAGAGTTCCTGCCAAAAATTACTGGTGAAGATCAGGTCGCGGTCCGACACAATAGAAGTGGGCATGCCATGCAATTTGAAGATCTGATCCATGAAAGATTGAGCAACCAAAGTTGGTGTAAACGGGTGGGGTAGGGCGCAGAAATGAGCATACTTCGACAGTCGGTCCACAACCACCATGATGACTGATTTGTTCCCTGACTTTGGAAGACCTGTAATGAAATCCATAGAAACCTCCGTCCAAATTGATGTCGGAATGGGCAATGGTTGTAATGTGCCTGGTGTGTTGACAGTTTCCCCTTTGTGGCGTTGACAGACCTCACATTCTGCTACGAAGGTAAGGATGTGCTTTTTCATGCCTGTCCAAAAAAATGATCTTCTGGTGTGAGCATACGTCTTCTGAAAGCCCGAATGTCCTGCAATGGGAGATGAGTGCAATTCTGCCAAAATGCGACTTTTGAGGGTGGATGTTGGTGAGATTACGACTCTGTCCTTGTAGCGAAGAATATCATTCTGCCACGAGTATCCCTTGGTGGAATTAGGATCTACCTGCAATTGAGAAATGAGTTGGGAGAGCCCGGGGTGTGAAAACCATTCCCCGCGAGCCTCTTCAATACAGTCTGGAATGGGGAGGGAAATTGCGAGCAGAGTACTTTCCTCCTCAAATTGGCGAGATAATGCATCTGCTACACTATTGTCTTTCCATTTCTTGTAAATGATCTCATAATCATATCCCAGCATTTTGGCTAACCATTTATTTTGCTGTGGGGAGGATAGGCGTTGCTCCAAAAAATATTTAAGACTGTGATGATCTGTGCGGATTTGGAAACGTCGCCCGAATAAGTAAGGTCGCCAGGTCTCGACTGCATGTAAGATGGCCATCATTTCCTTCTCGTAGGTAGATTGGCCCAGATTCCTCCCACTGAGTTGTTGGCTTGTGAAGGCCAACGGTCGCCCTTCCTGCATTAAGACCGCCCCAATACCTGTACCCGAAGCATCACATTCAATGACAAAGGATTTGGTGAAGTCAGGTAGTGCTAAGACTAGAGTGGAACACATGGCGTTTTTGAGAGCGGTAAATGCCTATTGTGCTTCCTCGTTCCAGAAGAAGGAATTTTTATTTAGGAGTTGAGTGAGGGGTTTCACTATGCGGCCATAGTTGCGGACAAATTTACGATAATAGCTTGTGAGACCCAAAAATCCTCTCAAGCTCTTCAAGGTCTTAGGTTGAGGCCATTCTTGCATTGCCTGGATCTTTTTGGGGTCCACCTTGACACCTTCACGCCCCACAATGTGGCCCAAATACTCAACTTCTTCCATGCCAAACGAACACTTGGACATCTTGACAAATAATTTATGCTTGCGGAGCAGCTGCAAGAGTAGATCTACATGCTGAAGATGTGCAGCCCAAGTGCCACTATAGATGAGGATGTCATCGAAGAAGACAAGGACAAATTTTTTGAGATATGGTTTGACAATGTGATTCATAAGGCTCTGAAAAGTAGAGGGGGCATTACAAATACCAAATGGCATGACCAGGAACTCATAATGGCCTTCATGAGTTCTGAAAGCCGTCTTGGGAATGTCGACTTCCTTCATGCGAATTTGGTGGTAGCCTGAGCGAAGATCCAACTTAGTGAAGAATTGAGCCCCATTGAGTTTGTCCAGCAAATCGTCAGCCACCGGGATGGGAAATTTATCTTTGACTGTCAACTTATTAAGGGCCCTGAAGTCGGGACACATCCGCCACTCCCCATATTTCTTGAGCACCATGACTACTAGGGATGAATAAGGACTAATGCTGGGACGAATGACACCTGCTTCCAACAGTTCCTTGATGATTTTTTCTATTTCATTCTTTTGGGTGAACGGATATCTGTATGGCCACACATTTGGGGGTTGGGCCCCTGGAACCAAGGTGATGCTATGATCATGTTCCCCTCGCGAGGGTGGAAGCTCATTAGGCTTGTCAAAGACCGTCCGATGGTTATTTAAAATCTGTTGCATCTCATGATGAATTGGCAGAGACATGGTTTCGACTACCTGGATGGCATTAAATTGAGCTACTACTCCATGATGGCCCTTTTTTAACAATTTTTCCATCCTATGCGAGCTGATGATAGAGGGGGCTCCCGCCTGGAGTCCACGGAGGGTATGTGTGGAGTTGTTCTGCTTAAAACTCATATATAACTCCTGGAAATCCGTTGTGATTGGCCCAAGAGTGCGGAGCCATTCTGCGCCGAGGACAGTGTCACAACCCCCCATGTGTATGGCAAACATGTGGGTTTTCAACTGATAATCCCCCATTTGAAGTTTGACATTTTCACAGCGGCCTTCACATTTCATTGCGCCCCCATCCGCAATTTGGACTTCGAAGTTAGAAACTGCTCGTACAAAACAATGCGTTGCTTCTGTGATTTTTTGATGGATGAAATTATGGGTACTTCCACTATCAATCAAGACTACTACTGGGCGATGTTTAAGAAAACCTCGGATTTTGAGAGTTTGAGGGAAAGAAATCCCGGCCAACGCATGCAGCGAAATAACTGGTTCGTCAGAGACATTCTCCTTTGGGTTGTCTTCTTCTAGCGCCTCATGTTCCTCAAGTGGTGGATCTTCCTCTGTTGAGCTGTAGTCAGTGGCATCTATTTGAAAAAATTTGGGCTCCTTGCATTTATGACCTGGGGAGTATTTTTCATCACAGTAGTAACATAGTCCTTGCTTCCTTCTTTCGGCCATTTCCACAGGTGACACCTTTTGGACCTTAAGTGTTTGAGTCGTGTTGTGAGCCTGTGGGGGACGACCTTTAGCGGGGAAATTTGGGCGACTGTATTGGGTTGCTAATGCACGTTCCACCTTACAAGCTACCTGGCAAGCCTCTGTCCACGTGGGAGGGTGGTGAAGTAGAACTTGAGCTTTGATGGCTTCTTTAAGACCGCTGATAAAACATTCCGTGTAGAAATCATCTGTGAGACCCCTAGTGTGGAAGGCTAAGGCTTCAAAAGTGGTAATATATTCATCCACTGTACCAGTCTGTCGGAGCTTAGTGAGACGACCCAAAAAAGAGTCTTCCTGTTCAAAGCGATCTCGAAGAGCTTTGGTAAATTGGGTCCAAGTCCTAAAAGGTCCATTGCAACGCTGATGCCATTCCCACCATTGCCACCGTTCATTGTCCAAGTACATGCTCCCAATCATAAGCTTATTCGCATCATCTGGGATATGATTCAATTTGAAATACTGCTCCATTTGTGCTAGCCATGCGGACGGGTGAGAACCGTCAAATTTATGCACATCCAACTTGGGAGGTCGCTGACTGGGTGGTGGATGGGTGTGCCAGACATGAGGAGAGTGGCTAGACTCACCCTCATTGTATTCATGGCCATTATACGCCTCCTCGTGGGCTTGCTCCTTGCCCTTCGGGAGGAATTGTTGTATCTGGAGACTTAGTCCTTGAAACTCACGTTGGAGGGATTGCACGGAGTCTTCCAGTTTGTCCATCCTTTCATTTGCCATCGCTTGAGCTCTAGTCTCTACCATACACCAACCTGATGAAAAATTGGGACCGCCGAAAAAATTTGACTAATAAATTGAATGGTACCACCTTGCTCAGCTCGTCGTCCTGATTCTGATGGGCTAGATCACCAATAAGCGCCCCGGAAGATCTCAGACTTTTTTTTTTTTTGAAAACTCCTAATGGAGTTTTACTCCTTCTTGATCAATACTGCAGTCGCCAAATCCTCAAAATGTCAATGCTGCCAAAAGTCCTGTGAAAAGTATACCCCGGTATAGGAACCCTTCACAACAACTCTGATCTGGTGGGTCTGAGAGATCTGAATGGCGGAACAACTGCTGCGGCGGATCTGATGGATCTGATGTCTGCTGCTGCTGCACCTCTTTGCACCCGTGGATCAGGAATAGATGATGTGTGATCCCCCGATAGAAAAGGAAACTATGGTCGTGAGGAGTGTCAGGTGCTACAGATCGCAATATACATAGGGGTCTGGCAGTAGTACTCGGCCCAATGTTTCAGGGCTCTAACTAAGGAGGATCGACCGTACCCTTAGTTGTACAACCCGACTTCCCTATCGTACGGGCGATTAATCTCTCCGAGTGCTGTTCTCGGTGTACTGTAGCCACAAGACGGCCGACGGTTTATCTATGGCGAGGTTTCAAGGGAGCCTAAGGGGCTTCCGATATACCCAGAGGGTACGTGGAAGACAGTCTGTGCGCGGTTCTGTCTAATGCGCTACTACTCAAAGGGGTACCCACAGGGGTTACAAGGGAGTCCAACAGACGTGACCACCTCTTGTATTTCCTGCGTGCATGCCTCCCCAAATCCGCAGGTTTATGCGCTCAATGACAGATCCCGTGGTTTAAAGACGCCGGAACACGTCTCTAGCCGAAATTTTTTTTTGCTAAGAATTGGAGATCCCACCGGCCCTGGAAAGTGCTCTGATACCACTTGTTATGCTCTTAACCTGCAAAATGATACCCAAATATAGAATATACGAAGAAAAGATACCCAGAACACAGAATAGCAATGATTTTATTATTCAGAGAGTAATGTTCACTTGCCTCTTCGAGGGGGCAACCTCCAATAGAGTAGAGCTCGAATACAAAATAAGACACAATGCTCCTCGCAGGGAGTCTCTATCCTTTATATATGACTCATACATGCAATACCACGGGCCAAGACCGTGGGTTTTATTAATACCATCTATCTAATACTACGGCCCATTTGCAACTAACTGTGGTCCCGTCGTTAATTGCGGGTTAACCACTTACAAATATTAATATGGGCTTTATTGACTCTTGACTATGACATGATCCCATGACATAAATAAGGGGGTTAGGGTGGGACCCTAACAGAATCTTAGAGTTCATTTTTTGACCCCTCTATCACGTAGTCTAACTGAAAGACTAATCAACTTCTTTACCTTTTCCTTCTGGCTTTCTGCGTCCGCGTCTGCCTCAGCCTGATGCTCCACTGTGAGGCTGAGACTTCACCATATTTTTAGGACCCCTTTAATCAACCTCCTCCCACATTCCTGTGCTCGTAAACTAGCCCATTATATAGAGGTCAGAAGTGGAGACAATGTAGGCAGAGTTGGAATATGATTTATACAGAGAACCACCCGAAAGACGAGCATTAAATTAATGTATGACCATAAGAACAAATGAAATGTTTGACAGCGCTGTGTCCCTTCAGAAATCCACCAACTGATCCAACAAGCATAAATAAATAGTAACCCTCCGAGAGTGTGAGGTACCACCAGAATGAAAATGGCATCCCCCATGCACCCCTAAGCCCAGAGTCTATAGACCTGGCCGTGATCATTAACCAGAACCCTTACTCTCCAAAGGGCTTGCCCAGACAGTTCAAACTTAAAACGGGAAAACCAATTATCAACATGCAGAGGAAACATCATGAGAAAAAATTAGAAATCGGTAAACATGACCATGCGAGAAAGAATGTTGCCAAAAAAGATACAAAATAAACATTACATATTTGAGAAGGCCAATATTTCTAGTCACAGAAACTGCTAATTTAGCCAGTGGTTCCTTTCCCCTCCAGACGCGAGGCTTGTCATGAATAGCAACCCCCAACCCAGGATGTAAAGTTAGCATTATAACATACCAAATTTTATACGCCAACCTCGAACAAAGACAGGTAGTAGCTGGGTATACCTCACACATTCCCATCGCGAAACTATAAGCACCAAACTTAGGCTCCCTAAGAAGTTGAGGCCCTGAGTTTATATGATAAATAGATGGTAGTAACTCCACCTCCTCTCCCACCACCTGTAGGCATTGAGGGTTACCAACCTTCACGTAGTGGATCTGCCATGATTTGCGACGCTTCATTTTATCAAGGTGAACAAGCATGTGAGGGCGTGGGGGATACCACCCACTGTCCCAAACAAATAAATGCTTTGTCATATCAATCAAACCCAAGTAGGCCTCCAACTGTTTCACATCCTAAAAGGGGATAATGATTTAGCTAATTATTGTCATGTTGGGTGTGGAGCCTGATTATCTAGTTTATTCAAAGGATCGTCGCATTGGACCCGAACTCATAATGTGGCGGCAACACCGCCCATAAATGTGCACTACCAGGGGGGTACATGGGGGGCAACGACGATTATTTGGAGCCCCCCCCCCCCCCCCCCCCCCCCCCCCCCCCCCCCCCCCCCTTCATGGGGGATCGAGGGTAGCGCCTCCGAAGCTAAAAATAGATGTAAAATTGCCTTATAAAATGTTGTAATTTCGTAGTCAATCTGGGTCGTTCATTAGGTGGAAATATGACAGTAGATGTTATGTTTAATTTAGGGTTTTTTTCCCTAGAAGGCAATCACTCGCTATATATGAGGGAATTGTATTGCGTCTATGTAGATGTGTATTTTGAGTGAGGAAGAGAGAGGAGATTGAGAGAAAAGAGGGAATTACAACGAATCTGCTATAGGTTGTATCTTTTCATTTTGCTAGATAATATAAAAGGAAGGACTGGTTGTTTCTCTGTGGATGTAGCCCAAATTGGGTGAACCACGTATATCTGTGTCTCTCTTGTTTTATGTGTTTTCTGTGTTTATATTTCTGCAATATTTTATGTGTTCCATTGCTCTATAATATATAATTTTCTAATATCTCATGGGTTTTTTTTTTTAAATCATAAAATAATTTAATAAAAGTGGTTTACTAAATTATTTTCCATAGTGAACATGATTTTAATATGGTAAAATTAAATCTACATGGTATATTTCGATCCACCTAGTTAGAAATGGCTAGGTGATGATTTTTTGGTGATAACATAGTATATTGGTGCTTTTCATAGTTATATCAGGCATCATTTATTGTTGTTTGAGCCTACTACCATTGATGTAGCCAGTGTGAAGGCCATTCACCTTGAAATCAAGGGCAAGAATGACAAAGAGGATCATGCCAATAAACCATGTTTTAAACCTCATAGTGGCAAGTTTAAAGGAAAAGTCAAGGGAAAAGACAAGAAGTCAACTACAACCAATAAAGAAGGAGGAAAGCCATCTTGCACACATTTCAATAAGGAAGGCCATGATGATGAACAATGTTAGAATTTTCATCCAGAATTGAAGCCAAAGAGATTTGGTGGAAAGGGAAAATGAAAGACGGTGGCAACCGTGCAGCAGGACCATGGATCTGCCTTTGGTGACTAGACATATATCACAATAGTGGGCATACAAGGTAACCTTTCTCTTCATGCTAATGAAAAATCTGAAATGCATGCAAGTACAAGTTATTCAAATGAGTATCTTGTTAATGAATGAAAGAGGACTGAATTGTTCCACATTATATTTGTGATGAAACATACTAAAGTGGCAACCTTTTTTGATTCGGGCTCTCAAGTAAATTTGATTTCAGAATCCTTGGTTAAAAAATTAGTGTTGGAGACCAAGCCTCATCCAAAACCCTACCCTCTAGGTTGGGTGTGTGACAAAACAAAATTTCATGTACCCACCCAGTGTAGGTCTCGATTTATGATTGCATCCAAACTTGTAGATGAGGTTGATATTGATGTTGTACCTTTCGATATATGTGGCATTGTATTGGGGAGTATGTATTTATATGAAAGGAAATTAGTTTTCTTTTGCCATGAAAACAAATACCATCTCACGAAATATCAGGTAGAATATATTGTTAGGGCTCATCATGCCAAGATCAGTGTAATTGAATCATATAAGTGCCGGTCAGATGAAGAATTGATCAATTCCAGCAAAGCGTGCATGCTCATGGTTGTGGGAGAAAAAGTTGCAGGTACAACTGAAGCTTTCCAAGGTTGTGATCCCACCCATAAAAAATAATTGTTTGAAATTGTTTCTAACTATGATGGGGTTTTTGAGGAACCAATTGGGTTGCCTCCAAAGCATGAGATCCAACATGAAATTTACTTGCAGAAGGATGCTCCTTTACCAAATATTGGTATGTATAGGTTTTCAACCATTGAAATGGAGGAGATAAAGAAACAAGTGCAAGAATCATTGAACCAAGGAGTCACAAGGCCAAGTTCTTCTCCATGCGGCTCACCCATCTTGTTAGTGCCAAAGAAGGATGGCATGTGGAGCATGCATGGACAACAAGGCACTCAAAAAAATAACGGTGAAGAATTGGTACCCTCTTCCTTGTATTGATGATTTATTAGACCATTTGAAAAATATTGTCTATTTCACAAAACTGGACTTGCACAGTGGCTATTATCAAGTCAGGATTGCAGAACAAGATGTATGGAAGATTGCATTCAAGAAAAAAAAGGGGTTGTTTGAATGGCTAGTGATGCCATTCGGACTGTGAAATGCTTCGGCCACATTCATGAGGGTGATGAATGACATTTTTAGACCTTTTCTTGATGATTTTGTACTTGTGTATCTTGATGACATTCGTGTTTTCAGTAAAACTTGGGAAGATCGTATGAGTCATGTTAAGAAGGTGCTAGATGTTATGTGAAAAGAAAAATTGTATGTCAAAATGTCTTAAGTATGAATTTAGTATGACCTCTTTGGTTTACTTGGGTCACATAGTTGGAGGTGGATAGTTAAAAATAAATCCTTCTAAATTTGACTGATTATAAAGTGGCCTAAACCCACCAATGTTACATAGGTTTGTATCTTTTTGGGTGTAGTACAATACTAGAGAAGATTCATTGCCAACTTCTCCATCATTGCATCCCCCTTGCATGCCTTGATGAGTGTGAAGGAAACATTTCAGTGGGGAGGAAAGCAGAAAAATCCTTTGATACACTAAAAGAGAGGATAAGGAACACACTAGTTTTGGCCTTACCTGACCTCCAGTAACCTTTAGAAGTTGAGACAGATGCTAGTGGATACGTCATGGGATTCGTGTTGATGCAGCAAAGGAAACCAATATGTTACCATTCAGATACATTCTCCCAAGATGTTGTGAACTATACCACATATGACAAGGAGTTGTACACCTTGGTCCAAAGCATAAAGAAGTGGAAGCACTATTTGATTGGCAAGGAGACCACGATTCACACAAACCACCAGCCCTTGTAGTACCACCAGTCCCAAACCAAGCTTCAATAGGCACGTCGTTTCGGATGGATGGGGTTTCTTCATCAGTTTCATCTAGTAATAAAACACAAGAAGGGAAATAGCAAAAAAGTGGCAGATATGCTCTCTCATCCTCATATTATTGCATCTATTGTTTTTCAAAACGTTTCATTATCGTTTGAAAGTTATGTTGAACAATATATTGCTGATGAAGATTTTAAAGAGATTATTGACTCGAAATCATTGAGATTGGGTGATGTTGACGGTGTTGGATCTGCCAACATTCAGAGGATCTCCCTGGTATGAAGTCCCAACTAGACCTCACACCATTTGGTGTAGGAGTCCCATCCAGTATGATGGTCCGGTGTTATGAAACCATCTCACAACAAGATATAAAAGATAGATCAACGACTTCAAAATCAGCCTCTTCGAGGGGGCAACCTCCTTTACATTACACAAATTAACAATTCTTCGATGATACAAATGAAAATACCTCCTTTCTATATATAGGAGTCTAAGTGGTCCCAATATAATCAGAGCCTACATAACAATAATATTGTAGGGTCACAACAATAACAATAGTGGGCTTCTATGGGGCACAATAATAACAACATGGGGACTACATGGGCACAACAATACAATAAGGGGCTACACTAGTAGTATAGGGACCTTAAAATGCCCCTCTCCTTCAAAAAGTGTTTTCCTCAATACTTGAGTAGTTCTGGATGCTTTTGTATAAATTCTCATCCTCCCATGTGAAATATTCAGCAGGTAAGTTCTTCCACTTGATAAGATACTCTGAAATTGATTGATTTCGTAGCTGTCAGGTTCTGGTTTCTGTGACTACTTCAGGTTCCAATATGATTTTTCCTTCCTCGTCAAGTTCCAACAATATTGATTGAACTGGGAGCTTGTCACCTATAACCTTATTTAAGCATTAAACATGGAGAGTTGGGGGCTCTCAGGAAGATGCGGGAAGCTCCAATATGTATGCCATAGTACCAATCTTTTGTAACACCTTGTAAGGACCATAGTACTTTGGTGATAATTTATTATCCTTCTTAGCTTGCTTGAGGGACATTTGTTTGTATGTTTGAAGCCGTATAAATTCCCAGTCACCTATATCAAAACTTCTTTCGCTATGATGTTGATCTACCTATTTTTTCATTCTATTATATGCCAAAGTGAGGTTATCCTTTAAGAGTTGGAGAACTTGTTGTTGTTGAGGGTCTACCTTAATGAGATACAATATGACCCAAATACTCGACCTCTTGTACTCCAAATAAACATTTGGAGGTTTTTGCATATAATTTGTTCTTCTCCAATAGTCTGAGCACTCTATCAACATGTTTAACATGATCCTTCCAAGACTTGTTGTAGATTAGTATATCATCAAAAAATACTAACACAAATTTTCTAAGGAAGGGTTTGAAAATGGAATTCATCAAACCTTGAAATGTAGAAGGTGCATTGGTAAGGCCAAAAGGCATGACCAAAAATTCATAATGACCCTCATGAGTTCTAAATGTTGTTTTCAAAATGTCTTCAGTCTTCATTCTGATTTGATGATATCCTGCATGAAGGTCCAACTTGATGAAGTAAATTGCTCCATGCAATGAGAGGAATGGGAAATTTATCTTTAATAGTGAACTTGTTAAGATCCCTATAATCTAGACACATGTGCCATGATCCATCATTCTTGTGCACCAATACTATTGGAGCAAAGAAATAACTTTGACTAGGTTGAATTACACCAGCCTCTAGCATTTATGCAACCATAAGTTCAATTTCACTCTTTTGTGCATAGGGATATCTGTAAGGCCTGGTGTTTGGAGGAACACTTCCTGGAATCAAATAAATAGCATGATAATGATCACAAATAGGTGGGAGGCCCTTGGGAGTCTCAAATACCTTGGAATGATTGTCTAAGACTTTTTGGAGATCCGGAGAAGTAGAGGATTTCGACGTGGGAACATCTAGCGAACATAATTGTACAATCACTCCATGTTGTTATTTCTTTAAAAGCTTTTTCATGTCGTTAGAGCTGATTATCTTTCCCTATTTCCCTGTGATACCCCTTAATTCAAATTCCTTTCCTTTTGAAAAAAAATTCAAGAAAAATTCTTGAAAATTAAAAGTTATCGTACCCAAAGATTGTAGCCATTGGACTCCTAGCACAACATCAGCACCACTCATTGGAATGGAAAGCATTGGACTATTCAACACATATTCTCCCATGGATAGCTTGATATTATGGCACTTTCTAGAGCAATTTATGGTTCTTCCATTTGCAACCATCACTTGCCACTTTGGTGTTGAATATAGGAAGCAATTCAATTCCTTCACTATCTTACAATGAATAAAATTATGGCTACTTCCTAAATCAATCAAAACTATTACCTTTTTCTTCTCGATATGTCCTTCTATCTTGATAGTTTTAGGAGTGGTTATTTTGGCCAATGCATTACAAGATATGGTCGAATTCATTTCTTCTTTCTCTAGGCTTTGTTCCTGGTGTGTATCCTCTTCTTTTGATGTTTCTTGTTCCTTTTCTTCTTCCTCTTCACAACCTATGTAAAATAATTTCTTCTTAGCACACTTATGACCTTTAGTGTATTTGCTATCACAACTGTAACAAAGCCCTTTTGCTCTTTTTTCTTCCAATTGTTGTGGTGTCAACCTTGTAGGTTGTGGAAGGCTAGGGGCAACAACACTTCCATCTTTATAGTTGCAATTGATAGGCTTCCTTGTTGCCATAATTTTGCTTTTAATTTTTCTCGCCAACCTGAATGCCTTATCCAATGAATCAGGTTCCCAAATGTGAACCTCATGTTTGATGCTATCATTTAATGTCCCTATGAACACATCAATCCTATGCTCCTCTGTAATATCTTTTACCCTTATATTCAATTTTTGGAAGTCTTCAATGTGCTCCACCATTGAACCTTTTTGTTTGAGATTTATCAATTGGCTAAAAAAAGTGTTGCTTTTTGTATCTTTAGAATGTGCTATCATTTCTTCCATAAAAATTTCCCAAGTGACAATTTGTTTATGAAAGCAAAGCCATTGATACCATACAAACTGATTGGGTTCCAAATATAAAGTTGCAATGCATACCTTTTGTGTGTTTTTCACATTATGGAGATCAAAATATTTCTCCATCTGTAGTATCCATGTTACAGGATCCTTGCCATCAAACTTCCTCATATCGATCTTTGGAACGTGGTGGGTCTTTATTCCAACGTTAGAGTCTATGAAATCATGACTAACATTTCTTTTGTTCTCATCATGAGTTTTCTCTGCTACCATTTTGCCATTAGGAAGCCTTTCTTGTAGCAACTTTGTCAAACCTTCCTTCAAACCTTCCACGCATTTCTTCAAATCTTCAACGTTGTCATTCTTACAATCATGATTAAATTTCTTTTGTTCTCATTATGTGTTTTCTCTACTACCTTTTCGCCATTAGGAAGCCTTTCTTGTAGTAACTTTGTCAAACCTTCCTTCCAGCCTTCCATGTCTTTCTTCCAATCTTCAATGTTTTCTTTCATACCATCCATCTTATCTTCCACGTCTTTCTTTAAACCATCCATCTTAGCTTCTGTTACTTTTTGTGAGAGTGAAATTTGTTGCACTTGGTCTCGTAATTTTGATATATCATGTTGCATTTCTTCCTCTTCTTCATGAGTCATGCTAGAGCTTTCAGGTTGCTTACTATGTGTTTCCATTTTCTTTCTTCAGGGCATCAATTAATGATAATTATGCTTCACTATTCCCTTTGAATTCCTTCAAACTAATTTTTCAAACCAAACTTATGCAAAATTTAAAAAAAAAACTACACACCTTTTTTCACTTTGTAGGAACTCGATATTGAATCTGATGTATCTTTGAAATTTTGGATCTCCAAGGTCTGAAATTGAGAAATGTGGTAGCAATTTGATTCCTCTTTCCAATGCCACCAGTTTGATCGAAATTGGATTCTCCATAAATCTTTATGCCCAATCGCCCAAGATGACCTGATTATACACTTTTTCAGTAGAGCAAACTTGTAAGAAGTGCTTTATGTCATTGTTTCAACCTTCAGACCTCAAAACGATGCACAGAAAACTAAAGTCTATCCTCTTTTTGTAACGTCTTATGAAATTTCAATCTGTTACTCAGAGAGAAAGTTATGACAATTTTCCCAAGGTCACCTATTTGGGATGTAATTCAGGAGCCTGCAAAAATCTTAACTTTCTTGGATAATATATCCGAAAATATAGCGAGACAAGATCTGAAATTCAGACCCGAGCTTCATCAAGCTTTCGGCTCAAATGGGTTTTCATTTCAGAGTCTGAACCTTCATAGAAAAATAAGTATAGAGAAAATTCCACGATGACCTGTTTGTCATGGAATTCTGGAGCTTTCCAAAACCCTAACTTCCACAGATCATGTCTCTGGAAATATAGAGAGACAAGATCTTAAATTCGGACCCGGCAATCAAAACTATTTCAGCTAAAATGGGTTGTGTTTCTAGCATCTGAAGCTTTGTAGAGAAAACTTTATAGCGAAAATTCCACGATGACTTGTTTTGGAGCAGCGAAACCCTAGAATCCAAAGCTTTGATACCAAATGTTATGAAACCAACTCACACAAAGATAGAAAAGATAGATCAATGACTTCAAAATCAAACTCTTTGAGGGGGAAACCTCCTTTACATTACAAAAATGAACAATTATTCGATGATACAAATGACAATACCTCCTTTCTATATATAGGAGTCTAAGTGGTCCCAATATAATCAGAGCCTACATAACAATAATATTGTAGGGGCATAACAATAAAAATAATGGGATTCTATGGGGCACAATAATAAGAACATGGGGACTACATGGGCACAACAATACAATAAGGGGGTTGCACTAATAATAATAAGGGGCTACACTAGTAATATAGGGACCTAACACCCGGTTTCCATTATCTTAATGATATGCCTTAGCTCTTGCTTGTCAGCACATGAGAGTGGTATACTTAATCTTCGAACAACGAGTTTCGTGTTCTTGGTGAGTGCTTAGTGTTGCTTGTGTCAAGATTCTTTCACTGCAGAGGGTGAGGGTGAGAGTGAGTCTCAATTCGAAAGGGAATAGTCCCAACTCTGTTAGATACAAACAACACAGCAGGACATACACAGCTTTCGGTAGAGTAGTCCACACGGATGCAGCAGTCACCAACACAAAGTGAATAGATAACACGTACAACACCCAGTGGAATAGTCCACACGAGTGTGACGATTGTTATAACAAATTTACAAGGATGAATTTGTCGAGTGTCTTGCGAAGTAGTCCAGACAGGCGAGACAATGTTAACAACTGATACAACATATGCACTAAAACAACCAAAGTAGCTCAACTGTCTTAATATAGGTTAAAGCAACATGCATTAAAAGCGTCCAAAGAATAGTCTTACAAACAAATAAAATACATGTGTGAAAATGTGTTGGCCTATTAACAGGCTTCTGAATTAAGCAAAAGCTCCAAGACACATCCATACACCATACATCAGTAACCCCGATAGTGGGGCGTTGGAGACACTGCTCGCTCCTCAAAGAAAATACCATGGGCTCTCAAGGCTATGTGGGAGGAGCCAAGGTGAAAAGTCTTTTTCATATACAGATGAAGGGTATATATAGCCAAGGGTGAACTTGACCCTTGTGACTCTTTGACTTCCCTCATGATTGTTTGACTTACATGACTCTTCAACTAACATGACTCTTCAACTTCGTATGTGGGTCTCTTGGACTTCCATGTTACATTACATTGATAACAGCAGTATGGCCCACAATAGTGATGTGGCCGAGATGACTCATGACATGACTCGACATGAAAGTGCTAGTATGTTCATACTTATGGTGGTGTCCATGTCAAGCTACAGTGTTGTTGAGTGATAAGTGTGCTCTTGGTGTATCATAGCTTCACCTCCACAAGGCAAGGTGTGTGGAGTCTTCGATGATCTTGGTGTTCTCATGTTGCATGTGTATGTATCCCCTTCGTTGGTACTTGGATTGCTTCGTGTGTTCATCCATTCATGAACAAGTCTCCTATCATGCGCTCCTTGTTCATCTCGTTCGTCGTCATGGCATGTCTCATCCATGTACCTATATCTGCAATCACTCATGAAGAGATGACATCAAATATAGAAATCGTCTAGTCTTCCATGATGCATCATATTTCGTTTTTGGGTGCAGGTGACCGGGAGAGAGGACAACACTCTGAAACTACGCAAAGCACATTTCAGGCCGGGATGCAAGGCTCTGGGGCACTCTCAAGGAAACGTGTGCAGAGGTCATTAAGACACTCGGTTGAGCAGTCTAGAATAACAGTGACATTTTGCAGGATCTGGCTCAGTTAGGAGGAAGAACTGCGCAATTTTTCTAAGGAAGGCAGTGCGGGCAGGAGGGAGGACTGGCAGTGAAAATTGAGCATATTCTCAGCGCAGGTTGGGAGCGATCTGCGGGAGCATACTGGCCAAAATTGCACAGAAATGGGAGGCAGTCATGAAGGACATGTTCGTGCAGTGTCCCGACTGAGTGTGGTGTCAGGTAGCTAGTGGACAGTCCAAGAAAAATGTGCAATTTTCAAGAGGAGCAACAGGCATGTTGGTAAGGGGACTGAGTGACATAACTCTGCAATTTTCAGAGACAGTGCAGTGACAGGTAGTGGGTTCTTGTCCCTCTTGTCTACATAAGTTCTTCAGTTAGTGGAGGCAGGCATGCTGACAACTTCTACACAATTTTTTGGAGGAGTGAAGCCCAGTGTCACTTTCCAGTCAAACTCTCTGGTTGACCAGCGGGAGGCTTAATGCATAGGCTTGCGGGCAGCGTAGATTGGGATAGCTTATTGGGAAACTTCCACGTTCTAGGTGAAATTTAGCCAGGTTAATTTCATGATTACACAATGCTGATTGCCTGGGAGGCAACCTCAAGCTCTGCGTAATTCTGGGTAGCAGTACTTGGTCACTGAGGGCTGAGACTACACAGTGCAACTCAGTGGAGGTCCGGCTTATGGAAGGTGGTCTAGTCGACAGATATTTGGTAAAATGGTCACGTGTGTGAGCGAGTGAACTCGTGCATGCATGACCTTGCTAACACACACTCAACATGACTTGACGACAAGACACCTTGAACCAACCGCGACACTTGAGATAGATCATTGAACGACTGCGATGACACTTGCATGACATTGCATACAACTCCATGTGTGAGTGCGACAGATGCTTACAGAGTGAACACAACTTGTGCACACGAGGACATACCTTGAACATAGCTAGAACATGACTGCAAGCATGACATTGCAACCAACATGCTAAAAGATGACCAATGAACGGTCAAGCGAGGAGGGTGTAAAGACTTAACATGAGCTCATGGGATGAGCTCGAGTGTTTGCAAACATCAAGGAAAAACCAAGGAAGGCTCTGAAATTGGATGCAAGCCAAAATTTTGGAGGGTGTTGCAGCCGCTACAACACTTGGCGACACACTGGTTGAATACCAGCTTCTTTGTTTTGGTTCATTGACAACACAAGGCCTTGGTCTATCAGGGAGTATTGAATCGTTGTGTGGGTTACTTCAGTTTCCCCACTTACCCTATGGATAGACATGGTTCACCTTTTTCCAACTCAATCAAACACCACAACAAGATTCAACTTGATCACAATGTCTCGAAATCGGGAAGGGTAGTTTGGCTTGCGAGTTTAAAATTTTCAAAGTATAAGTTTTCATCTCTGGTGTTTCTCCACTGCTAGCAAGCCTGGACATTACCCTGCCGGAGTCACGCAGGAACACACACATTGCTCCACTTCCAGGGAGCTTGGTCAGTACCCTAGTGGAGTTGCATGGTTCACCTCTCGCCGTGGGAAGCCTTTCTCTTATGTCTCCTTTGTATTTTTTGAAAAGAGGATTGTGCATAGGCACTTAATTATTTTTGGGGTCGAAGAGGGATCCCAACTTATTGAGAGTATAAGAGGTTGTTCCTTCAGAGAAGCATGTAAGACCTTTGATTTAGGTTTGCTCGTTTAGATTTTACCCTTCTCTGTTTCTACTAGTTGGATGAGCTTGAACACACAGAGCAGAAGGCTGAGTATAGGCTCCGGGTTTTCCAGTGTGGACACAGGTTCATGGTTGGACCAGAGATTCCCTTACAGACACCTCGTATTTTCCATCAAGACTTCATGGTCGAAGATTATAACCAAGCACAGAGAAGACAGACACAAGACTGGCAAAGTGGTGCAGTGTCACAAGACTCTTTGGATCTCAACCACATACTCATTCAAAAGCCAGAACTCAGTAGAGGGAAACACTTATTGAAAAAAAACAAAAATAACATGATATTAAGCAAACAAAACAAAATGAAGCAAAAATAGCAAAGCAAAGAGAAAATACAATAAGCAGTAATCAGACTATGTACATAGCGCAGGGCGCAGCCCCGACTTACTAAAAGTAATGCTTTAAATCTTGGTCATTGATAGGATGGTTGTCAATCCTCCCGTAAAGTGATTGCAGATGGTACGTGTGTGGGACAATATTTTCCTAGACAGTGTATGGACCAATCCATAGGAATTGGAACTCCATATGTTTGCCTTTGTCTTCATGGGGTTTGTCCCATTTCAAGACTAAGTCACCCACATTGAAGTTAGTGTTCCCTGTAGACTGCTTGTCGAACCATCTCTTGATACGGTTCTAGTGGAGTGTGAATTTTTCTTTTGCTTTCATCTTTTCTTCCTGGAACTTGTTAAGTGTATCCATCCTACACCGAACTAGTAGAAAAGGCTTGCCTTGGAACTCTTGCGGCAATTGAAACACAGGCAAGTAGATGTTTGGTGGATGGATGGCTTCTTTCCCATAAATAGGAAGTATGGCGAAGTTTTCAAAGAGGGTTTTGGTGTTACACAGTCAAGCCATAAAGCACTCGTCAAAGAAGAGTGTCAATTACGCTGTTCAAAGTAAACGGTCTTCTTGATAATGTGGATAAGGTTTTTATTTGTAGATCCTATGAGACCATTTCCCTGCGGGTAGTAGTTAGATGAGTGTTTAAGCATGATACCATATTGCAATTCAAAATCATACAACTTTAAAGACGAAAATTAAGTTGCATTATCAAAACCAAGTGATACCGGAACACCAAATCGTGAGATGATGTTCTGTTGGAGGAAGCTGATGACTTCCTGTTCATTCACTTTCTTAAGCGGAACTTCTTCTATCCACTGCGTGAAGCAATCTGTAGCTATCAAGATGTAGCACTATTGTTTTGAAGAATGTGGGAATATTTCCCTAATGATGTCCAGGCCCCACTGTTGGAATAGTTCAGTCACTACAACAGGGTGTAGTGGGGCTACTGACCTTCGTGTTTTGTCAGTGCATCGCTGATAGACCGGTCACTTGCGGGCATAAGCATGTGCATCCTTGAATAATGTGGGCCAGTAGAAACCAACTTACATAAATGTGTGTTCAGTGGTATTTCCCGCGAAGTGGCCCCCGATTGTTCTGTCATGCAGATCATGCAAGACCTTTTCTTAATCATGTGCCTCTAGGAACCTGAGAAAAATCTCATTACTGTGCTTTCTGTAAAGCACTCCGTGCACCAACTGATAAGGTAAATCTTTGAGGTGAAGTGCCCTCTTTTTTCACATGGAGAAGTGAGAGGGTATGGTTCCATGCTCAAGGTACTAGTGCACATCTTCGTACCAAGAGTTTACACATGAAGTTGGTGGTGCTCACTCTACATCGTACACCTCGATTTCATGCTCCCAACCAATGAGCTCTTCCTCTTCCTCCTATGCATGGATTGCTTCAACTGTGAGTCTACAGAGACCATGACCCTTGAAAGTGTGAATTGGATTGATGTCAAGATCATATTCTTGCAAGCCTGTCATCTAGTTTGCATGTCTTTCATCCAACTCTTGTTGTATAAGCAGTGATCTGACTACTGGGTGTGGCACAAAGACTGTGCAATGGTTCTTCAGCATGTAGGGTCTGAAGTGTTTCACCGCCTTATATACTGCGTATTCCTATTTGTCAATAGTGGGGTAGTTGATTTCGGATCCCTGGATGCTTTCACTCATGAAGGAGATGGGGCGTTCATCATTCAGCTCATCCTTCTGAGTGAGTACTGAACCAAGCAAGTTGTTGGAGGCGAAAGTGTATATCAAGAAATCCTTGTTAAAATCTAGATTGTAAAGTGCAAGTGCATCCATTATAGCCTTCTTGATATAGGTGAATTCATTCTTTTCCTTCTTACCCCAATTGTAGACCGCATATTTCTTGATCATATCTTGCATAGGTTTCACTATATGCACATAATCCAAGATGGACTTCCGGAGGAATTTTATCTTTCCCAAGAAGGACTACATGGCTTTCTTGTTGGTTGGGTGAGAAATCTGTGTAGTCGTTTGAACTTGGTCTGGATCAACGTTGATCCCACTTATAGCAATGATGTTCCCAAGGAGGTTCCCCTCAGACACTGTAAATATGCTCTTTTTTGGATTCAAGGATATCCCATATTTTCAGCCTCGTTCAAATCTCTTCTTCAGATGGAAAAGACAGTCACATCATCAAGGTACACACTATGCTCTCTCCAATGAGTCCACGGAATGCGATGTCCATGGCGTTTTGAAAGCTTGTGCCTGCATTCACAAGCTCAAATGGAATTCTCCTATAGGCAAATGTATCCCACTTGGTATGGAAAGTGGTTTTGAGTCTATTAGGTTCCGCTACCATAACCTGGTTATATCCCAGAAAACCATCAAGAAAGGAAAACATTTATGCCCCATATACTGTGTGTAAAATATGCTCCATTGACAACACAGGATAGTTGTCTTTGTCTGAGGCACGATTCAAGTTTCAGAAATAAATTCATAAGCGGATCTCCCCATAGTTCTTACATACAGGAACTAAGTTAGAAACCCACGTGGAATGACAAACTCTATAAATTATCTGTGCATCCAACATCTTAGTCCACTCTTTCTATATGAGGGGTTCAAGTGACGGATGTACTTTTCTTAGCTTCTGCTGAAATGGCTTGACCCCTTCTTTAATCAGAATCACAAGTTGAATTATTCGCATGTCATATGTTTTCAGATCATCATATGTCCATGTGAACAAATCCTAGTACTATTTGAACAAGCAGACAAAGGCTTTCCGCTCCTGCAGTATGCAACACGTACCGAGATTAACAAAATTCAGATCTTGTTCTATCCCCAAGTTGATTTTTTCGTACATCATGGTGGAACTATGGGTTTTGTTGTTCCTTGGCCCTTGAAATAGGTTCTACAAGTCATAGAGATTTTCGAGAGATACCACACCCTTGGGGATGAGGTTGACTTTCATGTCATCAGTTGTGGCCTGCAGAGACTGCTCGTGCTCATGTTCGTCAATTGTTGCATCCTTGAAGACAATAAAGTTGGCCATGAAGTGCAACATCTATTGATCATCATCAAAAACATGTAAATTAGTTATGTTATCAGGAATAGAAGTCTTATACAAAATTTCAGCAGTAAACCTATCCCTAAGCGGTGTCATCCTAGCAGCTGCATTAGCTAAGGCATCGATAGCTACATTACACATTCTTGGCACAATAATGATATTGAAAGCTTGCAAGTTAGAGATCATTTTCCATATATCTTATTGATAACTTTTGAGATGAGGTGACAAATAGTGTATGGATTTATGTACCTGTTGTACCACTATTTCTGAATCACCTACCACTTTGAGTGCATCAACATTGAGGCTGATGGCTTTGTGCAAACCCAATACGAGTGCTTCATATTCAGTAGTGTTGTTCGTGCACTCGAACTTCAAGCAGCATGAGATCAAGTGTTTCCTATGCTTTGGGTCTATTGAGACATGCCTAGCTCCAGAGCTATCTTGTGTCTTTGATCAATCAAAATACATGGTCCATAACTTGTTTGTACACATACCACTTGACTCGCTAGTACTACTACTACTACTGCTACTAGTGTTACAATGCACAGTACATTTTTCATTTCCACCAGTTGGGCAAGGAAGGAGACCCAAGTGCATGTTCATTGGGGTTGGAGCTAACTATGTGAGATAACACCCTAGTTGTGTTTCCAAGAGGTAGTTTCTAAACATGAGCTCCACGAAAGCCAACGGTTCATTCTCCCCATTGATGGGAGTGACATTATGCTTCATGTATCTCTCATATAACACTTGGATCTAATTGTTTTTTCCCTATTACAGAAGCCATAAGTGTGACCAGTCTGTGGCAAAGTATCCATTCAACTTTCTAGACGATTCTCTCCTAAGCAATAAGCCATACGCTTCTGGTATGTTTACAATGAAAATGTTGATGCACTGGTGAACTCAGTTGTCATGAGATAATCGGATGATTACATCCTGAAGGTCACCAATGGATGGTACGCATGTTCGATCTAGTTGGATGATCTATGTAAATGTCTTGCTCCATTGCGCATTGATCTTCTTGGCAATGGAGAGTGGCATGACGTTCACTGATGCACTAGAGTCAACCAAACACTTGTGAACATTGTAGTTAACAATTTCAAATGAAAGCAACAATGGATGGAAAATAGAGTTTGCTTCTTCCATCTAGAGTGTGTTGAGCATAGTTTTGAGTGAACCAGAAGATGTGCTTGCTCCCTTGCTGGTAGAGGTTCCACTGTTTGTGGATGTTTTCCCCAATACGTGCAATAGAATATCCCGCTGACCCTGGAACTTAGCTAACTCGAAAAAAGAGATCTTTTCATGAGTTTTCTTCATATCTTCAACAATATTGTAGTCAAGAGCGGGTAAACTCACCGAGGTTTTCAGGGTTAGACTCATGTTTGTACTGTCTGGTGGAGTGCTCTGAAGTTTACTTCTCATGGACGTACTCTTATTTGCATTTGTCTTCTCGGACTTGCTTTGTGCTTTCTTCTTTGGGACGTTGGTGGATCAACCTTCCTCAATAGTTCAAGCTTTTCTTGCATCTCCCCAATCGTAGGGGGAGCCCCTTGAAATGAGATTGTAGCGACCACTTTGCTTTTGGGGTTGCTTCTCGGTGTTCGTATTCTGTATTGCATGCGAGCATTGATACATGTTGATCACCTCCCTAGTACCTAGTACCTCATCAGATGCAGCATCTTCTTCATCATCTTCATCTTCCAACTGACACTATGCATTGTTTATCACATTTTTCAAATTGTTGCATACTGATTCCGCAACTCATTTCCATTCCAGACAAGTTCCTTCTGTGTGACGGTCTTCATGGAATGAGAAAAACTTGGAGTTCACGCACATTTCTGTCTAGAACACTGAGTTGGATCATTGCTCAGTTTTAGCCAGGAAGCTATTGCTTCCTGATGACATGCTCCTCTTCTATTGTCTGGGAGGTCAATTGCTCGTAGATGTCTCGACCGTTCGTTGCTTTAGCTCCGACACCTCTTTTTTCAAGTTCTTAACAAGATGAGTAAGGGTTTCAATGTCACTTTCTTCCTTGTCTTTCCCCTTGCTCGTAGTAGCCTGGGGCTTCCTGCTCGCATCTTTGGAGACTTTTTCTGGTTCATCATCCTTGATGACTCCAATTGCGTGCATGTCCTTTTCCATAACAATCGCCTCTTCGCTGTTCTCAAGTAACGTTGGTTTCATGGCTCACTTGAGGAACTGTGCAATACTGGTGGTAGTGTAGACGTATAATAGTAAACAGTGATGGAGTCATGAGGTTTTGTGTCTACTACAAACTTGTTCAAGATGCATAAAAACCTCTGATGAAAGTCTTTCACTTTCTCTTTCGACTCCATCTTGAGAATACCCAACTCTTTAAGCAACATGGCAGGGGTCTTCTCATCAACAAATTTTTCCAAAAAAAATATTTTGAACCTACCCCAGTTCTGGATGTGTTATCACTCGGAATTTTCTCTAGAAGTTATTAGAAGAAAGAAAATGACCGAGGTAACCACAAACCAACTTTTGGGCATAGACTCTAGCCAACCTAAGTCCAGAGAGGGCTCTCTCTATATGATTTAGCTTTGTTTGAAGGGATTTTAGGCTAGTTCTTAATGTTCAAGGGGTTTTTGATTTGTATTGAAGATTGGGTGGTGGGGTTCTTTAAACATATGGATAGGATGATGTCTCTAGTCCATTGGGCTATGGAGTCAACAAAAGAGTAGTAAGACTGGATCAACTCACTAAAGGGAATGTTCAAAGGGCCAGATAGCATAGTAGAGTGCAGGTCTTTAGGCTAGAGGGGTGGAAAAGGTTTTAACCAGGTGAGAGAGAAATTAACAATTCTCAGACTGGGATTGAAATGAGGAACAAAGGGTAATCGGAAACAAAGGGCAATTAAGAATCCTTTGCTATAGATTAACAAGAAACAACCTAAACTAAGGAGCAATTGAGAATTCCTTAACTTAGATTATGAGTAGAAAACATGTATTTGCCTAACTGTTATAACATAGTGTAATTAAACAAATTTCGATACAATACTCTAGTTATGGCATTCAAATTTAGATAAACATTATGGAAAAATCTTTAAGAGATAACAACAACGTGAGAAAATACTTGTTTGCACTTCGCTCTACACATGAATCCTTTGAAATATCTAGTCTTTATTCATCAATCCAGCTTGCTGGCTCAGTCAATGCTCAAATGGATTTACAGTCTTTCGATCAAGAAGTCTATAGAAATGTTTAAGAATCCACCCTACATACTTCAAATTGTAAAGTATTTATACTAGGGGTTTATTAAAAATATCTCAAACTGACTTGAGATTTAATCTAGGGGTTAAGCGATCGAGCAGGGCTTAATCGCGGGATTAGGGAATCTGATGAGGTTAATGATGGGATTAACTTAGGTTTACCGGGATTAGGTAAACTAAGTAAGTTTGTATCGGGATATGGGTAATTCATATAGTTTTTATTAAAACTAAGGATTGGGGTATTTACATAGGGATTTAGTTTGTATACAGGAAAAGGGTTATATCGGATTTATATAATAAAATTAGGAATTCATATGAAATGCAATGGGCGGAGGGGGTTTTTCCTAAGTAAAAGGGTAAAAGGTATGCCTTTGCGCACTTAGCTTTATACTTAGGATAAAAGGCTTTTTATGGGTTTTTTGAGCGAAATGGGATTTACATGGGGGTTTTCACTTTTTCCTAAGTAAATGGTGTTTAACCTTAGGAAAAGGGGTTTTATTAGAGTGATGAGGGGAAATGGATTGTATGAAGGGGGGAATGATTTTAAGAAGGGGATTCTAGCACTTGTGTCCATAAGTCATAAAGCCGAGGGTCCGGTCCCACCAGAAGTTAGAGGAATGCTCTGAGCTTCTTTGACTTATAGGATTTCAAAGTACTAGGACATGCTTGCAGATAGGAAATTAGTAAGTAAAGGGGAAAAGTGAATGAGGGGGGAGTTAATCATATGAACTCGTAAAACTTTGTCTTTTCTTCCATAGTTGGCCATACATGTTGAAATATGTATCTAAGCATGATGCATGTGTTTTGATCCAATTAACTTTGTAGTTCAACATCCTTTCTTCTACTTACCCAATTCTTACCTCTAACATGTTTTCTTCATTTCTTTGGGTGCATTTAGGCTAGCAAGCCCTTATTCATCTATTTTTCTTTTGAAAAGTAATCTATCTAATTATAACCTTATATCATCCAAGGGATCAGATTAAGCTTATGAGCTCCTTTTATTTTCTCTACCTAACTATGATCTGCCAAGACTAAATTGTTTGGTCATATTTTATTCTTTAATCTATAAACATAAAATTCAAAGCTTAGAATAACCAAGATTAAACAATTTGATTACCATGGATTGTGGCATGAATAACAAGTTGCACACAATCATTATTATGCATAAAAGTAAATAGTAGTGGCATTTAGAATTGCACACTTTCATGGTCTTTTTGTTTTTGGGGTTCATATACTTTCATTTTTTTGACCTTCTTTTATTTTTTTGTCCTTTGATTTTTCTTTTAGGACATACCCTCTTTGAATTTTTTAATTTTTTATAATATGGAAAACATTTGCAGAAAGCAAAAGTATGTACAATATTACAAGGCTTAACCTTAGTCATTCAAAATTATGACTCCTATTGGTATAGGAACCTAATAATGGCTCCACTTGGGGATGGCATTTCCTTGTGAAATGCCAAGAACTTTAGAGATCAGTAGTCTTTGAATTGTTGTTGATGTTGCCTTGCAAAGTGTCCTGAATCTGCATTATTGATACTTATGATAGTGAATATTTTGAAGCTTAGGGCCTTCTCTTCGGGCTTCAACCTCAAAGATCATTATCCAATCCAAACTAGACTTTTGAAAATAGAATATATACAAATGAAAATTAGTAATTAGGTTCAAAGTAATGTTTTAGCATTTGACCATTCACTGGCCCACCTTCTGCATTTGTACCATCAATTTCTCTCAAGAAGAAAGCATTATTTCCTCTATAAGCATAAATGACATAGGGACCTTTCCATAGGAAATCAAATTTCCCATGTTTTCCTTTATCTTCCCTCCTTGAGTCCCACTTGAGCACTTTGTCACCAATGTAGAAATCTTCAGCCTTGGTTCTCTTATCAAAAATCTTCTTAATCTTTTCTTGCACAACTTGAGACTTGACATAGACCTCTTCTCTTGTTTGTTGTAGATGAATAGTTTGGTTGATTCTTCTTTGGATACTATTTGGTTCAACCTGTATTTCTTGAAGTATCTTCATTACTGGTACTCCCAAAGAGGATGGAAAGACAACTTCCATTCCATAAACTAGTTGATAGGGAGAAGTACCAATTGATTTCTTAGTAGTCAATCTATCTGCCCATAAGGCATTGACTAGATTTTTATTCCAAGTTTTCTTATTGTCCTCTAGTAACTTCTTGATGATATTTACTAGGCTTTTGTTTGAGGATTCTGCCAATCCATTACCTTGAGGGTAATATGTTGTGGAATGGCCAAGGGTGATATGGTATTTATTGCAAAAATCTATCATTCTTTTGGATTTAAAGGTTGTTGCATTATCAGTAATGAGCTTAGTTGGACATCCAAATCTTGATAGAATATTGGTTTCAAGGAAGGTTATGATAACAGTATCTGTGGCTTGCCTTGAAGGTATGGCCTCTATCCATTTTGTGAAGTAGTCTGTGGTAGTAAGGATCCATTTGTGTTGGGCAGAGGAGGGTGGGTGAATTTCACCAATGAAGTCTAGACCCCATTGTTGAAAAGGTATTTCAGCAAAGATTGGCCTGAGGGGTAAAGGTAAGAGATTTTTCTTCCCCTCAAAAATTTTGCATTTGTGACAAAAGGTCACATATTTTTTGACATTATCAAACAAGGTAGGCTAATAGAAACCAGCTCTAAGGATTTTATCTGCAGTAGTCTTCCAATAAAGGTGTCCTCCACAGTCACCTGCATGAAACTCTTGTAAAACTTTGTCAGATTCTTCTTTTAATAAGAAATTGAGAAGAATACCTTCATGATCTCTCCAAAACAAAACATTGTCTAATATACAAAATCTTAAGGATTTCACCTTTAAAAACCTGCTTTTAGTCCTAGATAATTCAGGAGGAGCTTGTACATTTAATAAAACATAAATAATATCAGCATACCATGTTGATTCAAGAAAGGCCTAGCTGATTAGTGGAGCCATCGTCTCCTCTTCATTATCTATTGTTGCAATAAAGTTTATATCCAAGGCCTGACAGTTTGATTTAGCCATGAGTTTGGCTAAACCTTGGCCCTTGATTAACTTTGTAGGTTTGATTTCTATATCATACTCTAAAATAGTAGCAATCCACTTTCCCCTCTTTCCATCAGGACCATCCTAAGTCAGGATGTCTTTTACTACTGAATTGGGAATGTAGGATACTTTGTGAGAATATAAGATGTATACACTGAAATCCTTAATAGCTTTGACTAAAGCCAAGGCCTATTTTTCCATTATGTTATATTTCAAGGGGTCATCTCTCAGGGCTTTTCTAAATAAAGCAATGGGTTGTTCATAGCCCTAGTATTTTTCTATAATAGGACTGCAACTATTGTGTGCTCTGAAGCAAAGGAAAACAAAATGAAATCTCTATCAAATTTAGGACTGATTAATACAGTTGTTTTAGTTAAGGCTAGCTTGATGTCATCAAAGGATTTCTTAGCCTCAACAGTCTATTTTATGGTGGAGTCTTTTTTCAGCATATTGTTTAGTGATCTAATTAACTCTACTAGGTTAGATATAAATCTTCTAAGAAAATTGATTTTTCCTAAGAAAGATTGTAATTCTCTAATGTTCCTGGGGTGTCTTATTTGTAAGATGGCTTCTATTCTTGCAGGGTGTATTCTTATACCATCTTTCGAAATTATGTGACCTAACAACTTTCCTTCCTCTAATCCAAACAAGGACTTTTTGGGGTTCAAGGAGATTCCAAACTTCTTGCATTTAATAAAAAATTGCCTTAGATGATCCAAATGTTGATTGTCAGACTTTGAAAATACAGTAATATCATCTAGATATATCACAAGGAAATCTTGAATTTCTTTAGCAAAGGCTATATCCATAGCCCTCTGGAAAGTGTCTCCTACATTCATTTGCCCAAAAGGAATTTTCACATACATAAAAGTGCCCTAAGGAGTAGTAAAGGCAGTTTTGGTTTGGTCATCAGGATGAACTAAGATTTGATTATAACCAGAAAACCCATCCAACAGTGAGATTTTGGTTGATCCAACTACTCTCTATAAAATGTGATCCATTTGGGGGAGAGGGTAAATGTCTTTGAGTGACACTTTATTGAGGTTTCTAAGATCCACACAGAGTCTGATCTCACCAGTTTTCTTTCTAGTTGACACCAAGTTTGAGACCCAATCATAAAATCTGATTGGTGCAATTATTTTAGCATCATACATCCTCTGAATTTCTTTTTCAATAGCAGGTAATAAGATAGGATTGATCCTTCTTAGTTTTTGTTTGAAAGGCTTTTGATTTTCTTTAATAGGAATTGTGTGTTGGATGATGTTGGTGTCATAGGATTTAAGGTCCTCGTAACTCCAAGCAAAAACATCCCTAAATTCTTTCAACAACTCAATGTATTTCACTTTTTCAGTTGGAGGTAATGATTTTGAAAGTTTGATCAATTTAGGATTTTCATCAGTGCCTATATTACATTCCTCTATATCAGATCTTAATGGTTCCATTTTAGGTTTCCTAGGAACATCATTTGAATCAAATAAATCTTCCAGAGGGGTTAATCCCTTTGGTAAGAAGTTATCCTTGAGATTAATTACTTCGTTTTCTTCATTGATCATTTCATAAATCTCCATTAGCTCTAAGTTATCTACATCTGATTTGGTAAATTTAGTTGGGTTAAGTCTATCTATTTTATCATCTTCTATCTCATTTATTTCTATCTTATCCTTAGTGTCAGGATCTATGGATGTATCAGTATCTATATTGTTATTTACAAACTCTTCTTCTGAAAGTAAAAAGTTATTTATATGTTTATCATTAGAAAATATTTGCCAATTCTTCAAATTATTTGGAATTGCATGTTTGTGCCTAACTTCAGCAGTGTACTGATAGTTAGGTTGGAAGGGTAATTTACAAGTGCTGGCAAACATTGCTAAACTATGGGCTTGCATGTTATGTTTTCTAGGGATGAATGCAAGCTTTGTTTCTAAGAAAGTGTTAAGTATTTCTACAATAGTATCTCTATAGCAAATTAATCTAGGGTCTTTAGTCATATATACAACATCAATCTGTTTTACAATTAGTTCAGAGTCTCCCATAATAGAAACTCTTTTAGCTCCTAGATTCCTAACTAACTTAAGACCTAAAATTAATGCTTCATATTCAGATATATTATTTGTACATTTAAAATTTAATCTATATGCATGGCCTTCTGAGTAATTGTTCTCCAAATTATATATCCACACTCCTGCTCTTGCTCCTAACCTATTTACTGATCCATCAAATTCTAAATGCCATAATATCTCATGATCATAATTTTCACTATCTGGTGCAACAAACTTTTCATCATTCATAGCAATTAGACCTTCTTGTTCATTGAATAGATTTGTAGTCTGGTTGGTTTCATTTTGTGTAGAAACTGCAATTTCTTTTGGTTCTGTATCAATACTATCTAAAAGTGTTTCTTGAGTTTGATCAGCATTATACAAGATAAAAGAATCAATATCTGAGTGTATGGAGTAGATGGGAAATTTTTGAGGCCGATCCTGGCTACTTACCATATATTTCATTAAGGTTTCTCGGTATAGTTTCTTAGGTTGTCCAAAAACAGAGATTGTTGCATATGACATATCTAGTTGTAGAGATCCCTGAAGTTTGGCTCCCCATGATCTGGATAACAGCATGCCATACTTTGGTGGGATGTCAGCAACTACAATGTCCATAAGGATGCTTTTGGCAGGATATTGGACTAAAGTAACACATAGGTCTTTGATCAATCCTAGACACTTTACTTGAGTAGAGTCAAATGAGAATAAGTCTTTGTAAGGCCTTGTAATGTCTAGGTTCAATTTCTCCATTACTGATTTGGGCATTAAACTGTGAGAGGCCCCAAAATCCAACATTGCATTGTGTAAAATCTTATCATGGATACTAAGGCTTATGTAAAAAGGTGGAACTCCTCCTTCTAATGGTTTGCCATTAACATCTGGACCAAATATAAGTTCTAGTTGGTCATCAAACAAGTTAACTGAATCCTCATTTTCAGCAATGTTTAAGGTCTGGTTTATCTGTGATTTGTAAGGTTCATTCTTGATTAGTTCTGTTAAAGGGACTGGAATCTTTAGCTTTGCTATCTCTGCTCCCAAATTGAAAGGCAAAGAGGCTTTTTCTGTTTGAAGGTTTTGAGTTTTAGCAACAGGGATTTGAGTAGGATTGTTTTCTTTTTCTTTATTGGGGATCTCTTTATGTGGATTTTCAAGTGGAATTGAAGTGGATGGTTGATCAGCATAAGGTTGATCAGAGGTTATATCTACAATTGTGGGGCCAGAAGGATTTGGGTTTTGCCTAGGGAGAATTTGGAGGATCTTTGAAACAGGGGCTTCTTTTATCTTCTTGGGTTGATTTTGGGTTGTTTTCTTAGTTTGGTTAGGGACATCTGCATTCCTTTTGCTTCTTAGATTATATTGCTTGTGGACTTCGAAGATAGCAGAGTCATATCCTTGTTTATAATCAAATGATTCACCAGACTGTACCTGTAATTTCTCCAGTATATAGTTCCTACTCATCTTGGGTTAGAAAAACAATGTCTTCATCATTTACTCCCATTAGGTTAATTTGTGTATCATGCTCTGGATTTTCTGGATGGGATGTTTCTACATAATTTTCTTGAAAATGAGGCCTTATGTTCTGATCTGGTCCATTTCTCCCTGTGTTTTGGTTATTTTTGAAATTTGGGTTTCTAATTAGAGGTGCTTGTTGGTTATCCCATTGGGGTTTCCTTTCAATTTTACCTATTCTCTCCATTAGTCTTTCCATGTTTTTGGCCAAGTTATCTATTTTAAGATCAGATGGTGAAGTTTCATCCTTAGCAGTTCTCTTTTCATTTCTAACTCTGGACCTTTTGGCTAACAAATTTGCTTCTACACTAACAACTACGCTTTGCATGTCTTCTAATGTTGGGGGGTTTCTTTCCCTAAGTTGGTATTACATATCGGTATCAAAACCATCAGGGAACTTTATTAACGCTAAGTCAGGTGGGGTTCTAAGGTTAACTTGGATTGCATTATATGTATTATTGAATCTAGTGAAGTAATCTTGAATAGTTTCATTAGGTCCTCTTCTAATATTCTCATATTCTGAAATGATTTGTAAAGGATTCTTTTTCTTTTCCCACCTATCAATAAACAACCTTTGGAAGTTTGCTAGGTCTACTATATGATTAGCAGGAAAGGATTTAAACCACTTCTTGACATCACTAACCAAAGTTTGGGCAAAGAGTCTCATCTGGACATCGGCTTCATCTATTTCATGTAGTTCAAAATAGTCAGACATCTTGTTTACATGTTGTTGGGTAGTGTACTGACCAATAGCATCAAACAAGGGAATCTTACTCTGATAATCTACAGGCATAGCATGAAGTTGGGTAGGTAAAAAAAGAGGAGCATATCTGTTTGCCATTGCTGTTGGTTGGGAGGGGTTAAGATGTGGGGTTTATATACTTGGGATTAATATAGTAGTGGATGAAGAACCAGGACTAGTAGGTGGTGAATGAGTAATGATAGGCTGGTGAGGGAGTGAAGGTGTAAATGGTGGTGCAGTATGGAATTCAGAAGGTATTGAAGTCAAAGGGAATAATGGTGAATTCAAAGTAGTGGAGAACTATTCAGAAAACTCAAGGGTAGTAGTAGTATTAATGGATGATTGTGGAGATTTCATAATGTACTCATCAATTGATATGTTGGCCTGTTGGACTTCAAGGTCTGCAATGAAATCAGGATCTAGAACAATTTCGTATACTTCACTTTCGTACTTTGTTTTAAATAATGAAAGACCAAATTTCTCATCAAAGGGAAGATCTTCTAAAAATAACCACTCATGACGACATGAATTAGCTTTAACTAAAGGTGTTTGACTAACCGAACCTTCTTCTTTTTTAGATTTTCATGAAATCAGGTTGGGATTATCAACTACTAGGGGAGGGTTGGGATCTGGATTAGCCCTAGTAAAATGAGTCTTCATAGAAGCCAGAATTTCAAATTTTTTAATTATTTTTGTGATATTTTCAGTACAACTTCTAACAAACAACTTTAAGAGGCTCAAAATATAGAATTAGAATTTTCTTAAAGATTTATTAGGACTGAGGAGTTGTTGGTTCCCCAGTGGAGTCACCACTATGTTATCACTCAGAATTTTCTCTAGAAGTTATTAGAAAAAAGAAAATGACCGAGGTAACCACAAACCAACTTTTGGGCTCTAGCCAACCTAAGTCCAGAGAGGGCTCTCTCTATATGATTTAGCTTTGTTTGATGGGATTTTAGGCTAGTTCTTAATGTTCAATGGGGTTTTTGATTTGTATTGAAGATTGGGTGGTGGGGTTCTTTACAGATGGATAGGATGATGTCTCTAGTCCATTGGGCTATGGATTCAACAAAAGAGCAGCAGGACTGGATCAACTCACTAAAGGGAATGTTCAAAGGGCAAGATAGCAGAGTAGAGTACAGGCCTTTAGGCCAAAGGGGTGGAAAAGGTTTTAACCAGGGTGAGAGAGCAATTAAGAATTCTCAGACCGGGATTGAAACGAGGAACAAAGGGTAATCGGAAACAAAGGGAATTAAGAATCCTTTGCTATAGATTAAAAGGAAACAACCTAAACTAAGGAGCAATTAAGAATTCCTTAACTTAGATTATGAGTAGAAAACATGTATTTGCCTAACTGTTATAACAAAGTATAATTAAACAAATTCTGATAAAATACTCTAGTTATGGAATTTAGATTTAGATAAACATTATGGAAAAAATTTTAAGAGATAACAACAACGTGAGAAAATACTTGTCTCCACTTCGCTCTACACATGAATCCTTTGAAATATCTAGTCTTTATGCATCAATCCAGCTTGTTGGCTCAGTTAATGCTCCAATGGCTATACAGTCTTTCGATCAAGAAGTCTATAGAAATGTTTAAGAATCCACCCTACATACTTCAAATTGTGAAGTATTTTACTAAGGTTTTATTACAAATATCTCAAACTAACTTGAGATTTAATCTAGGAAATACAAATATCTTCTCGCAGGAAGATAGAGGTAGCTATTGAAATACTTTCATGTTGTCCCTTTTATTGTAGTATTGCCGGCTTTTATGGTTTGTTTTTAGCTCTTTATTCTCTTTGCTGTTTGAATCATCACACTGGAGGCTTTGTTTACTTCAGGCTTTCATCTGATACTCTCTGACTCTGATACTCTTTCACTCTGATGACCTGTCTTTATCATTTCTGTGTCTTTCCTTTTTACTGCACAATTTAACCTTTTAATGTGTTTTTCAACAGTAAATTCCTTTGTTTTTTTATGTGTATCAGCATCGGGAAGTGTTCATTTTATAAAGTCTCTAAATGTTTCATCTTTTGTCTTCTAACTGCATCTTTGGTCTAGCTTCTCTATTTTGACTGTCCATGTCTCAGTATGAATGTTTTCTTCTAGGCTCTATGTGTAACGTCTTCATCTTTATTTCTTGTATAATGGTCTTCTTCTTCTTAATATATGATTTTAACAGGTTTCTTGTTGAGTCTTGGAGTAAATAGGTTCTGCGACTAGTATCAGAACTGTTTATCCAAGCTCTAGTCTTCAGCTGATTATCTGCAAAATTCAACAATAATTAAGAAAAAATCGGTCAACTTGATATGCACTTGATGGCATTATTTGCACAGGGATGCCTGGGAAAGGGGTTGTGGCAGTGTTTTGGATGTGAATTAGAGGTGGAATTGAGTCGCATAGGTTCAGGGTGGCGCTGAAGGATTTATGGGTTTATATTGTTAAATGAGCGAAAGGCACAAAAACACAGGTTTTCAAGGTTTAAAACTTAATGGGCAACTTTTCAAATATGGCGCGAAGTTTCATATTTACGAGTCATAGGCTGTTTATCATGTTGGCAGGGAGGCAGTTTTAAGGGTCATAGCACCACTCTTGTGGCATGGGTGGTTTTTAGGAGGGGTCACCCGATCTACGTTAGAGCATGACACGTAGCCATCAGGGGGTCGGGGAAAACCGCCTTATCAGGCGGGTAAAGGTAGGCTATCGAGCTCTGCCGATATGGTTGTGGTCCGTTAGATTTGGGCGATTGTGATTTGACGATAGTTGGGCGGAGAAGCTGCACGGAGGAAATGAACGGGAGTTGGGGGGGGGCAGGGGTTTTAATCACAGCGGTTTGGGATTAATTTAGGAATTAATCCTGGGTTAAGTGATCGGGCGAGGCTTAATCGCGGGATTAGGGAATTAGGTGAGGTTAATGATGGGATTAACTTAGGTTTACCGGGATTAGGTAAACTAAGTAAGGTTGTATCGGGATATGGGTAATTCATATAGTTTTTATTAAAACTAAGGATTGGGGTATTTACATAGGGATTTAGTTTATATACGGGAAAAGGCTTATATCGGATTTATATAATAAAATTAGGAATTAATATGAAATGTGAGGGGCGAAGAGGGTTTTTCCTAAGTAAAAAGGTAAAAGGTATGCCTTTGCGCACTTAGCTTTGTACTTAGGATAAAAGGCTTTTTATGGGATTTTTGAGCGAAATGGGATTTACATGGGGGCTTTTCACTTTTTCCTAGGTAAATGGTGTTTAACCTTAGGAAAAGGGGTTTTATTAGAGTGATGAGTGGAAATGGCTTGTATGAAGGGGGAATGATTTTAAGAAGGGGATTCTAGCACTTGTGTCCATAAGTCATAAAGTCGAGGGTCCGGTCCCACCAAAATTCAGAGAAATTCTCTGAGCCTCTTTGACCTATAAGATTTAAAAGTACTAGGACATACTTTTAGATAGGAAATTAGTAAGTAAAGGGGAAAAGTGAATGAGGGGGGAGTTAATCATATGAACTTGTAAACCTTTGTCTTTGCTTCCATAGTTGGCCATACATGTTGAAATATGTATCTAAGCATGATGCATGTGTTTTGATCCAATTAACTTTGTAGTTCAACAACCTTTCTTCTACTTACCCATTTCTTACCTCTAACATGTTTTCTTCATTTCTTTGGGTGCGTTTAGGATAGCAAACCCTTATTCATATATTTTTCTTTTGAAAAGTAATCTATCTAATTCTAACCTTATATCATCTAAGGGCTCAAATTAAGCTTATGAGCTCCTTTTATTTTCTCTACCTAACTATGATCTGCCAAGATTAAATTGTTTGGTCAGATTTTATTCTCTAATCTATAAATATAAAATTCAAAGCATGGAATAACCAAGATTAAACAATTTAATTACCATGGATTGTGGCATGAATAACAAGTTTCACACAATCATTATTATGCATAAAAGTAAATAGTAGTGGCATTTAGACTTGCACACTTTCATGGTCTTTTTGTTTTTGGGGTTCATATACTTTCATTTTTTTTATCTTCTTTTATTCTTTTTCCCTTTGATTTTTCTTTTAGGACATACCCTCTTTACATTTTTTAATTTTTTATAATATGGAAAACATTTGCAAAAAGAAAAGGTATGTACAATATTACATGGCTTAACCTTAGTCATTCAAAATTATGACTCCTATTGGTATAGGAACCTAACAGGATGGAGTTGACAGGAAGGCTATGATACCATACTGCTGCTCGGCCATCCAAGGTACATGGAAAAAATATGCATGCAACGTTTTCATGCCGTACCTCGAGTGTCTGCAGTTGTAGGTAGAAGTTTTCCAAGTAGTCTTCTGCCTTCATTGTTCTGTCAGGGTCATACGTTGTCAACATCCTCTCTGAATTCTTTGGAATCCTATGCAAAGCACCCGAGAGAGCCAATGGTCCCTAAGTCATCCATTCTATGTTTTAGTCATCCATATCTTCTTCTTCTTCTTCCTCCTCCTCTTCTTAAGAATCTGATGGTTCCGCCTCTGAGTCGGTTGGTTCATCTCCACCTCCACCTCCTCCGCTACCTTCACCTTCACCTCCTGTACCGAAGTCTAAGCCCAAGGTCATGAGGGTTTCTTGTTCTCCCTGTTTGAAGACTGGAGGTTCCGCTCTATTCTCTACAACGTCTGCCAAACCTTCGAGAGTGGCAACAACTGCTTCTTCCACTTATGAGACAATAACTCCTATGGGAGTGGTATTTTGCTTCTTTGATGCATATGGAATATATTGTATTCCTAGGATCAGTCTAACTGCTTTGGAAAACTAATGGGTGATGGGACGGACAGAGCGGAGGTTCTGATACGAAATTTCGTGTTCACGTCTAGGAGGTGAGGAGTAACCAATTTCAGGGTTGTGCGTAGGTGAGAGGGAGTGCGAGTTACTACCTTGACCAGATGATTGATGAGTGGAGGTGAGAGGCCATTCAACCATAAACAACTAGCAGCCATCCTTCTAGCGCTAGAACTGTTGATGGTGCTGGATCCATTAACATTCATGGGATCTCCCCGGTATGAAGTCCCAGCTAGACCTCATATTGTTTGGTGTAGGAGACCCATCCAGTATGATGGTCTAGTTTCCATTATCTTAATGGTATTCCTTAGCTCTTACTTGTCATCACATGAGAATGGTATACTTAGTCTTCGAATAGTGAGGTTCATGTGCCTGGTGAGTGCTTGGTGTCACTTGTGTCAAGGTTCTTTCACTGCAGAGGGAGAGGGTGAAGTGAGTCTCAAGTCGAAAGGGAATAGTCCCAACTCTGTTAGAGACACACAACACAACAAGACTTGCATAGATTTTGGGGGAGTAATCCACATAGATGTGGCAGTCACAAACACAAAGTGAACAGATATCATGTACAACACCTAGCGGAATAGTCCACACGAGTGCGATGATAGTTATAACAAATTTACAAGGATGCATCTATTGAGTTTCCGGTAAAGTAGTCCACATAGGCGAGACAACGTTAACAACGAATACAACACATTTCAAACAGCATATGCACTAAAACAACCGAAATAGTTCAACTATCTTAATACAAGTTAAAGCAACATGCATTACAAGCGTTCAAAGAATAGTCTTACAAACGAATACAATACATGTGTGAAAACGTGCTGGCATGTTAACAGGATTTTGAATTAAGTGAAAGTTCCAAGACACATCCATACACCATACATCACTAACCCCGATAGCGGGGCGTTGGAGCCACTGCTCGCTCCTCAAAGAAAAGGCTACAAACTCTCAAGGCTATGTGGGATGAGCCAAGGTGAAAAGTATTTTGCATGTACAAATGAAGGGTATATATAGCAAGGGTGAACTTGACCCTTGTGACTCTTCGACTTCCCTCATGACTGTTTGACTTACACGACTCTTTGACTGACATGACTCTTCAACTTCGTATGTGGGTCTCTTGGACTTCTACATTACATTACATTGATTACAACAGTATGGCCCACAGTAGTGATATGGCTGAGATGAATCATGACATGACTCGACATGACAATGTTGGTATGTTCATGCTAATGGTGGTGTCCATGTTGAGTTGGCGTGTTGCTAACTGATGAGTGTGCTCTTGGTGTATCATAGCTTCACCTCCGCATGGCAATATGTGTGGAGTCTTTTATTGTCTTGGTGTTAGCTTGATGTTGCATGTGCATGTATCCCCTTTGCTGGTACTTGGCATGCTTCGTGTGTTCATCCATTCACGAACTAGTCTCCTAGTATGCAATCCTTGTTCATCCCGTTCATCGTCATGCCATGTCTCATCCATGTAGTTGTATCTACAATCACTCATGACAAGACAACATAAAATCTAGAAATCTCCTAGTCTACCATGATGCATCATCTTTTGTTTTGGAGTATAGGTGACCAGGAGAGAGGACAAGCCTCTAAAATTGCACAAAGCACATTTCAGGCAGGATGCCAGGCTCCGGGGCACTGTCATGAAAAATTGCGCAGAGGTTACTAAGAGGTTGGGTTGAGAAGTCCATAATAGTAGTGACATTCTACGGGATCTGTCTCAACTGAGAGGCAGAAATGTGAAATTTTTCCAGGGAAGGTAGTGCAGGCAACAGGGAGAACCGGCAATGAAAACTGCGTAGATTCTCAGGGGAGGCTAGGAGTAGGCTGCGGGAGCTTGCTGACCAAAATTGCATAGAACTGGAAGGCATTCATGTAGGACATGTCTACGTAGCTTCTGGGCTGAGTGGGGTGTCAGGAAGCTGGTGGACAGTCCAAGAACACTGTGAAATTTTCAGGAGGAGTAACAGGTCGGCTCACAAGGGGACTAACTGACATAACTTCGCAATTCTCAGAGACAATGCAGTGACAGGTAGTAGGTGCATGTCTCTCTTGCCTACGTAATTTTTTCAGTAAGTGGAGGCAGGCATGCTGACAACTTCTGCGCAATTTTTTGGAGGAGTGAAGTTGGAGGTCACTACCTAGTCAAACTCTCCAGTTGACCACTGGGAGGCTTGTGAGCAGCGGAGATTGGGATAGCTTCTTGTTCAACTTCTGTGTTGTTCTGGGTGACAGTTAGCCAGGTTGATTTTAGGATTGCATAGTGAAGACTACCTAGGAGGCAGCCTCAAGCTCTGCATAATTTTGGGCAGCAGTACTTGGTCACTGAGGGCTGATACTGCACAGTGCAGCTTAGCAGAGGTCCGACCAATGGAGGATGGTCTGGTAGATAGATCTTCGACAAAATGGTCAAGTGTGTGAGTGAGTGAACTCGTGTATGCATGACCTTGCGAACACACACTCAACATGACTTGATAATAAGACACCTCAGACCAACAAGGCCAAATTCTCAGTGTGACTGACCAAAGGGTGCGAGCGACATGTGAGGCACTTGAGATAGATCATTGAATGACCACAATGACACTTGCACGACATTGCATACAACTCTGTGTGTGAGTGCGACAGATGTTTACATAGAGAACACAACTTGTGCACATGAAGACAGACCTTGAACATAGCCAAAACATGACTGCAAGCATGACATTGCAACCAACATGCAAAAAGAGAACCAATGAACAGTCAAGCGAGGAGGTGTAAAGACTTGACACAAGCTCATGGGATGAGCCCGAGTGTTTGCAACCATCAAGGAAAAACCAAGGAAGACTTTGAAATTGGATGCAGGCCAAAATTTTGGAGGGTATTGCAGCTGCTACAACAAGTGAATATGTGAAAAATAGTGTAAATGGAAATTAAGGGGAAGAGAAATATGAAGAGACAATGGGCTATGAAGCCCAAGAGTCTCTCCCTCCATGTATATATCCACGATCAGCCTTAATGGAAAATCACAATTCATTTAAGGAGCTACCTCTTGGCTTGACATGGTATCAGAGCTAGCTCCCAAAATTAGATGTTGTGTTGTAACTCCTGTCATTGTCTATCATTATTCTCTATGCTCTGCCCCTCTCCTTTGAGAAAAAAATTGTCCTGCATTTCCTCATTCCCATTTGTATCTTTTTCTCTGTGTGCTCAAGCACTCTCCTCAGTTCTGGAATGTATGTCAGTTGGTACGGTGAGCATGGAGACCAAGCAGTGAGCATGGAATAGTTTGAAAGTTGTGGAGGATTGAACGTTGGTGCGCTCATGATTGACTATCGAAGGCTCAAAATAAGGTAATATCGTTCCTCCTACGAGCATGGATTACACATTGTTGGCATGATTGTGTTTTTGAAAATCTCGTGTCTGAGTCATACACCCCTGTGTTGAACTGGTGGTGCTATCATGATTGTGTTGAAGTGACAGTGTTATCATGACTATGTTGAAGTGATGGTGCTATCATGACTATGTCTGAAGTGATGTTTTGTGCGACGCTCTCCTCCATGACTATTTCTCTACCCATACCACTACTATGAACTGTCATTGTTCTGGCATCGTGGCATCAAACCACCATACCACCCATCATGGCTCCATCGAAAAGTTTCTCCCATACTACAGTTTCTCCGCATACCACCAAACTTCCATACAAACTCGTTGAATGGTATTACGTTAAATCATGTTATATATTATAACTATTGACTCTGCTAAAATTCCACTCAAGAGAGGCCCTCCAAAGTGCCTCCTCCATACTCCGATTATAATACATATAATGCCTCCATGCTATATAACATATAACTTTTCCACACAATACATTGTCCCAACTCCTGGTTAATACCTCCTCCATACCACATCATATAACACCTCTGTTATATCATTATAATATATGTCATATATATACTCCACCGCTCCACCGTCGAACCACTGTTATATAACACCTCCCCACTACAGTCAATACATATAACCTCGGTTATAACTCACAATCAATATTTTAATACATTGCACTGTTAATAACTCTCTCATATATACCCTTCCCATATACACCCTTCCCATATACACCCTCCCCATATACCAACTCCCCCAAATAATACTTCTGTCATATATAAACCATAATTGTATTTTTGTATATATATAGATATATATATCTATATATATATATACCACTAGAAGTGAATTGTTTGCCACTATAAGGGAATTTTTTTTACAGTATATTTTCAGCAAGGTACATTTGTTTTTTAAATGCATTCATTGATATCTATTGTTGGAGGTTGAAGAGGAAGAAGAAGGAAGAATTTTAAAGGCAGGGGGGTAGATATTTCCAAGGAGAAAGGTCTAATCTTCATTGCATACATTGCAATAGAGATGGACATGATGCATCCACATGTAATTTGCCTTGGGGTAGAATTGAGCAGGAAATAAATGAAGCCAAAGGTAAAACCAATGAAAAAGGAAAAGCTAAAGCGCCTAAATCTTCTCACTATGTTGTGGCACATTTCAATGTTGGAGTAGCTAAAGACTTATTTAATGCGTCACTTGCTTCTTGGAAAAATGATTGGTTGCTTGATTCAGGGGAAACTTGCCACATGAATTTTAAAAGAGATTTTTTTGAAGAATATATTGACAATGTTGATGGAGCAGTATACTTTGTAGACAAGTGAAAACTCAAGCCATCAGGGCTTGATACCATTAGGCTCAAACTTCCTGGTACCATTAGGCTCAAACTGCCTGGTCTTCCATACTGTCTTCTGCATGATGTTTTATATCTCCTGGAGCTGAGGATAAACTTGTTGTCTTTGATCCACATCCACCAACAAGGACACTCCATTCATATGTTTGATGGCAAAGGTTGAGGTCAAAAAAGCATCAAATAACTCACTTGTCATGACGGGGATAGAAGAAAAAATACTTATGAAGTTGCAAGGTACCTCTACTCGGTCACAAAAAAATTCATATAGTTCTCATTATGATGAAGGTACATTTCCATCAAGTCTTTTATGGCATGCTATATTTGGACACTTGAAGTATGAAAACCTTTGTTGTTGAAGAAAAGTGGTGTTACTAGTTTGCCTACAATTCCTAGGAAACTTAAGCAATGTGATGCATGTATCTTAGGAAAGCACGACAAACGGTCTTTTCACGATTCACATTCTAGAGCACATAGAAAACTTGAACTTATTCATTAAAACTTATATGGCCGAATGCATGTTCCTTCTACAAATCGATATAAATATATGATGGCATTTATTAATGACTACACCAGAATGTGTTGTGTTTATTTATTGAAGAACAAATGTAATGCTTTTCAAACATTCAAGAACTTTCATGCATGGATTGAAAATGATGCACAATCTCATATTGGCTCTATTCGCACTGATAATGGAAAAGAATACACTTCAAATAAATTTTAAAACTATCTTCACCGGCATGGAATCAAACCAAGGAAAATGTTAAGGACGAAAGGTTGTCTTGAAGTTCAAAAACATTGGCGAAACTCACTAGTCCCTAATATGCAAACTATAAAAAAAATTATTGATTTATTTGTAAAATTATTCAAATTTATAATGATTTTATATATATTCTCTATATAATTTTGGCGATTTTTGAGGTCAAATAATTTTATATTGTAAAATTTGGGCAAATAAGTTTTAGAAAAAATGGAAATTGGTGAATCCTTTTTTTGGAAAAAACATGGAAAATTATCCCACTTTCGAATATTAGCCCCTAAAATTTTTCATGGATCAAACATCAAACAATTGTTCCTTATAATCCTCAACATAATGGAGTAGTTGAAAGAATGAACAGGACAATCTTAAATATGGTACGTTCCATGATGTTTTTCAAGAATGTAAGATTAATGTTTTGGGCTGATGAACTTCTTTGTGTTGTGTACGTAAAGAATAGGTGTCCATCTAATGTAATTAGAAACAAGACTCCTTATGAAATGTGATATGGCCACATTCCTTTGGTAAAGCATCTCAGGGTCTTTGGTTCCACCTATTATTCCTTGATACCTAGGGAACAAATTAACAAAATTGGTGCAAGGAGTCGTAAGTGTATCTTCTTGGGGTATTAAAATACCTCCAAAGCATATCATCTCTATGATGAAGTTAATAAGAATTTTGTAGTGTCTAGATATGTGATATTTTTTTAATCTTCCAAGACTGACAATCTTGTTGAGTAGCATCTTGATCACCTTGATAGATTCAGGCATGCCAAGTCTTTTCAGGAATTTGATAATGAGATTCCAAATCTTGAAGGGGGGGATTCCTATATTGGATCAGTCTATGGAATCTTCTTCTAAAGAACTCTCTCCCACACATGAACCTCTAGCCACTAATGACGCTTTGAGTTATGTGATTGACAGAATTGGGAGACTCAATGTTGATTCAACCTCAACATAGTTAACTGAGCAGCCTAGTCCATCTCAGAAAGATCCTCCAAATTGGATTGCAAAGACACTTGAAAGTGTTCATCCTAATGAGGTTGGAAAGATAGGAATGAGAAGCACAACCAGATAGAATGGAGATGATGTATACGATTTTGATTCACCTGTTGATATGGATGTTTCTCATGATTGTGAATTGAATTTGTCTACAGATTTTGGACCAACTTCCTTCAAAGAAGCCTCTTCTCATGATGAATGGAAAGAAGCGATGCAGAAAGAGTATGATGCCTTGATAAAGAATGGCACTTGGAAGATGATTGATCCTCCATTGGGAACCAAACCAATAGGCTGCAAGTGGGTCTATAAGAACAAGTATAAATTTGATGGCTCACTTAACAAGCAAAAATCCAGGCTTGTGGAAAAATGTTTTTCACAAAAGGAAGGGGTCAACAATGAGGATACTTTTTCCCCCACAGCAAAATGGGCTACCATCCGAACACTCTTTGCCTTGACAGCTCAAAACAATTGGAATGTCCATCAAATGGATGTAAAAACTACTTTCTTGAATGGAGATCTGAAATAGAATGTTTTTAGGTCTCAGCCAGAATGATTATTTTGTTGGGTTGTGTTATATTCTTTCCACGAGTAACCTACGTAGTGAACCGGGGGGTTAGAGGGGGGGCGGAGCCCCCCCTTTGTTGCATCGATTGCGTAGTAGAGGGGTCACAGGGGGGGGGGGGGCAGCCCCCCTTGTCTGAGGGGTTTGAGGGGGGCGGGTAGCCCCCTTCTATGGGGTCCGGGGCAGCACCCCGGGAAAAAAAAAAATTGGACCCTATATTAGGTTGGGCGAACCTACCTATGGTTTTCGGTCCATGGTATTGGATGCTTTGGCATGTATAAATATGTATTGTAACATTGAAAGGAATATAATGAAAAAATCAAGCTAGTAGTCCCAGTTTTGGGATCCAGGGGAAAATATTTGTGTATATGTGTTTTATGTGTTATGCTCTCGCATTGTTTATTTTCTGTGTTTTAGAATTCGTATGCAGGTAATTTCTGTATGGGGTTAAAACCTACATTTGGTATCAGAGCTGTTTTGGCTTCAAGGGGATGCCTTTGTTGCTAAGGGGTTTCACTCGGACCTGTGGTAGACCCTGTTCAGTGGGAAATCTATGAGATTGACTCTGGTGGTGAAAGAAGATGGCGAGCAGTGGAAAGATAGAGATCGAGAAATTTAATGGTCAAATTTTTGAGTTGCGGAAACTCAAGATGGAGGATCTGTTGGTGGATAAAGATCAGTGGATCACAGTAGATCCGGGTACTAAACCAACGGGAGTGTCCAATGAAGAATGGAAGAAGTTGGATCGGAAGGCAAAGAGCACAATACGATTGTGTGTCTCAGATTCAGTATTGCTGAATGTATCAAGGGAAGCTACAATGAAGGCTCTGTAGGAAAAATTAGGGACTTTGTACCAATCTAAGTCTCTGGTGAATAAATTGTTCCTGCGGAAAAAGTTGTATAACCTGAGGATGAAAGATGGAGACTCAGTGACAGAGCATCTGAACGCATTTAATATTGTGGTAAGTCAGTTAGCATCTGTTGATATTAAAATTTTAGATGAAGATAAGTGCATCAGTTTGTTGTGTTCTCTACTAGATTCGTGGGATAGTCTGGTTATTGCAATAGGTAGCAATGCAATTGCCTTGAATTTTGATGAAATAGTCTCATCCTTGCTGATGGAGGAGATGAGACGAAAAAACATGGAGAGCCAGAATGGTGATGCCTTGTCTGTACGAGGACGGTCCCAAAACAAAAACAAAAATAAGTCATTGAATGGGAGATCTAAATCTAGAGGGAGATCTAAATCTCCAGGAAAACCTATAAAGGTGGTGTGCTGGAAATGCGGAAAGGAAGGGCACTTCAAAAGGGACTGTAAATCTAAAGCTCCTGATAAAGGAAAGGGATCTGATGATGCTCCTTCTGTAGAGGCGAAAAACCACCTCAGATGAAGGTGGGGATGTGTACTTGGCTTCTTCAACTACACATGTAGATCATGAGGCATGGTTGATTGACTCAGGTGCATCCTTTCACTTCACTCCCCATAGAGAGTGGTTCTGCAAGTATGAGAAATACGATGGTGGTGATGTCTTCTTGGGGGATGACAGGAAGGCTAGAATAGTTGGTCGTGGAAAAGTAAAGTTGAAGTTGCAAAGTGGAAGGGTTAGAACACTTCCGAGTGTTCTGCATATTCCTGCATTGGCTAGAAATCTGATTTCTATAAGTAAGTTGGATGATGCATGTGTAAAAATAGTGTTCGAGAAGGATACCTGCAAGATGGTTTGAGGAGCACTGGTATTGATGTGGGGAGTTTGGATTGGAACTCTGTACAAGCTGCAAGGTAGCACTGTTGTTGATGGGTGCAACAGTTCTGTGGTTCCTAAAAGAGGAGCAGAAAATCTAGTGGTCTCTGGAGAGAAGACCATGCTGTGGCATCAAAGGCTTGGACATATTGGAGAGAAGGGCCTTCGAATACTTCATGGTAAAGGTATGGTAGAAGGTATGAGTAATAGCTCTCTATATTTTGATTTCTGTGAAAATTGTGTATATGGGAAGTAGAATCGGGTGAGTTTCCCCTCTAGTGGTTAGAGGGCGAAACAGATATTAGAGCTTGTGCACAGTGATGTGTTTGGACCTGTGAAGGTTCCATCACTAGGTAAGTCTGTGTACTATGTATCTTTTATAGATGACTTCTCAAGGAATACATGGATATATTTCCTTAAGAAGAAATCTGAAGCCTTTGACAGGTTTAAAGAATTTAAGGCTCTGGTGGAAAACCAAACAGAGAAGAAGATAAAGGTGCTGAGGACAGATAACGGTGGAGAGTTTTGCAGTAAGGAATTTGAAGAATTCTATAAGAAGTGTGGTATAGCACGATAGAAGACTACTCCATATACACCTCAACAAAATGGATTTGCAGAAAGAATGAACAAGACGTTGATGGAAAGGGCAAGAAGCATGCTTAGTGGTGCCGGGTTAGGACAGGAATTCTGGGCAGAAGCGATGGAGACAGCATGTTACCTGGTCAATAGATCACCTTCATCAGCGTTGGAGGATAAGACTCCACAAGAGGTATGGACTGGTAAGAAACCCTCTCTTTCACATCTGAGGGTATTTGGATGTGATGCATATGTACATGTTCGAAAGGAGAAACGAACCAAGTTTGATAGTAAATCTAAAAAGTGCATCTTTATTGGGTATAAGGATGGTTTAAAGGGTTATAAGCTTTGGAACCCAGCAACAAGGAAGGTTGTGTACAGCCGAGATGTGGTGTTCAGAGAGGTGAAAGATGTAATTAAACATGAATTCCAACCAAAGGAACATGAGAAGATAGAGTTTGAGCTAAAGGAGGAAGAATCAAACTCTACAGCAGAGGAGGAATCAGAAGATGAAGAGCCACAAACTCCGAGTGTAAGAAGATCAGTTCGAGAAAGAAGGCAGCCAGAAAGGTATAGTCCATCTGCTTTCTATTCAAATTTTACTTTATCTATTACTGATGATGATCTCAGAACTGTGAAGGAAGCAGTAGATTCAAAGGATAGAAAACTCTGGAAAGAGGCCATGGTTGATGAAATGGCATCTTTACACAAAAATGAGGCTTGGGATCTGGTGGAGTTGTCGGCTGGAAGGAAACCCATTGGCAGCAAATGGGTGTTCAAGAAGAAGACAAATGCAGAAGGAAAGGTGGACAAATACAAAGCTCGGTTCATAGCAAAAGGTTATTCCCAGGTGCTGGGAATTGATTTTGGTGATATTTTTTCTCCTGTTGCCAAGGTAACTTCTATTAGGTTACTTTTATCTGTTGCTGCTGCTTTTGATTTTGAGGTAGAATAGATGGATGTGAAGACAACATTTCTTCACGGGGATCTGGAAGAGGAGATCTACATGAAGCAACCTGAAGGCTTTACGGTGAAGGGTAAGAAAGAACTGGTATGCAAGTTAAAGAAGTCTCTGTATGGGTTAAAACAATCACCAAGGACGTGGTATCAGAAATTTGATACATTTATACGGGGACTTGGCTTCACCAGAAGCAAAGTAGATCACTGTGTGTATTTTAAATTAATTGGTGACCGTGTTATTTATCTGGTCTTGTATGTGGACGATATGTTGTTGGTTGGAAATGACAAAGAAATTATCCAGGATTTGAAGACCCAATTGTCCTCCAAATTCGACATGAAAGATCTTGGTGCTGCAAACTATATTTTGGGCATGGAAATTAAAAGAGATCGGGCAAAGAGGAAGCTCTGGTTAAACCAGAGGAAGTATGTCGAGACAATATTACAGAGGTTTAGTATGCAGGATAGTAAACCGGTGAAGGTTCCTATTCCTGTAGGTGTAAAGTTATCTACTGAACAGTGTCCGAAGACACAAGAAGAGGAAGAGGATATGTCCCGTATTCCATATGCAAGTGCAGTGGGTATCCTGATGTATGCAATGGTCTGTACTAGACCAGACATTACACATGCAGTGGGAGTATTGAGCAGGTTTATGTCAAAACTAGGGAAGGAACATTGGACAATAATGAAGCGGGTTGTCAAGTATTTGCGTGGCACTAGAGATTATGGTTTGTGCTACCAAGGAAGGCTAGGATTGGATAGAGTGTTGGATATTCGTGGCTTTGTTGATGCAGACTGGGCTGGAGATCTGGATCTGGATCTAGACTGTGACAGCCAAAGTGCAATTTTCTTGGCAAAGAACCCTACTTACCATTCAAAGACAAAGCACATTGATGTTCAATATCACTTTGTGCGGGATATGATAGAAGACAAAAGGGTGTTGCTGGTAAAGGTGGACACTTTGAAGAATACTGCAAATGCATTAACAAAATCTGTGAGCTCTGAGAAGTTCTCTTGGTGTAGAGAAACAATGGGCATTTCAGGGCTGGAAAAATGACTAAGCTCTCCTGTGGCC